>CAJQZP010000386.1:0-45692 GCA_907164705.1 Parnassius apollo
GATAGTAGTTGTTTCTAAATGCCATAGATTTTTTTATAAGTAGCAAACTTTTTTATTTTTCTAAGATTTTGGAACCTTTTTCGCAATTCGTTTAAAAGAAGCAGAAGCAGTTATATAACTTGGAATTATGGAGCATTTTTCTTTCGAAACGTTGATACCATCCTCTGTAGTTTTTATCATAGTTTCAAAATTTTACAGTTGTTTGTTCCGTATTTCATCATGATAAATGCTTAGTTTTTCCTCAAATGTAAACACTTTATTTGCCATATTGTATATGGTATACTCACCTTGAAAACTCCGATTGAGATTATTGAGTTTTTCCGTAATATCACATAGAAAGGCTTAAATACACCACCATCTATCATCTTGTAATTCAGAGTACACTTTATTATTTTGCTCTGAAAACAGTATTATTTCGTGGTGTATAGAAAAAAAAACCTTTCCAAAACTTTTCCTATACTAAGCCGTCGCACCGAGGTATCTAAAAGGACGTCGTTATATGTACTGACTTCCCAATTCTTCCAAAAGGATTTTAAATCTCCTATAGTTCAATTTTCTTGCTCGTATATAATTGAAAATATTGATAACTGTCTTCTTACAACATGTGCTGCCAAGTTTTCTTGGTGGATAATGCAATGAAATGTTATTAAATTAGTTAAATTATATTTTTCTTTAAATAACGCAATAAATCCACTTTCGGATCCAGTCATTGAAGGCAACCTAAAAATCTGTACACAGACACATCATTTTTTGTATGTCAATTTCATTCTGCTCTAAAAAAAATTGCAAATAGTATCAGGGTAATCTGTGCCTCGGGATTGACCTTTCATTCTTTGGTAGGAATTTCAAAAAAATGTTCTTGTACTCAATTGTTTTCTGTACAATATCTAACAAACACCGAGCATTGCGATGTTGCTGAAATGTCGGTGCTGGAATTGAATGCCAAGCTAAAAATTTTTTTACTTTCTTAGGTTCACTAATATATCATCGCAAATAAGTTTAGAAATGTCTTCAATACGCTTCATACAGGTTGAATCTGAGAGCTGTAGCTTTTTTATATCAGATAGTATTTGCGTTTTGGTACTGAATTTATCGAAAAATATATTGACAGCAGTAATATATCATACCTTTACAATTTCTGCATTGATAAATGGTTTTATATGCTTACCAAGAATGTAAAAAATTTGATATGACGCCTTAGTTACCGTGGAGTCTAGTGATAATGCCACAGACATAATATTTTTTTTGTTGATGCGACGATCTCTTAAGAAAGCTCAATTTCTCATATCTTAAGGTAGAAACAGAAGGAAACGTTGGGTCGCAAGATTTATGTTTTGTGGTAAAATGACGTGAAATATTGTATTTCTTCAATATAATATTTTCTCGACATATCAAATAAGTAGCTGCATTATTTTGGTTTGGCACAACAAAATAATCGGTTTCCCAGTCATCTTGAAACAATCTGTTTTCACTAGATATTTTCTTTTAAACTAAGAAGACACTCCTGACAAAAAACACAATAAGCTGCAATTATTGGTGAGATTAGCTTTGAATTGATTATTTATCTATCTGTTAGCAGTTACCACCGTAGCGTAGCGTAGGTAGTTAAATTTAGGGAGCGGTACTGCAGCTTTTTTTAAACTAAAATCTCGATGACATTTAATAACTATTACATTATAATTATGTATTAAGACTAATTCTGTGCAATACTGACTTACTTAACTAAGTGATTACGTGACTACGACCATTTCTATAATGCATTTTATTCTAAATGCAATGGCTTATATAGCATGGTCATAACAATTTTCGTTGAGTTTCACTATATGTTTCACTGTATTACGCTTTTGTTTGACCAGCAATAACAATTATACAGTGGAGTCTGTGTCTTCTTAACGTTATACTTCATAATAACATGTTTCCAATAATTCAATATTAAAAACTTAATAGGCATAATTCGTGAACAAGACGTTATTTTAAAATTATGGGTATTTGAAAGTATCGTGTTTGCGTTTAATCTAATACCAAAAGCTTAGTCAGTGCAATTTGAGACCAACGGGTTGTTGGTCCCAAATTGCTCCAAAAAATCCAAAAAATATTGCGAATACTTCCAGACTGTATTACTAGGTATGTCAACAAATTCAAAACAAGTTACAACCGGCAAACAAAGCGACACGCACAGGTTCGTGGATCCCGCCGCGCGTTCCGTCTCGCTCTTGCAACCACAGATGACTATTAAATAGGCTGCGATCCGATTCAAGCCAAAATCCAGTCATGTCCTACGCGGGCCCCGTCTTTGCCCACGCAAACCCTAACATTTTAAATGAACTCCAAATAGTTCAGAACCTCTTCTGTCGTCGAGCTGCGAACGCACCGTGGTACGTCCGCAATGCCGACCTTCATCGGGACTTAGAGCTCCCAACAATTCAACAATTTCTTAAAAACTCTCTGAGAACTTCTTCAAAGCCTCAGAGTCGCACCCAAACCATTTAATTCGTGAGGTAGCTTCTTATGCAGCCCCACCCCCCCTCTCGCTATCGTGTCCGCAGGCCGAGAAACTCTCTCTCGGACCCGCCTAATAAACTTTCAAACGACCTGAACTGTCTCCTGGCGGCTCAGGCCAACTCTAATTAAATAAAATTATTGTAATATCTAACATTAATTTGCCTTCGTAGGCACTCCCTCAGCGGCACTTAGCCGCCTGCGCCCTCTTTTCCCAAAAGAGGGTCGCTCATGATAAGGCACAATAGAGCTTAATCAGCCGGTTGCCTGTCCCCAAAGGCGGTTTTTAGAGGGTATCACTTAGGGTCCCCGGTAGGACAGTGAGCCCCTCATAACCACGATAGACCTGCTATCGTGGTATGCGTAATGCATTTTCCGCCTCCCTACGTATAGGGTAGCCCTTTAATTGCTTCGGGCGCAAAAAAAAAAAAAATTCAAGCCAAAATTGCTGATAACGCTCAGCTCACATTTCCGTTCCGAATCACCCGTTCTCTGATGGGCGCGAAATTTAAAATGGTGTACAATAAATTTGGAACTTCAGAGGGGCAAAAACACAAAGGCCTAGCGGGCCGCATGCGACCCGTGGGCCGCTGGTTGAGTAAAGCTAATTTAAGGCAAATATTTATAATAATGCTATCATTATTAGAAATATTTGCCATATGAGATATATGTCCATCGGTGGATATATCATACGTAAAACAAAATTTATTAAATATGTATTTTATTTTGTTTTAAAGAAAATTTATATTACCATATTTGTGGTTAAGCTTTAACGGTATCGTAAAATGTTTATAATTACATTAGTTTAATATTTCTTCCATCATATTCACATCTTTTGTGTATTTTATAATTTATATTTGAAAATGTATCACAAGAAGCATTTTTCTTTGACAATACTCAAAATCTGTTAATACCTACTTAACAGAGCCCTGATATGTATAACAATATTATGGTTGAAGCACGAATGTGTCGGCTCTACCGGGGAAGGGCCACGCTCTCACAAAATACCATTTTTTACTGGAAACACGGCATTCTGTCTTTGTCCTTAGGGGTGAAAACGCATTGAAATTTTGAATTTTAATGGAGGATTGTCTATGAGACCAGCACCTACCTACTGTGAACGGTATGCAAGTTGGTCACCCTTATTCTGAAGACGGTTTTTTTACTGATAACTTCTTATTAAAATACAACATTTCGTGAGATATCATACAAAATATAATATTCCATAAAAACGTATATTTTTACTATATGCAAATATAATTTTTAGGCGAAAGCTGTACGTTCAATATTTATAACGTGTCGAGCGTTTTAAAAGCGATTTAAAATGAAACCCAGATCTTTATTATTTATCGGACCGTAAAAGTTCACGGTGGACATGGCCCTCCATCATGATGAAAATTGCCTTAATTGTGCAAAACGCCTCTCACTTTAGACATTCAAATTCGAATTCAAATTTTTTATTGTATGTCACATTACAAATTTAAGATGGTACATTATTGATGGGTATGCATGTGACGCCTTGCAAGGGCATAGCGTCACTATAGGGCTAGGGCTAACCGTTTTTGTATTATCTCACTTTTAAGCATAATTTATAAAATATTGTATCACATACATTCAATATTATTTTATATAAATTAGTTAACATTATAAATACAATGTAGTCGAAATATTCTTTCTTTGTCATTACTTATAGTCAAAAAATAATTTAAAGTTTAATAACATTTATTATCGAAGAATGTTTTTAATTGTGTGTTTTTAAAAGTGCAGTGTTTTTTAGGATTTTTAGCACATTTACTAGGATATTACTGTCAGTCGCCGGCCTGTATCTTCTAACGTAAATGAGATTTTTTTTTAAGAGAGCGGCAAACGAGCATGATGCTCACCTGACGGTAAGTGACTACCGCCGCCCATGTACAACTGCAACACCAGGGGGATTGCAGATGCGTTGCCGGCCTTTTAAAAAAGAGTAGGCTTTTTTGTTGAAGATCCATATGTCGTATCGGTCCGGAAATATCGCCGGTGGTAGTCGATTCCATAAAGAAGTTGTGTGAGGGAAAAACTTCTTGTAAATTTCACAGTGGTAGACCGCTAATCATCTAGATAGTATGGATGGTATCTCGAGTTTTGCCGCGATGTACGATGGTGACATCGATCGGATTTAATTAGTCCATTAGTGAAATGGAATATTTGGTTTTGCTCAGTCTTACATTCTTAGTTCTTGGTATAGTTTAGCAAACAAACGTACCTAATTTATAATTTGTGCAATCGATTATCTTGAATCCGCATCACTCTTCATCATTATCATTATTATATATCATCGGAAGTCCTCTGAGCACTCCTCGTAGTTGATAAGATAGAATACGCAAAGAGTTGCAACATCTCTTGACAGCGCCAGTGAGTCAACCTGATCAGAAAGAGTTCGCTGTGCGGTGGATGTGATTCAATGGAAGGAGCTGGCACTGGGGAGCTCCGGCCCAGAGATGGAAACAGTATTCCATGTGAGGCCGAACCTGCGACTGATGTTCTTACCGTCGTCAACTCATAAGATTATTCTGACATTTCCGATAGTCGCCTTTTACGACACCGACTGGAGGAAATGGGGGTCAAAAAATAAAATCAATATGCATCGCGTAATCGTATCAAGATGATGGATTTCAAAACATTATATAGCGATCCCATTATATGATACTACTCGATCTGCACTCGTAACTATCTCATTGGTCTAGCCGTATTAAACGCGACTGCAGATTATGAAGTCCCGGGTTCGAATCCCGGGTTGAGCCAACAAATATCAATAATTGAGTTTCTGTCAAAAAATTCTCAGTAGGTAGTAGCACGGAGTAGAAAGTCGACGGTGTTTCACCCCCATGCCTCGAGAAGCACGTAAAACCGTTGGTCCTGCTCCTGATCTCTTTCCGGTCGTATCGGTTTTTCGTCCCATCCGGCTGTGAAAGTGAGGAAATAGAGAATGCACCTGTGCTTACGCACCCGCTCGGGCACTTTAATCCTAGCGCAATTAATAAATATTATAATAAATAAAAATAATAAGTTAAGAATGGTCGACGTGACCAAAATTCGGTTATGAGTTCGGTGATAATTTGCACGGTCTGTTGATATGTCAATACTTAATGTAGATCCAAATATCGTGATAAATATTGAGTGTATAGCTTTAATGTTTGTACGAATCAATGTACTCACGCCATTCTGATTCAGAGTTTACGCTTGTATACTTTCAAAAAAAGATATTTCTTTATGTGAACCCGAATTACACTGCGTGACAGTAAACATGCCTTTGTCAACGGAATCAACTTGGCTTAATCCCAAACTACGAAAGAAAGGTAACATATCTCTTTATTTATTTAACATTTACTGTGACAATGATAAACGCTGTTTTTTGGAAAATATAATTTGTAAATTTAAATAGTCGCAAGTCAGTCAGTAGTTATTTAAACTAACATTTTACTTTTTTACAAATAAGTACTTTTTATCATAGTATGTATTTTGTAATTTTATAAAAAAATTCTAACACCACAAATTTTATTCGTAGTGACAGGTACTCTTTAACTCTTTGGTGTCTGGATGACAAATTGACGACAGTATAGCAGTGGCGTAATTAACAGCCGAATCTGGGAGGCGGTTTTGTTCTGTACACAGCACCTACTATCATAATGGCTATTTCTGTTCCTCTATATAATTAAAGTGAGTTAATAAAAACTATGAATTTCATAGCTTAGTTGTTTATAAAAAAAGAAGCAAATTTTAGTAAACCAATATTCGATGAAACGATTATGCGATAGTTTGGACCACGTTGATATTTAATCCCTCATAGCCTATAAGCGTCATAAAACTCAGTAAACTATAAAATAACAGCGTGTTTTAACATACATGAAAGCTTCACCCCGCTGCATGCCAGAATAGAACATACATTCACTTTCTACAAACTTCTTACCCTTCAAAATATAGTAGATAGTTTAAAATCAACGAATATAATAAACGGAGCGAGTAGAACAATGAAGTGAAACCATAAAATAAGGAATAACAAATAGCAAAATAATACAACCCACAGTGTTCACAGGCGCGATTCGGATATATATATATATATATATATATATATATATATATATATATATATATATATATTTGATATTTTCCTGATTTTGTATAATGTTGAATAGTTTAACTTTTTATGAGGAATTAATCCGCTGCTAGCTCTTCTTTTTACTATTGTAAGCTAGCTCAAGCTCTGATGATAAGTGGTGATAAAGCTGAAGATGGTGAAGCTCACTGATCTAACAAAAGCCTATTTACTCTTGCCTTGAAGGCACAGAAATTTCTTCTCTCCTCTTTTCCTGAATCTCTCCAGGTTGTTACTCTATTTAAGGGGGGGTATACATAATCCGAAAAACTTTAAAGTATACTAGATATAGATTTTGGTACTCCTTTTCTTGGCTTCATTTTTTAATGTTTCCATGTCCGCATCTTAGCTTTTTGTGTGGGCAGAGATTCAAAGAAAAGTAGTACCAAACCAGACGGACTTTTAGATTGATAGGAGCCATTATATCATTAGAAAAAATATCATTAATGTAATACATATGTAGGAAACGAAAGAGAATTTATGGAAATAAAGCCTTGTGTTGGTATCTTAATATTTGACTTGTAATTAAATGGTTTCTAAAATTACAAATTAGCAGTAACCATTCAATTTAATATGTAGAATATGTACAGTTTAAATTGTATTTCAAATATATTTCATTAAGCGGTACTTGAAATAATAGAAATATTTTACTAATTGCACAAAAAAATAACAAATGGCATTGACATTCATTTACACTTAAATTTAATGTATATTTTTGTTTTCTTAAAATTGACTATAGGGGAAAGTTTTATTGTACTAAGCTTCACGAAATCAAGAATTCGATAGCGCCGTTTACTTTTCTCCTGAAAACTACTTCGAGAGAGTTATTACTTTAGGTATGGCGGACTAAAGTGAGCACTAAGTCTCTATTATCTACGGCGTTAGAGTCGCGTGAATGAAGGCCGAACGTGAAGAGAATGCACAAAATAACTTGATTCTGGCTGTTCTTATATTTATTGAGACATTATTTCCTTTCGTGTAATATATTTTTTTGTTAAAATTAGGTAGTTTGTATGAAATCATTCTTGTATTAAAAACTAGCACAATCTTTTTTTTTGGTCCTACTGTTAATAAAATTTAATCACTGTTCCCAAACCAAATATTAATAAGTGTAACTAAACTTAAGGTCTAATGTCATCAGAACAATTTTAAAACGCGTCCCGGACTAGAACACCGAGTACAATTTACTTAATATAAAAAAAAATTTAACATACCAATTACCTATGCACAAAGAAAATACAAAGAACGAAGTAAGGGTAATTTTATACTTTCGTGGTCCCCTCGTTATTTTGGCTAAGAATCTGAAAAAAAACCTGAATTTTTATGGCGGATTTATGAAAAAAAATGGATAATATCTCACCTGAAGATTTCATATAGTTTTATGACTTTAAATGTGATAAACGCACTTCTTCGAATAAAATCGTTCATAACTTTCTTACACAGCATTGAACGAAGTTAATATTATAATTTTTTTGTTAATCTAAACTAGAAAAGGAACATTAAAAAAACAAAAATGTTTGTTTATTAATTTTTTTACCTCGAATAATATCTTAATAATATCGAAATATTTATAAAAGTTAAAATTTTGACGTATACGACGTTGAGTGGCGTGGTGCTTCCCCCCCCAACTCTCTCCCGTAGCTCAGTTGGTGGAAGCCCGGAAGACGGAGCCCTGAGAAGCGGGGCTCCTACTTCTGACTGGTTTATAAGAAAATAACCACGAAGGAGATGGCGGGGTCTATCCGCTCGCTTCCTTTGCTCACCTCACTCGATTCCGCCATCTCCTTCTAACCTAACCTGTCCGAGTCGGGACACCCTAAGTACCGAGCTCGCTTCGCTCGATCTACACTAAATAAAACACCAAAATAAAAAATGAATAAACAAACATTTTTCAATGTTTTTTTAATGTTCGTTTTTTTGTGTAGAATATGAAAAAAATATAACAACTTCATTCGATTATTTGTAAAAAAGTTATCAACAATTATACTTTAATGAGTGCATTTTTATGAACATTTAAAGCCCTGAAACCAATGTAAGTTTTAATATTTTTATTCCTGTAATTTTTTTCGTAAATCCGCCGTAAAAACGAAGATTAAAGAAACAAATCATCGAAATCGGACGATTTTTCGATTTTCTAGAGCCAAAAAACGAGGGGACTGCGATAATATAATATTACCGAAGTAAGAAAAGTGTTAAAACAAAACAATTACTATTATTAAGTTGTAAATATGCACATAGATCTTCTTTGATTATAAATTATTTCACTTAATTTGAACGGTAAACTTTAACGATAAAGGAGGAACAAAATTTATTCTGACATTTTTGGATGTTTTGTATGACTAAAATGTTTTAATGTTTAAAATGACTAAAAATTTAAATCAAAATACATTTTTTAGTATTTAAAACAAGCCATCATTAACAATCTATATTTATTTGTAATGAGAAATCTAAAATTCTTTCAACAAAAATAGTGCGGACAAATAAACTCTTACAATTCAAGTCAATAAATTTTTTAACTGTGTATTGTAAGAAATGGCCATGACATGCAGATAGACGGCCAGATAGCGAAATCTCGACGATGTGGTTCTGTCTCGACCCTTTTTTTAATCGGAACCCTAAAATATTCATGTTTTGTAAAATCCAAGAAAACACCACGGAGAGCTGAAGTAAAGTAAGAAGCTGCTGATTGTGAGGTCAAAGGACTAACTCCTATTTTTTTGCATAACAAATACTCACCAGCTTCTTCGTCGAAACCTAAAAGGATAATTGCTAGAAAATATCGGACTTTGTATAGTAAACACCCCTTTAACCCGTATCACAACCGTTGACAATCTTAAGGAACCTCTTACACGTTCCTTTTATAAGCTACAAATTTTATTCGAATACCATTATATATATCTGGAAGATTTTTCAATGTAAATATTTAATAATGAAAAGTGACTAAAAACCATCGATCACTAATAAAAACTAGATACACAATCAGAGACAAAAAACGACCTCACCGAATGAGCACCCATTCCAACATTTGGGTGCGCTTTTAATCTAGTTACATTCGAACGTTACGACGGTAAACATGCCTCCGTGCTCGTTTAAAAAGTGTAAAAATCACACATCCAGGACGCTAACAAAGGATGGAATTTCCTAATTTCGGTACGTATTAATATTATCATTATTTAATTCTTATCACTGTGTTGTAAATACTTATAATTTGTCAAGAAATCTCCGTAAAACATTTTTTAAATTAATTGTTAATAAAATAAGTCATAATTGTTCAAGGTATGTGCGTTGACTCTGTTCCATTTGTTGGAGACGTTATTATTTTTTCATTATTAAAGTATGATTGTTTTTTTTTCGTTTAATGAGACTTCTATAGTTTCTCTAAATATTATAGTAACATTTTATAGACTTAATTTTGAATATGTGCATGTAGTAATATTAAAGATGTGAGATTTTATATTAAATTTTTCAGGTTTCCTCGAGATCCAGTTAGGTGTGCAGAATGGATATCAGTCATAGCATGTCAAAGGTCCGAAGAATTCTTCAAGCCGACCCAAGGAAGCGTTGTAAGTCGCGTATGTTTGAAATTTGAATCATGTTTTAGAAAGTGATGAATATGTGACTACGACTTACAACTTTCTGTACATTCTTTTTATATTCAGTAACTATTGAATTAAGATTTAAGTTCTTTTTCAAGCAATATTTTTAAATTATTGACACAAGATGAAGAATAAATACATAATTATGACTTTTTCAAGTACTTTCGTTACTTAATGAATGTGACGTCCTATCCAAAAACGTATTTATATTCAGGTAAATTATAATCATTACATATAATACACTATAGAAAAGAATAGAATATGTTTTATGTACACCAGTTTTTAAAACAATTTTGAAACATTTTAAAATTAAAATAACAGTAACAAAAAATATTGGGCAGTTCGACTCCAATGATTCCTTACCCAAGCTACGAGCCTCGGTCATAAAAATTTATTGCTTTTCGTACGTATCTTTGTGAATACAACTATAGGCAATGTATTTAAGGTTGAATTTACATAAATGTATATTCATTTCAACTATAATTACGTCACAACAATTGGCGACAGTTTTTAGAGAACTTTTGTATGGGATTGTGTATCTAGTTCTTTATTAGTGATCGATGCTAAAAACGATTTTATTTAAAATCTGAAATGAGAAACGAACATACATCCCACCTGATTGTATGTGGCTGCTGCAGTCCACTGACAGCTACAGGCAGCTTTGTAAAAAGTAGGTCAAAAATGCGTTTTCACCCCTAAGAACTAGGATCGAATGCCTCATAGCCTGTGGTTATACTGGCTCTCGATACCTTTCAGTACCTTTTGGCGGTAGAAATAAATGATTCATTAAAATTAAAAATGTAGTATAAAATATGTTATATTTATAATTTTTAATAAATTATGCGGTGACTATTACAATACAATCCATATTGTTAGCATCCGTCAGCATGTAGCATCATATTGTCCGTATCATCGCTGCAGCCTGTCCAAGTCTACTATATCTCTGTCGTCCCCCATGACTTACACAGCCACTTTGCGGTCAATATAGCTGCTTACACCGTCACGACACCAACACACGACAAAAAAGAGGATACTGGCGGAGCTATCTCGCCGTTACTTCTCCGGTCAGAGGCCCTTATTTTGAAACGGATTTGAAGCGGCGGAATTTGATTTGAAAAAAAAATGTGACAAACAAAATTTTAATTTGTTACGTCTAAGAAATAAATATATTTCATTACATTTCTTCAACATTACGATTATCAATAATATTCGGGATGTAAATAAAAAGCTCATTAAATAAATAACCTCTTTCGTTAATTTAGATATAAACATCAAAATTATTTATGTACATAAAGACAATTTTTCAAATTACGAGAATACTGACCGTTTTTTTTAATAATCGTAAATAGAACGTTTTATATAAATAAAATCTCATCCATAGAGTAATCAGAGTCATCATTCATCATCATCATTACAGCCCTTCACAAGTCCACTGCTGAACATAGGCCTCCCCCAAGTAATGCCACAAAGCACCGTCCTGAGCCACCTGCATCCATCGACTTCCTGCATGTCTTACCAGGTCGTCACTCCATCTAGTGGGGGGTCGCCCTACACTACGCCTACCGGTACGAGGCTGCCACTCGAGAACCTTTCTTCCCCATCGGTTATCGGTTCTTCGAGCTATATGGCCGGCCCATTGCCACTTCAGCTTACTAATTCGTTGGGCTATGTCGGTCACTCTGGTTTTACTGCGGATTTCCTCATTTCTGAGTCTATCACGCAGTGAAATTCCGAGCATAGCCCTCTCCATAGCTCGCTGAGCGACCTTGAGCGCCCTCATACGGCCAGCGGTGAAGGACCACGTCGCAGATCCGTAAGTCATCACTGGCAACACGCACTGGTTATACACTTTAGTTTTCAGAGATTGAGGTATACCTGACGAGAAGATGTGTCGTAATTTCCCGAACGCTGCTCAGCCGAGTTGAATCCGTCGATTGACCTCTCGGTCGAAGTTGGACTTACCTAGTCGGACTATTTGTCCCAGGTAAACGTACTCGTCAACAACTTCGAGCATAGTGCTCCCAACAACTACCGGCATAGGTGTGACATGGACATTAAACATGAACTTTGTTTTGTCCATGTTCATCTTAAGACCTATCCGTTGGGAGACACCATTGAGGTCATTGAGCATAGTGCTAAGGTCCTCCAGCGATTCTGCCATAAGAACTATGTCGTCGGCAAATCGAAGGTGACTGATGTACTAGCCATTGATGTTAATACCGTATCCTTTCCAGTCCAGTAGCTTGAAAACGTCTTCCAACTCAGCGGTGAAGAGTTTCGGGGGTATAACATCACCCTGACTTACACCTCTCTACAGTTGGATAGGTTTCGTACTCTGGTTCTGTACTCGGATAGCCATCGTAGCCCTACTGTACAAACACTTCAGCACTTCAATATACCGACAGTCAACTAGGTACCGCTGAAGAGACTGTAGCACCGCCCAAATTTCGACGGAATCAAAGGCTTTCTCATAGTCCACATACGCCAGGCAAAGTGGCAGATTGTACTCTTCGGACTTCTGTACAATTTGCCGAAAGGTATGTATGTGGTCTATGGTACTGAAGCCTTTTCGGAAACCGGCTTGTTCGGGAGGCTGGAAGTCGTCGAGTCTGCGTGCGAGACGATTCGTAATGACTCTCGAAAACAGCACGTAGACGCGGCTCAGAAGGGAAATCGGTCTGTAGTTCTTCAAGAGAGCGTTGTCACCTTTCTTAAAGAACAAGACCACCGCGCTTCTGCTCCACGCGTCCGGAGTAGTGCCACCATGGAGGACGGAATTGAAGAGCTTCTGAAGGACTTCAAGTACCGGTGTTCCACCCGCTTGCAGAAGCTCCGCTGTAAATCCATCCTCGCCCGGGGCCTTGTCGTTTTTAAGGTGGTGGAGAGCCATTCTAATCTTGCTCAGACTGACGTCCGGGATATTATCGGAATAGTGTCGGATAAGACTTGCTCTTGGATCGTTACTCACACTTGCGTGTGGCTCCAACGATGATGTATACAGCTGCCCATAGAACCTCTCAATCTCACTCAGAATCTCAGGTGTCCCGGAAACGATGTTGCCACACTCAGTCTTCAGCCTTGACAGTTGGCTCTTTCTGGCAGACAGATCTCTGGCAAAGACTTTGGAGCGCTGGTTCCGCTCGATCGCTTCTTTAATACGAGCAGTATTAAAGTTGCGTAAGTCTCGCCGCATGCATTTGGAGATCTGTCTGTTCAGTTGCCTGTATGCTGTCAAATCTGTTGACGATTGCAGCCTCATCTCCCGTCTAACAGCCATGAGATTAAGAGTGTGATCGGAGAGTTTTTGTGTTCTTCTGCGGCGGGTCTTGCAAAACTTAGCTCCGACCGCATGGACAGTTTCCACGAGCTTATCATTCACATCGTCTACTGCATTGCAATCCTCTAGGCACTGAAAGCGGTTTTGTAACTCGAGCTGAAAGGTTTCGGAATTCAGTATCAGAGCACGAGGGGGACGGAGCGTTGACTTCATTAGACGATACCTCTTCAACTTAACGTTTAGGTTCAGTGTGCCTCTAACCATTCGGTGATCGCTGCCAGTTTTCACCCTTGCGATCACTGAGACATCACTGAACAGTTGGCGTCTGGTCGTCATAATGAAGTCAATCTCATTTTTTGTCGAACCGTCGGGGCTCGACCAAGTCCACTTCCTGTGGGGCCGCTTCTGGAAGAAAGAGTTTGGTGGAGCCACGTGTTTAAGGCTGCCGAAAATCTAGTTCCCCGGTCAAACCTCAAACCTATTACGCGAGATATTAACTAAAGTGGACTGTATATGCGATTGCTTCTACGCTTACGTAAAGCGACTACTATAGCATGCGGTACAATGCACTCGCTCTTCCCTAAACTAAACTATTACTTGTCGAATCGATGAAAGGAATCCTGCTTGACTAGGAAAAAAAACACAGATTGGAGCGGGTTAAACTATTAGCAAGCAGGTACAATTAAGGAATATTGACTCACCGGGGTTTCTTCTTCCTGTCGATCACTATAGCGGCGACTTCCGGAACCTCCTCTGGACAGACACTCTGGGGCCCCAGTGGTGCGTCAGGAGAGAAGCGTTGGTTCAACGACGACTGCGGCGGGAGAAGAGGCTCGCGCATCGGTCGCGCGTGTCTTATATATCCTCGGCTCGGGTGATTACGCGATGTTCTAGAATCGTCTTCTTTCCCCTCCCACCCCACCACCCCGATGTGTCGATAGGAGGGTACGAATGATATTGTTTGGAAAGGAAATAATGATTCTACAAGTTCCTACCGTCAAAATAAAAAACGCGAATGGTTTTCCGCGCAACCATCTCCCCCCGCCCTTGAAGGATTTCCTTCAAAAAAAATAACTAAACAACTAGAGCTAAGATCGACTAACAAATAACTAACTAACGCTAAGATTACCTAAATTAAACTACAATTTCAGTCTAGAAAGCTAATTTAAATTATGGAAGAGGCAAGGGGCACAAACGGATAACAGGACGTAGGTAAGACCCAACCGTGGTCTTAACGCGAGCTATCCTAATTACTCCGTCGGAACCGGGAAAGACCTCCTCGACGATTCCTAACGGCCAGTGGAGAGGCGGCGTATTCTCCTTAGTGAGCACAACTACGGTTCCTACAGCTAAAGGCTCTGTCGCTGTGTTCCATTTTTGCCGAGACTGCAAAGTATGCAAGTATTCCATCCTCCATCGTTTCCAAAACGATTGCACTAACCGATCTAATAATTTGTGGCGTGTGGAAATGCTAAGTCTGTTCTCATCCATATCCGCGGCGGGCAGATACCTTAGAGGCGTTAAAGTCAAAAAATGTGCTGGAGTTAGAGCCAGCGGTTCCGAGGGGTCACTAGATAACGTCCGACAAAGTGGGCGGCTATTCATTACGCATTCAATTTGAGCGAGCACCGTACTTAGCTCTTCGAAGGACAAAATTTGATCTCCTATTACTCGGTATAAGTGGCTCTTTAGACTTTTAATATTAGTCTCCCAATTGCCCCCAAAATGACTCGCGGCTGGGACGTTCAGAGACCACTCAATGCGGTTCTCGGCTAGAATGTGAGCGAACTCCGAATTATAATACTTGCTAGCTAAGAGCTCGTGTAGTTCCGATAGAATACGTTTTGCACCGACGTAGTTCGTACCGTTATCCGAATATAATTTACTTACAGGGCCTCTGCGCGATAGAAATCTTTTAAATGCACCCATAAAGCCTGCTGTGCTTAGATCACCAACGAGTTCTATATGCACTGCTCGAGTAGTTAGACATACGAAAATGCAGACGTAAGCCTTTGTGGATCTTATACCACGCCCGCGAGTGAGCGTGACCTTAAACGGACCAGCAAAATCAGACCCGGTGTGCGTGAAGGGCTTTACCGATTGTATCACTCTACAAGATCTAAGTTCCGCCATTTCCGGAAATGACGGCTTGGGGCGTGCCCGAAAGCAAGCTATACATCTGTGCACCCGATTGCGTATTAAACTACGTGCAGAAAGAATCCAATAATTCTGACGCAAGATCGACATCAATAAATCGGGGCCAGCGTGCGAGTTCAATTTATGATGATAATCGACTAATAAGTTCATGATATGGTCTTTACGCGGTAAAACTATAGGGTGCCGTTGGTCGAAACTCAATTGCGAGTTGGACAAGCGTCCACCTACTCTTACAATCCCATCCTGTAAAAATGGCTTAAGGCGTTGAAAGGCGCGACTACAAGCTCTATTCGATTGTAATCTTGTAATTTCTTCAGAGAAGTGCGCACGTTGAAGTTCACGTAATACTAGCGCCTCGGCATAGTTGTAATCGGATGCTAAGACATACGGACGTCGCGGTAAAAGCTTCGCGAATCGACAAACGTAAATTACACTACGCAATAATTTCGACCAAGAGGACAAGCGGTTCGCCAGAGCAATGATTGGAGAAACCTCGCTCGAAACGTTCGCCACTAGAGCGTGTCTCTTCTCTTCCGGCGGTTGTGACACTGACGAAGGTTCGAAATCGGTTATTGGCCATTGTGAGGGATCCAAGTAAACCCAAGAAGGTCCATGGAACCAAAGCGGGTGGTCCATTATTTGCATCGGGGTGAGTCCCCGGGATAGACAATCGGCAGGGTTTTCCTTACCGGACACGTGATAAAAGTTCCGCGTTTCTAACTCGTCTTGGATCTTGGCCACTCGGTTCGCGACAAACGTATCCCAACGGTGGGGTGAAGAATGAACCCAACATAAGGCGACGGTGGAGTCGGAAAAGGCAAATATTCTTTCTATGTGAACTCTATCCCTACATGCGCCGATAACTGTGGTAATAAGCTTGGTGAGTACTAATATTGCGCAAAGCTCTAAGCGCGCCAGAGAGACAACCTTACGGGGGGAGACTCTCGACTTAGAACTAATGAGGCTAATCGAATTTCTACCATTATTCTGGACATGGAAATATACAACGCCCCCGTAAGCCTTCTCGCTGGCGTCTGCAAATCCAACAACCGTTATGCTGCTATTTCTATCGACATTTATATGACGCGGTATTTTAATTTCTCTTAGTAAAGGAAGTTCCTCTCTAAAGCGCTGCCACAATCGAACAATGCTGTCAGGCGGCGAGTCATCCCAATCGCATTCAAATAACCAAAGTTGTTTAATCAAAAGCTTAGCGTATAATACCACCGGAGCTACGAAACCCATGACGTCCCATAATCTAGCAACGCATGACAGTATTGTGCGCTTTGTGCATTTCTCTACGGGCGGATTTACCTTAAGGCTAAACACGTCGGACTCTGGTGACCAACACAGACCGAGCACCTTGTGTGTATCGGAATCGTCGAATTCCTTTATCGCCGAAAGACGGTGTGATAGTGGGATTGTATCTAAAACCGGACGCGAATTACTAGTCCACTTCACAAGATCGAATTGACCCGATTTCATGAGCCTTATAACCTCGGCGGTGGTTAGGGTGGCCTCCTCCACGCTATCGACCGAATACACAAAATCATCCATATATAATCCGCTCTCAATTGCCCTCTTAGCTTTAGGATAAGAGGGACCTTCATCGTGAGCGAGCTGTCTCACCGTGCGTAACGCATGAAATGGGCTCGACTTTAAACCAAAACAAACGCGGTTAAATTCTAACACCATTAGAGGTTCCTTTGGGTGGAAACGATATAAAATGCGCTGGAATCTACGGTCGCATTCACGGACCCCTATGCAAAGAAACATTTGGCGAATATCGGCGGATAGTGCTATACTAAACAAACGAAAATTGACTATTATATCAAATAAACTGCCCTGTAAATTTTGTCCACTATAGAGGATATCGTTAAGCGACAGGTGAGTGCTAGTTTTAGCACTAGCGTCGAGCACTACACGTAATTTAGATGTAAGTTTGTCCTCTCTAATGACTCCGTGGTGTGGTATAAAATACGACGGTGTGTCTTCGTAGTTATCTAATTTCGAAGCCACAAGTGATATGTAACCTTCTCTTATATATTCGTTAATGACGCCGTCGTAAGCTTCCTTTAACTGGGGCGAAGCGAGCATCCTACGCTCCAAGCTGTAGAAACGCTTTTCTGCCATTTGACGCGAATCGCCGAGAGATAAAACATCTCCCTTAAAGGGTAGCGCTACACTATATCTACCGTCGCGATCACGAACGGTCGTGCGGACGTAAATTTCCTCGCATATCCTGTCATCTGAACTAGCTATGGGTGGGACGTTCACCTCCTCCATCTCCCAAAATTTGCGGACTAACGACTCGAGCGGTTCGACAGCCATACCACAATAAGAGGCTGCCGAAATACTATCTAGGATGGGGGCGGAGCCAAGGATCACATAGCCCAATACGGTTTCCAGTGCGTAAGGCGCGGTATGCGAGGAGTTGCCCCTGACCTTATTGTTTAACAAAAGATGAGGGAAAAGCGATGCCCCAATGAGCATGTCTATGTTTCCAGGAACGGCGTAAGTGTCGTCTGCTAGAGTCAAATTTTTAAATTCAATCATTGCCGAGGTGTCAACCGAAACGGTTGGCAACCGTTCAGTGACCCTATCTACTACTAGTGCATTTATATCAAAGTTAACGTTACGATCTATCCGAGAATAAAATTTTAAATTTATATATCCCTGTGTCGCTTTACTAGTACCTCCGATGCCTTTAACTACAGGACATGAAAGTGACCTATTTATTACTAAGCCTAAGCGCTGACAACATTGTCGTGTTATAAAGCTATTTTGGGCTCCGCTGTCCAGCAGTGCACGGACGCTTTGTTTGTTTCCACGCGAATCCCTAACCAAAATACGCGCCGTACCCAGTAACACGGTTGAAGGAGGTTGTGCTCCCATATTTGCCAATGAGCACAGAGCGACATCATCAGGTCGACCGCTAGAATCGTTGACCTTAGTAGGGGTGAATTCCCTATTCGCCTTACTTGACGCCGCTATGTTGCTATTTTCAAAATGTAATAGCGTGTGATGTTTCCTGGCGCACTTGCTACATACGGAACTCGAATTGCATTTTGCAACTAAATGCTTATCGCTTAAGCAGTTCAAACATAGGTTGTTTGTTTTTACTAACTTATAACGTTCGCTTGGTGAATATTTACGAAAAGTCGCACAGTTATATAAATTACCGTGTTTATCTTCACATACTATACAAGTATGCTGGAGCGATGTCGGCGTAGCGGTTACGTAAGTAAACGACCCTGCTATTTTAGATGGTTGAGTCTGTCTACGGTCGACGCACCTTTTAATCTCCTGTTTAACGTTCGGTGAGCGCTGCATCACCTTTATTTGATCTCGCACGAACGATGCTAATGAATGAAAGGAAGGCATCTCCGAGCTACGATGCTCCATTTCAAACGCACGCACGGTGTCGGAGTCTAATTTCTTTAATGCTATATGGAGAAACACCACGTCCATGAGGTCATTAAACTTCTAATTCTTAAGTGCAGCCACCGATGCCACAAATTTATCGAGAAACTGCTCTAAGCCGTTGATGTTCGCGGATGATATAGGTTTAAGATCGAATATCTGGTTCAAATATTCGGAAGCTAACATTCTCCTATCTTCATATTTAGTTTTAAGCGTTTCAAATATTAATACGTAATTGTTTGCTGTAGGTGTAAAACCCGAGCAGATCGACTGTGCTCTGCCACTAAGTTTGCTAATTAAGTAATATAATTTTTCAGCGTCCGATAACGATGGGTTGTTGTGTATATTGTTTTGAAAACTACTGAAGAAGAAGGGCCACGTCTTAATATCACCATTGAATACCGGAATATCTATTGGCGGTAACCTAATTGAGTCACGAGGGCGTACCTGCATTTCAGGCTTCGCTTCACCTTGAGATTGTAGCAATTTTGCGGTTCTCTTCACGCGACACAACATATCTTCGAATGCCAGCAGCGGTTGGTAGTTCACTATGTATTTCGGGTCGGTTTGTAGTTCCGAATGATTAATTTGATCTAATATTCTTTCGTAATCTGTCCGCAAATTATCTATCGTTTCGATTTCATTTAAAAAGGCCTCCCGTACTGCCTCTATATGAATGTTCTTTATATAATCACTTATATTCTGCATACGCGAAAAGAGTATGTCCCTCTTGGCATAAAGCGTTTTAATTTTGATTTCACTTCCACTAACTGCCATTTTAAATTATTATAATAAAGTTATATTAATCACAATTAATCTCACACGCATAAACGACGTAGGATGAATACTCGGCGTGCCGTATTACGTAATCAGATCGAGCGCCCGATGCAGTCAAGGCTACGCGTCGTTTGCTAAACCTAATAATTTTATAAAATTGTGGGGTAAGCGTATCAAACGGTTGCTATCACGCCGTTTCAATTATTTAATAAGCTTTAAATTTAACCAAATACGAGCGCTATTAAATGAATAATTCTGTTTGCGAGTAACAAATCAAAATTTTAATTTAAACGAACACTATTTAAGTCTATTCTATAAATTAGAGTGCGTTATCTAAACAATTAATTTAATAATTCGACCAGAAAATGGTTGGATAACCACTAAACACCAATCCAGATCCTGCCGAAGTGACCATAAAATGGTGGAGCCACGTGTTTAAGGCTGCCGAAAATCTAGTTCCCCGGTCAAACCTCAAACCTATTACGCGAGATATTAACTAAAGTGGACTGTATATGCGATTGCTTCTACGCTTACGTAAAGCGACTACTATAGCATGCGGTACAATGCACTCGCTCTTCCCTAAACTAAACTATTACTTGTCGAATCGATGAAAGGAATCCTGCTTGACTAGGAAAAAAACACAGATTGGAGCGGGTTAAACTATTAGCAAGCAGGTACAATTAAGGAATATTGACTCACCGGGTTTTCTTCTTCCTGTCGATCACTATAGCGGCGACTTCCGGAACCTCCTCTGGACAGACACTCTGGGGCCCCAGTGGTGCGTCAGGAGAGAAGCGTTGGTTCAACGACGACTGCGGCGGGAGAAGAGGCTCGCGCATCGGTCGCGCGTGTCTTATATATCCTCGGCTCGGGTGATTACGCGATGTTCTAGAATCGTCTTCTTTCCCCTCCCACCCCACCACCCCGATGTGTCGATAGGAGGGTACGAATGATATTGTTTGGAAAGGAAATAATGATTCTACAAGTTCCTACCGTCAAAATAAAAAACGCGAATGGTTTTCCGCGCAACCAGAGTTCATCATAAAGAGTCCCTCTTTCTCCATGAAGTCGGCCAGCTGCTGGCCCCTTCGGTTCCGTTGCCCTACTCCAAATTTCCCCACCTTCAGCTCACCGCTTTCTCTTGTGCCTAGTTTTGCGTTGAAGTCTGCCATCAACTTACAACGAAATATCTTCATACATTTCCTCCACCTCCTCATCGGGATGTGCCGAGGTTGGTGCGTAAACCTGTATGACCTTCAGCGAATACCGTTTGGTGATTCTGAGTATCAGGTACGCGACCCTTGTCGACACACTCCCAATCTTTACAACGTTGTTGACGAGAGACTTGTGGACGATAAATCCGACACCTCCTTAGGACAGATGGTCGCCCTCCCGGTGGTAGAACAAGTTGCCGGACTCGAGGATTGCCGTATCCTCCCCCTCTCTTCAGACCTCGGATAATCCAATAATATGCCAGCGCAACTTGTCTACCTCTTCTTCCAGCTCCAGTATCTTCTCGTCAGTCCTCAGGGTGCGTGCGTTATATGTTGCCAGGTCGAGTCGTCGTAGGTGGCAACCGAACCTCCACCAGAGATTCTTAGCACCCCCTGCCCCGCCGTTACCTTAGTTTCCACCGTAGCCAGGAATAGCGGGGCCGCCGGGGACTGGGGGCCGTTTTTTTGCGTCGTTATTCATGGGGGGATATTTGCCATAGTTGCCACGCTTGGCGAGCGGGTTGGCAACCGCAGTTTTTTATTATAACACAGTTGTTATCAGGAAGATGCTGCTGCCCATCTCCTGCCTGTCTCCCTCTGTCGGCTCTTACGACATCCACGGGAAGATATGGGGTAGTGGATATTCTCAACCGCCACTACACGGCAAGTGGAAGTTGGAATTAGAAGTTAAATTCAAATATTTATTTGTTGCACAAGGCTACTTGATCAAGTTACATTCTCTCAATTACGATATATTATTGTCTTTTTGACGTGCAACTTCTCTAAAATCACACGAAACACTTCGGGTACCAGTTCAGAAAAGTGAACAGTAACTAAAACGTCTACATCAGCTTGGTTTAAAAATTACAAAACTGTAAGTCTTAGAGACCTAAATGAAATGTCATTATTTTACTTACGAGGGTGGATTGAAAAGTACTCGGCCTAACACAGATCCATTCAATTCTAAAAATCAAATCTACCCACATTATTTAGTTCAGTTCAGACTAGTTCATTGTGTGAAGTTCGAAACGTGTGCGATAATTAGTTGTGATTTTATAAATTTATTAACAAAGTAATCGGACATAATTTCCGCGAATGGAGCAAATCGAGCAGCGTGCCGTCATTAAGTACCTCCATAAGAAGGGGCTATCATCAAAAGCCATCCATGATGACATGGTCAGTACATTAGGCGATTGTGCTCTGTCATATTCATCCGTCAAAAAATGGATAGCAGAATTTAAGCGTGGTAGAGAGAGTGTGAAAGATGAACCCCGCTCTGGAAGGCCTTCGACGTCAACTACTGACGAAAATATTAAAAAAAGTACTTGATTTAATAATGGGAGACCGCAGATTAAAAATTAGAGAGATAGCCGAGATTATAGGCATCTCTTATGATCGAACTCAAAACATCATTGTCAACGAGTTGGGTTTCCACAAGGTGTCTGCGAGGTGGGTTCCGCGACTGCTTTCAGTTGAACAAAAAAGGACGCGATTGACTATTTCACGCGACTGTTTGGAGTTATTTGAAGCCGATGCAGATGATTTTTTGAATCGTTTTGTTACTATGGACGAAACATGGGTTCATTACTGTACATCGGAAACAAAACAACAATCAAAACAGTGGAGAAGACCTGGTTCACCACCCCCTAAAAAGGCTAAGTCGATTTTGTCGGCAAATAAGGTGATGGCTTCAGTATTCTGGGACTCGAAAGGTGTGATTATGATTGATTATCTTGAAAGGGGCCAGACTATAAACTCTGATTACTACTGCACCTTACTACGTCGTTTACGAGAGGAAATAAAAGAAAAACGTCGAGGAATGCTCAGAAGAAAAGTCCTGTTTCATCAAGATAACGCCCGTGTTCACACGTCAGTACAGTCAATGGCTGAAATTCACAACTGTGGCTTTGAACTGTTACCGCATCCGCCGTATTCACCTGATCTGGCACCATCAGACTTCTTTCTGTTCCCTAACCTAAAAAAGCACTTGGGAGGTCAAAGATTTTCGACAAACGACGAGGTCAAAGCAGCTGTAGACGCATATTTTGACTCTAAGGAAGAATCATTTTTTTTCAACGGTCTAAATGCTTGGAAGGGGAGGTGGCAAAAGTGTATTGAACTTGATGGTGATTATGTAGAAAAATAAAAATATAACTGATTTAGTATGTGTTTATTTTCTTGGTTAGGCCGAGTACTTTTCAATCCACCCTCGTATATAGTCGGCTCGCTGTTACGACCTTGAGCTTGCAACAGGGCCCTGCGGGTTGACAGATAAAGGAAAACACGCAGATTGACCGAAATCGACGCTCTCTTCTTTCTAACACTAAAAGCGACTCACTGACATATGTAGAACTTTCAGGTTAAACTAACAGCCTTGTTGCCCGACAGAGTTCTATTCAATTTTTTTTAATTGATTATTACAGTGTCCACCATATCGCCATCCATTGTAGATAAATCAGCGAATCTAGCGCCTTCTTTGACTTGTACTTGCGACATTGCTCCCTGTCTATTTGTGTATTAACATCTTTCTAGCTTTTTGTGTGACTAAAACCTATGGTCACCTAATTTCTCATCTACGAATTTTTATTTTCTAATTGCAACCGTTGCCACTTACCATTTGGTGGACTGTAAGTTAATTTGTCATTTCCAATTAAAAAAAAAGAATCAAAATGCAAAATCGAAATGCGTTGTCACCTCGGAGGGCTGAGATGCATCATCATCACTGAAGGATTACGGTTCTTGTCACTTACTAGACAAAACAAAACGGCATTATTCTTAACGGCATTAATATGTTCCGGTAGTATTCTGATTCGTAGTTAGGTCAAGCTGATCCATTTATGCTGCAGCAGTAATATATTGCAATGTCACTACTCACTACCATGTCAGATGAGTTTGCAACGGGACCGTGCGGATTGGTAGGTAAGGGACAACGCGCAGATTGACCAAAATTTTCACTCTCTCTCCTTTCTAACACTAAAAGCGACTTACTGACATAGTCGTTTAACTTAAACCAACAGCCTTGTTGTCACGACACAGTTCTACCCGATTTTTTTACTTGCTTATTACAGTGTCCAGCATCTTGCCACTCGTCGTCAGATAAATCTAGCATTAGCAACCTCACTTTTTATTTCCAAGTTGCAACAGTTGCCACTTACAATCAGGTGATTTCGATTTTGCCTTGGCATATGATCTGACACAACTGGTTACTTCGCCTACGTGGATTCCAGATGTGGAGGATCATGCACCTTCACTGTTGGACCTTCTGCTGACCTCTCATCCAGACGGATATCAGATTTCCGTCGACGCCCCTTTAGGCTCTTCGGACCATTGTCTTGTCTGGAGTGTGATGCCACTCACGCTGAAATCGCAGTTGCATTCTGCAAGCTGCCGCCGTGTTTGGCATTACAGGTCAGCCGATTGGGATAGGATGCGGTATTTCTTTGCATCCTACCCTTAGGGGCGGGTTTACTTCTCGCCGGACGATCCCAACGTTGTTGCGGATTCTGTCACTCATGTGGTACTTCAGGGTATGGCACTTTTTATTC
Organism: Parnassius apollo; assembly: GCA_907164705.1. Lineage (NCBI taxonomy): Eukaryota > Metazoa > Arthropoda > Insecta > Lepidoptera > Papilionidae > Parnassius > Parnassius apollo. The sequence goes on from CAJQZP010000386.1 coordinate 24,624, forward strand.
CTTTTTCTGCGGTGCCCATCGGAGGCAAATCTCAGCCATGGCTTGGTCGTTCCTGCAAAATAGAATCATGCTATAAGCGGGAATGCACATATAACGCATCAACGTCACGAGATGTAAACACCAGCGCTCTAAAAAAGCCTCCAGGTCCTTCAAAAGAGTATTTGCCAAGACAAAGTCAGAGCACATAGGCAGAATTGGCGAAAAACTAGTTCGCCTTCCTTCTGGATCCCGTGCATTTTGGTCTCTCACCAAGGCTGTCTAGGGGAATTTCTGTCAGCCATCTTCCATCTTCCATCCCTGCACAGAGAGGACGACTCTCTGGCCCATACCGCAAAGGAGAAAGCCGATCTGCTAGACTCTTTCTTTGCGTCTAACTCGACTCTCGATGACGGGGGGAGTACGCCGCCGACGCGATCCCGCGGTGTGAGTGCTCCATGCCAGAAGTGCAGTTCACACAGCGCTAGGTTCGCAAAGCATGCCTCTCCCTGGACATCCACAAGTCGAGTGGGCCTGACGGAATCCCCCCAATTGTGCTGAGGACGTGTGCTCCAGAGTTGGCTTTTAACGCGTCTTTTCCGGTACTCCTACTCCCTAGGCGTAGACCCAAAATCATGGAAGACGGCTTTTGTCCACCCGATCCTTAAAAAAGGCGACCGCTCAGACGCGTCCAACTACCGGCCTATCTCTATCACCTCCTTGTTCTCCAAAACAATGGAGTCCATTGTAAACTGCCAGCTCATGAGGTACCTTGAGGATCACCAGCTGATTAGTGTACGCCAATACCGTTTTCGCCGTAGTCGATCAGCTGGTGATCTTCTGGTCTACGTAAATCATACTTGGGCGGAGGCAGTAGAGTCCAAGGGGGAGGCATTGGCCTTTAGTTTGGACATTGCGAAGGCCTTCGATCGGATTTGGCACAAAGCGCTTCTTTCGAAGCTCCCTTCCTATGGGCTTCCCAAGAGACTGTGCAATTGGATCACCAGCTTTCTTACAGATCGGAGCATAAAGGTCGTTGTAGATGGTGCAAGCTCCGATTACAAGCCTATTAATGCTGGTGTTCCACAAGTCTGCGTGCTATCGCCAACGCTGTTTCTTCTGCATATCAATGATATGTTGCAAACCCGTAACATACATTGCTATGCAGATGACAGCACTGGTGATGCTCTTTACACCGGCAGTGCCAATATTTCTCGGGAAAACGTCTCTGAGTACCGGGACAAACTTGTGTCTGAAGTCGAGTCTTTGCTGAACAGAGTCTTGGATTGGGGGCTACTAAATTTAGTCCAGTTTAACCCTTAGAAGACACAAGTTTGCGCGTTAACCGCTAAAAAGAACCCCATTGTCGTATCTCTCCAGTTTCAAGGTACTTCGCTTGTTGCCTCAGCCAGTATCGGAATCCTCGGCGTCGACATATCGAGTGACGTGCAGTTCCGTGGTCACTTGGAAGAGAAGGCCAAATTGGCCTCTAAAAAGCTTGGCGTGCTCAGCAGAGCGGGACAGTATTTTGTGCCGGCACACCGCCTGCAACTTTACAAGGCGCAGTTTCGGCCACACATGGAACACTGTTCCCATCTCTGTGCTGGAGTTCCCCAGTACCAGCTCCTTCCACTTGACCGCATCCAGCGCAGAGCGGCTCGAATCGTCAACGACCAAGTGCTTTCCGATCGGCTCGATTCACTGGCACTGCGAAGAGATGTTGCATCTCTTTGCATTTTCTTTCGCATATACCATGTGGAGTGCTTTGAGGAATTATTCGGATTAATCCCAGCCGCCAAATTTCGTAAACGCACTACGCAGCAAACGTCCCGATACCATCCACACCATCTGGATGTCTGGCGGTCCATCACTGCACGTTTTACAAGGTTTTCTACCGCGTACGACCTCTTTGTGGAATAGTTTACCACCGGCGATTTTTCCGGACCGAAACGACCTGGAGACCTTCAAGAAAAGAGCTTACTCCTTTCTAAAGGGGCGGCAACGCATCTGCAATTCCCCTGGTGTTGCAGTTGATCATGGGTGGCGGTAGTCACTTAACATCAGGTGAGCCGCATGCTCGTTTTCCCCCTTATCTATAAAAAAAGGTGGACTGTAAGTTGATTTGTCACCTCCATTAAAAAAAACCGAAATGCAAATGCGTTGTCACCTCGGAGGGCTGAGATGGATCGTTATAAGTGAAAAGGGTTTTCGGATCTTGTCACTTACTACACATAACGAAACGACATTATGGTAATATGGAACATATTAGTATTCTGAATCGTAGTCAGGTCGAGCCGACCCATTTATGCTGCAGCCATAACATATTGCAATGTCACTATCATGTAAGATTAATTACATACGTATTTGTTTTATTTAAAGCTCTGCGGTTCATTTTATTTATATTAACAGTTCAATAAATAAATAATAAATAAATTTTCACTACATATGGATTTCGAGGGCTTGGTACCTGGTATTTTGTAGAGAACTTAATGATTTCTTATATTTACGTGAACACTACACATTGATTAAAACTAATTTTACCGATTTTTTCGCGTTTAATATATATGATTTTTAATTCCCGACGTTTCGGGTGCTTTTCAGAGTAGTCACGGGGGCTAAGATGACTGACGTCCTGATGTCAGTGTTAACCCGAAGTACCTTCATCTTTTTACGTAGGTCATTCAATAAGTTTTGAGATGCTCGAAATTTAAAAATGGAACGCACCCATGGTATATGCTTTTAAAAAGCAAATTTATGTAAAAAATAGAACTCCATAAGCCAATTGCTCAGTATTAAAAAAAAACAAAGTTCTATTAATTTTCCTGCAATGCTTCCCGCGCCTTTATTTAAAACGATGGATCTTAACCGTGAACATTTGCACGCTATGATCTATTATGATTTTAAATTTGGTTTAACCGAACAATTAACGGCAGAAAATGTATGTACTGAAATGTTAATGCGAGAAGACCCACGAATGACCTATATGGACATCGAAAAGATTATAGGCATTAGTTTAGGGAGCATTTGTACCATCCTACATCAATATCATGGAGTGAGGAAGCTTTGTTGTCGATGGAACCCTCGTTTGCTCTCCAAAAGCGAAAAACAGACTCGTGTTGATTGGTGCCATGAAATGTATCTACGTTTTGAAAGCGGGAAATCTAGGCGTGTTTCAGAAATAGTTACTTGTGACGAGACATGAATCTATCAATATGATTCGGAAAATAAAAGGCAATCATCGGTATGGGTCTACTCAGAAGGACAGTTACCGACAAAACTGCAAAGACCTCGCAACGTCACCAATAAAATGGTGGCTAGTTTTTTTCGCGGCGCGGACATTTGTCAACGTCAATGCTGAAAAATTGTAGGTCTGTATGTAACTTTGAATGGTACACTACAGTTCCATTACCCAAAGCTTTTCAAGCTGTGCGGGAGAGAAGACCAAAGACCGGGCTTCGGAGAATCATGCCGCATCACGATAACGCCTCTTCACATACATCCCTTAGAACAAAAGCATTTATTGAGGAATCTGGTGTTGAAACTCTAAGTCACCGACCCTACAGCCCTGAGTTAGCTCCTTGTGATTCCTCTTTTGTTCCCAAGAGTCAAAGAAAAATAAAAGACAAGTTTTTTTCAAGCGCCGAAGAAGCCGTTGCTGCCTACGAAGAAGCGATTTACGATCTGTCAAATCAAGACTGGCAAAAGTGTTTTCAAAGTTGGTTTAGGTAAATAGAACTTTGTATAGAGCATGATGGAGAATATGAAATGATCTAAAGTAAATATTAATAGTACCTATCTAGAATACATTTTTATATCTCAAAACTTATTGAGTGTCCCACGTAATTATTATATATGCAGAATGAACTTACTGTGTGTTGAAGTCTTGCAGTGGTATTATGCCTGGGTTTAGTTTTAATTTTATTGATTACTGGATCAGAATTGACTAAAATTCTTCGCCGGCTTATATAGTGTTCTAATAGAAGCTCGCTTCAAGATGTGGCCGATCTTATCTGCGACACCTCTGACATAAGGTACATTTGGAACACGCTCGACTGTGACCGACTTCACTCGGTCACTGCGACGTAGGCGCGGAACCCGAAGGTTGTAGTTCTGCAGAACCTGCTTGACGCACAGAAGCTCGGTAGCCATGTTTTTGATGTCATAGATCCATCGTGCTCTCTGCACTATCAAAGATTTGTCCACGGTAGCTAACTGCGAAGGATGGTGGTGAGATTCACCGTTAAATATCAGTTTGTATGGGTCTTTTTTCTATACACAGTGTGTTGTTAGGATTTCGGATTACTAACACATCTAGGAAAGCTAAGGAATTATTTGCATTTAACTCCATAGTAAATTTAATTTTAGAGTTTATGGAGTTAATATATTTTAAAAATGCAGTTATTTTGTTTGATGGTAAAATTGTGAAAGTATCGTCTAGGTACCGCTTTTAGAACATTAGCGTAACAGGTGCAGTAGGGAGGACTTTCTCTTCAAAGTCTTCCATGAATATATCGGCGACAATGGGATATACAGGTGAGCCCATCGCAACACCATCTACTTGTTTCTAAAACTCTGCCTTCCACAATAGATGTAACGCCTATTTTAACGCAGAACACATAACAACAATCCGAAAAACCGCCTCCGCTTTAGATCGTACTCCTGCAGAGCAATAAGGCAATTGAAAATGACGACATAGCTGTTATTAATGCATACAAGAAATATATCCAAGCAAAGAGGGCCAAGTTTGGTACAAACAACGTTAGAGGTTGTCGGCTTCACCGATTAAACTTGTCAAGTCATAAATTCTGTATAATGGGCCTACTGATGGGATTCTAGCTATTCATGAAGGCCTTGTTAGACGTGGAAAATTGCAAGTACGTAGGTCTAAAAGGTTATAATTTAGGAGGGTGAGGGAGGGGTCGAACCGACGTCTGAACTTAGCTGAGACGCTGTCGTGTGTCTAGATAAACTAAATAGAAAAAATGCATTTATTTTCAGCACATGGAAAGATAAATGTGTCATTTACTTTCAATCGTAAGACTAATAAGCTACTAAATTGCTGATTATAGTAATTTATAACAGACAGGATAAACAAAGCCTCTTTTGGCCAAATTCATCAAAAAGTTTTGATTGTATTACTTTAACTCTGGCTTTGATTGTTAATCTCTTTAGTGCCATCTTTAAAGAACTAATTCCGACTCGACGAGTTAACATCACATAAGTTTAAATAATCCATACTTAGTCAAGAGATCAATATATAATTTTTTTTACTTTTAAATTTAATTAAGTGTGGCTTTTATTATAGTTAAATATTTATTAATGCTGTACATTCCGGCTCCTATTACAATTAAATGTTAATTATGTTACATTTTATACAAGCCGTGGGAAGTTGTTTTAAATTTCACAAAACGCGAGCAACCCGAGTTTAATCCAAGCTGGTATTATTTTATTTGTAAATCTTAATTTGATTACATAACCAAATTAAGATTGACATATAAACTTTTTTGTTAGATATGCAGCTTTTTTAAAAATCAAAGTAAGATTTACAATCATAATAATATAATAATAATAATCATTTATTTTCTCTTCACAAAAGTATAAAATTTCACATTATTACTTAATTAAATAATACGGTTATATACACTTTGTGACCTTTATGAGGGACTGGTGTCCATACTAAGTTAATCCAAGTAGTATATATAAAATATACCACAAGAGAAATATAAAAATAATAAATATTTCAACAAGGAAAGTTTCTATGTGTGTAATACTGTGTATGTGTTTGTGCGTGTAAGTGCCTGCGCGCTCGATCGCGGGCGTGTGTTAGTGTGTGTGTGTGCGTTTGTTAGGTTAAGTGTTTTTAGGATCATCATCATCATCATACTGTTAGTACATTTTCAGCAGCCTAATAATAATCGGAATTTAGCAATCACTTCTATAATTTTTGTTCAGTTGCATGTTTTGTAGAAAATAAATTGATCTTCTACAAAACATGCATTGATTATTCCTTATAATCTTAATAAAAAGGCGTACAGCCAGAGCGTGAGCGTGAGCCAGACCTATAGGATCGAGACATGGTTTTTTGCTAATATTTGTATGAGGGTCCTAAAAGTTGCTCAGCGAGCTAAGAAAAGAGTAATGCTTGTAGTTTTAATACTCGCACTAAAACGGAAGATATATCAACATGAAGTATAGGATAAGTAAAATTAAGAGGAGATACTCTGTGGCAACCCCAGTGACAAGTTGTAAAATAATTAGCTCCCAACTATTTAGCAAAATTAAATATTGTAAATTGATAATATCCACCTCAATTTCTAGATACAGTTGTTAAATAAGACTTAATTGTGTTTGTAAAATAAATAAAAGTTATAAGTATTTTAATTAAATAGTGTTTTGTGGTTCAACTAAAAGTGACAGCTGTAACCTGTAACGAACATCGTTTGAACTTTCTGTGTTATTGTAATTCTTGTTATCCCTTTTATATTTTAAGATTTACTTTTTAAATTAGTGCTGTTTCGGATTTCAATTTGAATTATTTACCTGATAATTTAATTTGAGATCTGTAAGTAGACCCATAGATCTAGATATTAGCTTACTCTGTTTCTTCGGTTTTCTTTCTTTGTTTTCTTTTGCTATTTACACATAATAGTAAAATGAATACACGCAACGCCAAAACGCGCCAAATGGAGAACCAACTTCAAATGGCGCTTCTAGAACTTAAGGCGTCAAAGGAGCAGTGTGAGCTGTTGCTTAAAGGAAGGGATGACAACGAAAAGGAAGTAATAAATATAATTGCCAAAAATAGTCAACTAAAAAGTGATATGGTTAAGTTGCATAAAGACTACACAAGTGTTTTAAAAGAAAGGGATCAGCTTCAGGGAACAGTCGAGGAGTTTGACCGATGCAGCAAAGAATATGAGGAATCCCTCAGACTAATTGCTGCATTGCAGTTGCAGTTAAGTGAGGCTAATGAGCAGATTTTGAAATTAAAACAATACTTAGATGAATTGAAAGTGGCCCAAACTCAAAGTCTGTTCAATGAGCTCATAGAATTTAAATCTTCAAAAACATTGCAACCCTCCACAACAATCGATTTGACTGGTGATGATGTTGTCACATCAAGAACAGCGGAAAGGAAATTACATGCAGTTGAAGAAAGTTAAAGAAATACATAAAAATTAATAAATATGTTAGGAAATTACAAAAGTTAATTAAAGCTAAAATTAATACAAAAAATTATATAAATATATGTAAGGAAAAGCAGGAATTAATTAAAAATTTAAATTATATTCAATTGAGGTGGAAAATATGAAAAACTGTTATGAGACTGAAATAGAGTGTCTCAATTCAGAAGTTTTGTCGCTTAAAAACTCCTTACAAATTATCTCCAATAAATATGTATCGGCTCAGGTTGAGATTAAAGAACACATATTGGCCATGAATGATCTGGTAAAGTAATGTAAATACAATGAGGAGCGCTTTGACTCCTTAATAAAACATCAGAGTGAGAATCAACGCTCCATACCATGTTCATCGGGGACAATATGTGTAAATAGTAACTGTCTTAGTTCAACAACACTCTATGACGGTGCCATAACAAAGAATAAAAATTTAAAAAGTAGTTTAAATATTAAAAAACATGAAGTTATTATGTATTGTGATGACATAGGTAAAAATTTGGGCATGATGTTTAATAACCATTTAAAAGGACAGGTAATTAGTAATTATTGTATGCCTGGAGGATCCTTTAGTCATATAATGAATAAAGTTTTAACTAGTAAGTTTTGTCCTAATAGCACATTAATAATTCTTGTTGGGAGAAGAGGCAATGTAAACAAAAATCAATTATTAAAATATATTAATTACCTTAATACCTTAAATGTACACAAAATACATACAGGGTTGGCCACAGGAGAATAAAATAAGATATGATTTAAATTTATTAATGAATAATTTATCGTGTAACAATAATTTAAATTTGACATTTAATTGTAACAATTATACCAATAGAATTAATTTAATAGACATTAATAATTTAATTAAGAAATTATTGACTACAGATAGGTATTACCTATCCAAATATAATTTAAGACAGATAGCAACCCTGCTATCTTATCATTTATATATTAACTCAGCCAAGGACTTGGCTACCCAGACATCTGCTCCTATTAAGCAGCATAATGATTTGACATATCCGTTCCAAGTAATTTAAATTAGAAAATGAGACAATAGAGGTAATCTCTAGCAGATATAATAATTTAAATAATTTAGAATGTAGCTTACAAATTCTGAATAGTTGCAATTGTATAACTCCACAAAATGATAACAAAAATTGTTTACACCTGGTTCATCAGAATATACAAGGCATGATAAGCAAAGAACTAGAAATTCAATTGTTCTTAAATAGCAACAATATTCGTATTATATGTATTACTGAACACTGGTTAAAAGCTCATAATTTAATGTTTAACTTCAGTAATCACCAGGTGGTCAGTTCTTTCAATAGAGAAACGGCTTTAAGAGGTGGCTTCTTAATTTAGCTAGTAAATTATTATCATGTAAAGAACGTAAAGATATTGTGAGGCTCTCTGTTGAGCGAACTGTAGAAATGGCATGTGTTGAGTTTGAGCACCTCATTGTTGTAAGCGTTTACAGACCCCCATGTTCTTTATATGATACTTTCGAAAAAAATTATGGAGGAAATTTTCGCTAAGCTTAATAAACAGTATAAATCTGTTGTAATATGTGGTGACTTTAATATCAATCTCCTAGAAGCTTCATCCACCAATATTAAATTTAGATCATTGTTTAAATCTCATGGTCTCTTTAATTTATTTTTGGAGCCAACACGTATTGCTGAATCTAGTGCAACATGTATAGATAACATTTTTACAAATGTTAAGCCGTTCAATAAATGTATAATTCAAAAATTGAGCTCTGATCACTGTGGACAATTAGTTTCATTACCTTATGTTCACAAAAAGCAAATAGATAAAAAAGTAGTGTTTGTTCCAGTAAATGCACATCGCTTGGAGAAGTTTAGAAGTAACATAGTAAAGAAACTTCCATTAATTTCATACCAAAATAATCCAATTTTTTTGTATGGAACATTATTTAAGCTTATTTGTAATGAATTTAATAATGCTTTTACTTCTAAAACATTCTCCTTGAACAATCGCAAAGCATTTAATGAATGGGCGACAGTAGGAGTCCATAAAAGTAGACAAAGATTATATGAACTTTACAATGAAAGGTCCTATCGTCAAATTTAGGGAATATGTAAAAAAATATTCCAAAATATTTAAAAGAGTGTGCTCCTTAGCCAAGTCATTGTATTTGAGCAACAAAATAAAGACTGCTTCTAATAAAATTAAAATGACATGGAGTATAATTAATAGTGAAACTGGTAAGGTCAACTCTCGCAATTCAAACTACCAGTTAAGTTTCAACAATAAATTAATTAAATCAGATCAGGACGTTGCAATGGTTTTTGAGAAATATTTTACTGATATTCCGATCTTAACCACTAAGTCACTGAATTCTTTTCCTGCCGTCGCCGAATCATTATTTAAACAAAATGTAAATGTGTGTACAAAGAATTTTACATTTCATAAAGTGTCATCAAAAGATATTGTAAAATATTTTAAGACTATTGATATTAAGAGGACCGCCGATCTGTGGGGGATTTCTGTTAAAGTTATTGCGTCTATAATAGATGCGATCGTACCTCAACTATCTATTATTTTTAATACTAGTATTGAATCTGGTGTATTTCCTGATTTAATGAAGCATAATAAAGTAATAACTTTATTTAAATCTGGTAGTACATTGGACCCCGCTAATTTTGGACCTATTTATGTACTGCCAACACTTAGTAAAATATTTGAAAAAAAATATTCTTGATCAAATGTAAAAAAAAATTTAATGTAAATAATTTACTTCATAAAAATCAATTTGGATTCACAAGGGGTCGCTCGACAACTGATGCTGGTGTTGAGCTGATTAAATATATATTTGATGCATGGGAGAATTCACAGGATGCTTTGGGTGTATTCTGTGACATATCCAAAGCCTTCGATTGTGTTCACCATGAAACATTAATCAGGAAACTTCAACACTACGGTGTAAGAAGCGATGCTTTTAAATTAATTATTTCATATTTAAGTGACAGAACGCAAAAGTTGTCATTAATAGTATGAGTTCTTCCGGGTCGATTGTATAAATGAGCGTGCCTCAGGGCTCAATTCTCGGCCCTTTTCTATTTCTAGTATATATTAATGACTTACCTTACATAGTAGGGGATAAACATGATATATTATTATTTGCTGATGATACTTCATTAATTTTCAAATTAAAACGACAGTTATCAAATTACGACGAAGTAAATAATGCTATAGCTAAGTTAGTCAATTGGTTTAATGTTAATAATTTGCATTTGAATGGAACTAAAACTAAATGTATGAAATTCATAACTCCTAATGTTAAACTTGTCAATACTAATGTAATTTTAAATGGGGGGGGGACTGAGTCTTGTTGATACCACCATTTTTCGTGGATTCACATCGGACGCAAAGCTTCAATGGCTCCCCCATATATCAAAACTAGCTAGCAGACTCAGTTCTGCAGCATATGCTGTAAAAAAAGGTTAGAACTCTTACCAATGCTGAAACAGCTAGAATAGTCTACTTTAGTTATTTCCATAGCATTATATCGTATGGTATTTTGCTATCGGAACACGCGACTGACACTGAAATTATATTTATTTTACAGAAGAGGGCCATTAGAGCAATATATAATTTAAAACCAAAAGAGTCACTGAGACAAAAATTTAAGGAAATTAATATTTTAACTCTGGCCTCTCAATACATTTATGAAAATGTAATGTACGTACACAAAAATAAAAGTAGTATTGCGAAAATAAGTGATATTCATTCTGTAAATACTAGGAACAGACAAAATCTAGCAGTACCAGTTACTTGACTCCACAGAGTCAGTAATTCATTCTTGGGGCGATGTATACGCTTTTACAACAAACTCCCAGAAAATATACAAAATTTGTCATACACGAAGTTCAAAAATGTTATTAAACTGAGTTTGTATAAAAAGGGTTATTATAATATTAAGGAATTTATGGATGATAATAACCCCTGGGAAGGGTGATCGCTACCAAGCTATTTCTAATTTGTCTTGTGTTGTTTATTGTAAACATAATTGTAAGCTATTATTGGAAAAAAATAGTCCCGCTGGGTTTCTTGCTGGTTCTTCCCAGGACAGAGGTTTTTTGCGAACCAGTGGTCAATGACAAAAGTGACTTTCAATAAGTATTGTTATAATCTACATTGAATAAAAAAAGTTTCTGTTTCTATTAAGTGGCAATGGATAGGCCAAAAATCTCAAAGAGCTGACAGTCTATTGGAAACAAAGAATTTCGAGTGGCAGCCTCTTGCAGAGTTGGACGGCCTTCCAACTCATGAAGTAACGACTATGTCGGATACTCAATCAAGAACAGAGGGGCTATTATAATGAAAATGAGTCCGATGAATTCAGTTCAACCTTTTAAGCGTAATTTAATTACAAACATCAAAACATTCAAACTTTTACATAACGCGAGTTCAATAACTCTGTGTAAGCGCATACACTAACAATACTATGAAAACTTATTAGCTATAGAGACTAGTCGAATTCGGTCAGGAAAACTTAGTTTAGAAATAGATGTAACTGTAAACTTCCGGACCTCGTAAATCTCTATTTCCACTGGAAGACTTTTCATTATATTCTGGGATGAGTACCATTGCACGAACTCCTTGTGCTTCTGCGTATGCTTATATAAAAAAGTGAAAAAAAAAAATGTAACAATTCCTGATATTATAATTGCAAGATACAGATGGTATGCGGGAATAAAATCATTCATCACACCCTAACAGTCCACGGCTAGACCTGTGCCTCTTCTACTGTATAGAATGGTCCCAAGCAGGTGACTACCACCTGCTTGGGACCCTTCTTTATTGCCTTACCCAGCCTCCTTCTTTATTGAAATTAGGATGTTTCTTAATTTCAATAACCTCACGTATCATCCTTGGTGGGAATCGATGTTCTTTCACGAGGATTTGTGGTCTATCAAATCTGATGTAATGGTTGTGGTCGCCTAGGACATGATCACAAACTGCAGACTTCCCGGAACGTTGATACTTCACGACAGCTGCTTGGGGTATTGTAATTAATAAAATTCAAACTAAACCCAAGCATACCAGTTTGAGAATTAATTCTGATTTCTTGAAAACTTACAGTTACAATGAATGAAAAAATAATAAAAGAAAATGAAAAATATTCATTCATTGTAGAATGAATATTTTTAGTTAAAGTTATAGTGACTGAAATATCAGTCAAAAGAGATTTTAACCCTTTATTAGTCTCATTTGTGACGACGTGGCATTCTTTGATCATCATTACCATAATCTGCCTATAGTGAGTCACAGCTGGATAGTGACTTTATATTCATGCCACTCTTTCTTATGCCGGTATAGTCATTCCCAATGTTTAGTGGTGTCTTTATGTATCATCGACCCCTTACCGGAATATTTTTTGAACCTTAGATGAAATAGACTGAAAAGATAAAAAATATTGTATATTTGCCATGCTGGAATGGATGTAGCATGAATGCGTCGGCTCAACCGGGAAAGGACCACGCTTTCACAGAATACCTAATATAAATCTGCTGTGTACGTATGGTGAGTGTATGGAACAGGAAACCGGAACTGGTATACGGTAAACGATGCATTCCATCTTAGTTTTTAGGGGTGACAACGCATTGCGCATTTTCATTCTTAATCGAGTATAGATGTTGATATCAATAGGCTTCAGCATCCACTTACAGTCAGGTGGACTGTGAGCACATTTGTCACCCTTATTCTAAAAAAAATAATTAAAATTCGCATTAAACATTGTACATGAAACAAAGTCCATTACTTAATAGTTAAAGAACAGCAACAATACGTCACTGTCAACGGATCCGAGTGGGGCTGGAAAGTGATTTCAAAAGCGGAATACCCACAACGTGCCGTGACTTCCGATGTCGTCACGTGGGCTACATTAATATTTCGGTGAATTAGTGAACAAGATGATCCGTCAACTACAAAAACATATTTTATTATTCTTAGTAATCTCTTAAAACCTCTGTGTCGCAGAATTTTGCTTTATTGATTTTTGAAATACATTTTTAACTAGGCGGGACGCTTTTCATGCGCCTAGTAGTCTATCTTAGTAGGAATCAGCCTCTTACTTTTTTATTTTTGATAAATAGGATATTTTTACAAACATACAAGCTCACCGGTCCACCTGAGTGTAAGTGGGTGCAGTGACTCGTAGGCATATATGCCGCCCTCATTTAAGAATCAAATGCCGAAGTCTTGTCACCCCTGAGAACTATGATGGATTATATCGTTACCATTTAAAAGGATCTAAGGTCCTCGTTACTCTCATGCACTATACGAAACACAGCAGTATTATGCTACTATTTCACGCTGGAATTTTTACGAGCGTGGTCCTTCCCCGGTAAAGTATACTTATATAACGATATTGGTTAGTATCATTATCAATTTGCCATTTGGAGGTCAATTCTTACTTCGTGTAGCTTTTTTATCTACGCAATAGTTAAAAAAAGGAGCATCAGTAGCGCATTGACTAAATGTCATCGTGCAAGTGCAATGGCATCGTGTCTCGCCAGTAAACTGTGTCCCGATATGCACAAGTCTACAAATACATGAATGTTTTAAGTATGTGTGTTTTTTATGTGCACTATATATGTGTAACACTTTGCCACAATATATATTTAACATATAGTTTAGTTTTTTAAAAGTTGAAGTATACATTACCGCTTTACAGTGCTAATTCTTTGTCCCACATTAGTCACTGTAGATATCCGCGATATTTATTTCGTCACGCAAAATAATTCCGAACAATGCTTACTCTTAGCCTTGCTCGGAGATTCTAAGTCATAATATTGTATATAGTCACAAGAATGCTAATTATCACATAAAATATTTGTTCAAATATTTGTTTAATTTTACAATATAAAAAGGGTTATTATAATATAAATGAATTCATAGTTGATAATAACCCCTGGAAATGAGATAGTTGCAACCATGTTTTCATATTTCAGAATTTACTTTAAAAAAATTCCCGCTGCATTTATAGCTGGTTCTTCCCAGGACAGAGGTGTTCTTTCAGAACAAGTGTTAAAAGTAAAAACTGACTTACAATAAGAATTACATATAATCTTTATTGAATAAAAAATATTCTATTCTGTTCTATTTTTTTCTACTAAAACAGATAGTCTTCTTGCAATATTTAAATGCACACATATTTCAAAATACTCTACATAACAATTTAGCAATAAAAACAGAAAGTAACAACCTATCTACGACCAACGGCTGGACACTGGTCTCCCTTCATTCTTCGGAGGGTTCTAGAGAAAGGACGCGTATGCCGCGTACGACCAAAGTAAGTTAACAGACTTATATGACCATTATGTAATTGGTAACTTTGTTTTCTCACGTATAATTTTCTTAAACGTTGAAAACGTGACAAATCAGAAATTTAAATACCAATTAACAATTTTAGTGGTGCCGGCGTGGATCGAACTAGGTTTTTTCGCGTACTTAACATTATAAAGTGAACGCTTATCTCTTAAACTAAATTGACACCATATTACATTTTTTTAAATATTGTTTATAAATTTTACCCTAAATCAGGTAGACAGCAAAATTAAGCTTAAATAAACGATTTATATTTAAATACCATACACACAATGCCATAAAATAGCAGTCGTCTAAAAATCATCCATTGTAGTTTTGCATCTGCGAAAGCAAAGCAAAAAAATAAATGAACAGATCTTATGTACGTGACACGAAATAAATTTTGGAAGAGGAACCAGTAATATCTCACTATCTCTGTTTTTTGCGGGATAGTTATATTATTTGATCAAGAACAAGCGAAAACTATTATTAATATATATATATATATATATATATACATATATATATATATATATATATATATATATATATATATATATATATATATATATATATATATATATATATATATATATATATATATATATATATATACACACACAAAATACCCATAATTATTATCATCACAATTATAGCCTAATGTTAAGTCCACGGCTGAACCTCGGAAACTTCTTCCATAGATTATCATAGAGAAATATTTGCTAAAATAGTGTTGCCACTTTATATATAAGTGATTTAGAAAGCCAAAAGTAGTAATGTATAATTTAAAACTTTCGGTTTTCTAAATCACTTAAGTCAAGTCAACTTAGATCGTGTTGCCTATACTAATAATATTTATGAAGGTATAATAAATGTACTAAGAAGGGATAATATATTCTTCATACGTTCACCGCACCTGCAGATGATGCAACTTATTCCAGTTTTTAACGGACGAACCTGATGACGGAAGCTGATAAAGTGAGACAGATGAAATCCAAAAATATGTACTTATTTATAACAGTAACTAGTGATTAAAAGTAGCATTTACCAATAGAAGAGAATCTACTCTGAGCTTACTAACCCTCTCAAATCAACATATTCTTGGAAATCATATAACCAGCAGCCAGCCTTGTTCACCTTGGTGCCACGTGTGTGCTGACACGTGGTTGCAACCTCTGTGCATGTGCTTAATTTTTTTTTACTTTTTCTTAATCTCTAAATGTATTTTTTATAAATTTTCTAACATTCAGGTTTCACGATGTTTTCTTACATCGTCTAGAACGTGGGAAAGCAGCACTAAAATTATAAATAACAATTTCAGTGATGCCAACGTGGTACGAACTGGATCTGCTTGCCTACTATAAAATTTAAGGCGAACGCCTTTATCTGAACACCTAAGTTCGCTTCCTCTTTAAGTTATTTCAAGCAATTTCTAAGTACAATATTTGTGCATATTACACTTAGTTTTCTATTCCATAAAGTTATTACGAGCCGAGGAATTTCAAAATATGAACCGTGTAACACTAAAAAGGGATTTAAGGTAGCAAAAATATGGTAACAACAGTATTAACGTCCAAATCCCCAAGTATTTTAAAATGTTTTTCATTTGTTAATAGTTAAGTAACTAAAAGTAGGCTTGTGAAATTTGGATCACTATCATACCGTGTTTATATTCAGTTAATAAGATCGGTTGTCACCAAGAATACGGTTTTCGTAGTGTAGTATTTTAAGCTTTTAAATTCAAAAGAAAAAATAAGCACTTAAACCATTTACTTTTCGTGATCTTTTATGTGCCTGGTTCCAAATTTAAATAATAATATAATCAATAGTTTAAAGTTTTATTGCTCTTCTCATTTAAAGGCTTTTGCTAATCCACAGCTGGATATAGGGCTTTCATGAACGCGTTACGTGCCGTTTGTCCAGTACTAACCACGCGAGGCAAGTGTATTGATGAGTGCAAAATCTCCCACAAATAGTAAAACTGCGCATCAACAATCTATGTGATATGGGTTCGGTCACAGAATAAATAATAGTACTGCGTACAGAAGTTTCACTCTTTTGATGTTGACTGCTTGCGAACGTTTAATAGCCTACATAATTATTATTAATAAGATAAATTGCGCACGCAAGCTAAATAAACCTTTATTGCTGTGCGCGAATGTCCGTATTACTTTGCGTCTTTTCCCATTCCCACATCACGGCTGTTTTTCCGTGGTTACTTAGGGCTGTCAAGAATATATTATAATATATTATAAGCACATGTAAGTAGGTACTTATTAAGCTTATAATATGTATTAATATACGCTCATTTATCTACTATTTATGCACACTTCTATTAACGGGTCTCCTTCACCAAGGCATAGAATCTCAGATGAAGTAAAAAAAGGTTTTTTTACTTCATCTGAACATAGAATAAATAATATGTAGTGCTACTCATACGTTACCAAGGTTTGCCTGGAAGAGATCAATGTTAAGCGATGAGGCTACACACATGTACATAAATTTATATGTTGTGTGCAATAAAGAGTATAAATTAATTAATTAATTAAACGTTGCGAAATGGTAAGTAAAATAGGTAAGGTACCTATTCTAACTGATCGAATGAACATATTTTTGCTACTGTGCGAATTCTGTGCCTAACACATGTAAAGTGCAAGGTCACTCGTCGCGAATCGCGATTTAATAAATCGCTCGGAAGAAATAGGTAGGAAGTGTAAAAAACAAATGAACCTGAAATACGATTCCTAAATGAAATGAGATTGTATTCTAATCAGTTAAAATCTTGTAAACAAAGTTTTAATTTCAGTGCTTTGTGATAACTTAAAATATTTTAATTACAAAAGACATGTAAGTTACCTACTTCAATTTACCTACGTAAATTTCGTAAGTTACCTACGTAGTTTTTAACTAAGTTTTGTAATAAAGTACTTAGGTATTACTTCTGTATTTAAATTATTACGTAATTCTTTTTTTACGATAAGTATTTATTTAACAAAAAAAAAGAGAAATAAATGTACCTTTCATTTTCCTTAGGTAACTTAAAAAATGATATATGTGAATGCTTTTGTTTGCTCATTATGCAAATATCAAAAGATACACATATATTATTTTTAAATCACATAAAAAATTTGAACTATTTACCTACAATGGGAAATATAACCAAGCTTAGCAAGATCCTCCGTTAGCCGAAAGTATTGCAGCATTAATTTTGAAATAACATAACATAACATAACATAACATAAACACTCACGCCTGTCACCCAGAGGGGTAGGCAGAGACTACAGACTTCCATTTGGCACGATCCTGACACACCTCTCTCGCCTCCTTCACATCCATACACCTCCGCATACATGCTCGTCGGTTAAGGGTACTCCTAATTTGGCCCGTTTTCAATAAATCGCCAATTTGGTCGATAAATTTTCGCCTAGGACGTCCCTTTCCGACTCTGCCATTCACTTCTGCAACATAAATTTTCTTTGTCACTCTTTCCTCATTCATTCTTTCCACATGACCAAACCACCGAAGCATTCCTTTCTTAATCCTGGTCACAACATCATCTTGCAAACCACACTCTTCTCTTATTACACAATTTCTTACCCTGTCATTAAGATTCAGCCCTAACATACTCCTTAACGACCGCATTTCTACTGCGTTCATTCTACTCTCGTGCTTCTTCTGCCACACCCAACTTTCACTACCATATGTTAAAGTAGGGACCAACACAGCATTGTGAATTGCCATACGTGCCTTTTTCGACACATTTTGACTCTTCACAATAGAGTGCAGGGCCCCATTTACTCTATTTCCCGCATTCACTCGTCGTTCTATATCCTTATCATATCTCCCATCCCTGCTAAATACGCAGCCCAAATATACAAACTCGTCTACTTGCTCGATCAACTCCCCTTCTATTCTTATTTCACAAATCGTTTTACTTTCTTCTCTTTCAAAAACCATAACCTTCGTCTTACTTGCGTTCACTTTCATACCCCTTTCTTTTAATGATCTGTTCATTAATGTAACCATCATTTGCAACTCGGCCGCCGACGACGCAAGTATAACTTGATCATCGGCGTACAAAAGGCATTTGACGGTTAACTCACCCATTCTTAATCCGCATTCTTCAACTTTCAAATTTTGCAAACAACTGTCCATAAATAGGTTGAACAGCCACGGGGAAGCTACACAGCCCTGTCTGACACCTTTATGGATGTCAAACCAGTCCGAGTAGACCCCGTTGATCCTAACACAAGCACTAGAGTCCCTATAAAGGGACTCCAATGCCCGTATCAAGCCAGCGCTCAACCCAAATGAGTTCAGTGTTTGCCATAGCACATCCCTATTCACTCTGTCATAGGCCTTTTCCAAGTCCATGAACGCACAAAAAACCTTTTGGTTTTTGGCCAAAAACTTCTCCGCGATCATGCGCATGGAAAAGACTTGATCTGTACATCCCATTCCCTTTCTAAATCCTGCTTGCACATCCCAAATTTTTCCATCAGTTTCTTTCATGACCCTTTCAATCAGTACCTTAGCATACAGTTTTCCCACAATGCTAAGAAGGCTGATGCCACGGTAGTTTTTACAGTCCTGCTGCGACCCTTTTCCCTTATATACTGGGACTATCACGGCTTTGCACCAGTCTACCGGTACCCGCTTCAGTTCCCAGCATAAATTAAACAAGGTGTGCAGCAGGCCTGCCACCACTTCCTCTCCAGCCCTTAGCATTTCGAGTGAAACTCTATCATATCCGGCAGCCTTACCTGCTTTCATGCTTTTCATTGCTTTCATTATTTCACCTACACTAATCTCGCTACCTCTTTCCTCTTCCTTCGGAATTTCTACTTCACTTAGTACACACGTTGTCTCCTCACTCATAAACACGCTTTCAAAATATTCCTTCCATCTCTTTAAACTCAAAACTTCATCATTCAGAATATAGCCATTCTCGTCTCTTATAGCATTCATCATAGGCTGTTTTGAATGTCCCCTGGCAGTTCTTACAAGTTTCCAGAACATTTTAATATTTGCCTGGAAATTATCCGATATTCTTCTATCATTCTTATCCGTTCTTTCTTGCTTTTTTCTTTCAACTACTTCTTTTACTCTCTTATTAAGATGTCTAAAGACTGCCTTTTTTCTTTCAATATCATCATTCGTACCGCTAGAATTACCAGCCTTTGTTGCTAGTAAATCTAGCCATGCTCTCTTCTTTGCTTCAACTTCCATACGTACCTCATCATCCCACCATAACGTATTATTTTTCCTTTCATTCTTTCTCTTACTAACACCACATACTTCGGTAGCTGCATCCACTAAACCTTTCTTTACATTTTGCCATACATTCTCCAAGTCTAACTCCTTCATACATAATTCATCCAAACCACTTATATTTTCTTTCAGTCTACATTTGAACTTCTTTTTCTCACCTTCATCTTGTAACCTTTCTGTTCTAATACGCTGTAACGCAGTGGTAGACACAGATGACCGATGGCGCCAACGCCTGAATAGACCATTAATTCGGCATAGAACCAAATAATGATCCGTTCCTACGTTAGAACCCCGGTAAACCCTTGTATCTACAACTGCGCCCCTCAATCTTTCATCCACAATTATTAAATCTATCATGCTTCTATCGTCACCTCTTTCCCAAGTATACATGTGAATCCTCTTGTGGCGAAAGCAAGTGTTCGTCACAAAAAGATTCTTTTCCATACATACGGTGAGGAGACTTTCACCATTCTCATTTATACTTTCATCACCAAACGTTCCCAGTGTCCTTTCATAACCAAGCCTCCTCACCCCAACCCTTCCATTAAAATCTCCTAGCATAATAATATTTTCATTTCCCTTACACTCCATTAACACCATCCTTACCATTTCCCAAAACTGCTCTCGGATATAAGTGGGCTTAGACATGTCTGGGGCGTAGACCCCTAACACAAACAACTTCTTTAAGCCCACTTTCATTCGTATCCACAGCAGTCTTGGGCTTACACATTCATACTCTTTCACACATTGGCCCATTCTTTCTGAAAGGATGATACCTACTCCCTGGCATGCCCGCTCGATCTCGTCTACACCAGACCAGTATGCGGTATACATGCCATGTGTAGTGACATCCTTTCCCTTCCTTTTCGTCTCATTTACACATAACACATCTATTCCTCTATCATTCATCATATCGCATACTTCATCCATTTTATCATTCATTGCCCCACATACATTCAACGTAGCCAGACGGACCTCTGCAATCCACTTTTCGCCTCTCCGGGAGACAGAACGTGACGGGTGGCGAACCTCGTCGCCGGTTTTCCTCCCGGAGATTCTTCGCACCCCTGCCCCATTAAAGGGGCGCCGGGAACTCGGGGCCATTTCTATTATATTGTTCCTCATGGTGCGGATAAAGGGTGGTATATTTTACGCCTCTACCAGGGCGTGGAGCCGAGTCTGTGCTATCGGCTTGTCGCTCATTTAGCACCACCCGGGGGACACGTGTAGGGTGGGCCTAGGAATAGGTGGTCAAAGCCTACGGACGCGAGCGACTTATCCCCCAATTTTGAAATAAATATATGGTAAA
>CAJQZP010000387.1:1200000-1567500 GCA_907164705.1 Parnassius apollo
GGACGATATGAATGACAAGCTCGTGGAAACTGTCCATGCGGTGGGAGCTAAGTTCTGCAAGACCTGCCGCAGAAGAACACAAAAACTCTCCGATCACACTCTTAATCTCATGGCTGTTAGACGGGAGATGAGGCTGCAATCGTCAACAGATTTGACAGCATACAGGCAACTGAAGACAGATCTCCAAATGCATGCGGCGAGACTTACGCAACTTTAATACTGCTCGTATTAAAGAAGCGATCGAACGGAACCAGGGCTCCAAAGTCTTTGCCAGAGATCTGTCTGCAAGTAAGAGCCAACTGTCAAAGCTGAAAACTGAGTGTGGCAGCATAGTTTCCGGGACACCTGAGATTTTAAGTGAGATTGAGAGGTTCTATGGGCAGCTGTACGCATCATCGTTGGAGCCACACGCAAGTGTGAGTAACGATCCAAGAGCAAGTCTTATCCGATACTATTCCGATGATATCCTTAAAAACGGCAGGGCCCCAGGCGAGGATGGAATTACAGCGGAGCTTCTGAAAGCGGGTGGAACACCGGTACTTGAAGTCCTTCAGAAGCTCTTCAATTCCGTCCTCCATGGTGGCACTACTCCAGAGGCGTGGAGCAGAAGTGCGGTGGTCTCGTTCTTTAAGAAAGGCGACAACGCTCTCTTGAAGAACTACAGACCGATTTCCCTTCTGAGCCGCGTCTACGTGCTGTTTTCGAGAGTCATTACGAATCGTCTCGCACGCAGACTCGACGACTTCCAGCCTCCCGAACAAGCCGGTTTCCGAAAAGGCTTCAGTTCCATAGACCACATACATACCCTGCGGCAGATTGTACAGAAGACTGAAGAGTACAATCTGCCACTTTGCCTGGCGTATGTGGATTATGAGAAAGCCTTTGATTCCGTCGAAATTTGGGCGGTGCTACAGTCCCTTCAGCGGTGCTAAGTTGACTGTCGGTATATCGAAGTGCTGAAGTATTTGTACAGTAGGGATACGATGGCTATCCGAGTACAGAACCAGATCTCGAAACCTATCCAACTGCAGAAAGGTGTAAGACAGGGTGACGTTATAAACCCGAAACTCTTCACCGCTGCATTGGAAGACGTTTTCAAGCTACTGGACTGGAAAGGATACGGTATTAATATTAATGGCGAGTACATCACTCACCTTCGATTTGCCGACGATATAGTCCTTATGGCAGAATCGCTGGAGGACTTAAGCACTATGCTCAATGACCTCAATAGTGCCTCCCAACGGATAGGTCTTAAGATGAACATGGACAAAACAAAGATCATGTTTAATGTCTATGTCACACCTATGCCGGTAGTTGTTGGGAGCACTATGCTCGGAGTTGTTGACGAGTACGTTTACCTGGGACAAATAGTCCGGCTAGGCAAGTCCAACTTCGACCGAGAGGTCAATCGACGGATTCAACTCGGCTGGGCAGCGTTCGGGAAATTACGACATATCTTCTCGTTAGGTATACCTCAATCTCTAAAAACTAGATTGTACAACCAGTGCGTGTTGCCAGTGATGACTTACGGATCTGAGACGTGGTCCTTCACTGCTGGCCGTATGAGGACGCTCAAGGTCGCTCAGCGAGCTATGGAGAGGGCTATGCTCGGAGTTTCTCTGCGTGATAGACTCAGAAATGATGATATCCGCAGTAAAACCAGAGTGACCGACATAGCCCAACGGATTAGTAAGCTGAAGTGGCAATGGGCCGGCCATATAATTAGCTCGAAGAACCGATATTCGATTGGGAAGAAAGGTTCTCGAGTGGCAGCCTCGTACCGGTAGGCGTAGTGTAGGGCGACCCCCCACTAGATGGAGTGACGACCTGGTAAGATATTCAGGAAGTCGATGGATGCAGGTGGCTCAGGACCGTGCTTTGTGGCATTACTTGGGGGAGGCCTATGTTCAGCAGTGGACTTATGAAGGGCTGTAATGAAAAAAATGAATTAGTAAGACGGTTTACTTTCCTTAGTCGCTTCTTAGAACAAGTAAAAGGCGATACAGTGTAATGGATATTCTTTTATCGCGGTTGTTCGGTTTGTTCATAATATAATGACCATTAAATGGCCATTATATAAATTGATTAAAATTTACTTATGATCGTCAAATGAAATTCGTAATAAGTTGAAACTTTAGCAATTTGGATTTGGGCAAATGGAAATGTTTGTGTTTATGACTTTATCGGGAACCTTGGGATTTGATTTAATTACATAACGTTAATTAGTTTTAAAGTAACTGATTTTAAATTTCTTTAAATAGTTAATAATTTGTCTATAAATTTATATCGATTATACTTTATATCGAATTATTTAACGAAATGCTTTGCAAAATTCGTTTAAAATTTCATTATTTTATATTTTAGTACCTTGTTATGTAGTAATACTTTTATGAAATATTTTGATATTTTGTTTTATCATTACTGTTTTGAAGAAAATTAACAGCGTTTGTTTAATTGATTAAAGTAATAGTTTTCGATATTGAAAATGCATTAATTTTATATACAGGTATGTTTTAGAAACCCTAAAATGCGGTTGACCGGGGAATCAAAAGAAATAAGATTAAAATAGTATTTAATTTGTTTTATAGAGAAATATAACTTCGATATATAACAAATGATTTATGAGTAGGACCGAGTTTTGTGATAGTGTTAGTATTCTAAACTGTGGAAGTAAATGACAAAAATATGTTGTTGGTAAACCTATTTTACAACACGACTCAGAAAAAATAAATGTAGAAAAAGCGCCAAGTATTTTTCCTTATGTATGATACACAAACATTATTTTATTAATAATAAAAAAGATGATTTCCTTGAGCCTAGGTAGCTCAGTTGCTCAGCAAACCGGGATCGATCCCACCACACCACCGTACCAATGAAATTGTTAAATGAAATTTACGTGCTGATTTACCATGTGCTCGGAGGTGAAAGAAATCATCGTGAGGAAAGAAAAAAAATATTTCGAAGACATGTGAAGTGCGACAACACGTATGGGGGCAGCGCGGCGGACATTCCTTGCCCTAAAACACTCTCAGAAATGAGAGGAGGCCTGTGTCCAGGAGGGGGACGTATATAGGCTGTAACTTTAACTTTTTTATTAACTTTATGGTTAATTTCGCTTTTGCCCTAACTATCAGCCGATTGAAGCTCCCCTGCGGAGGGCTGCCGTCGAGTTAGGTTTTTATTTATTTATTTAACTTGATTTTGTGTGTATTAGTATTATACTCTACATTATATGAAATTTTTCTTGCTACTTATTCAAACAGTAGAGTGTCAGTGCTACGTAAATACGAAGCTTATTAATATCTCATTATTCTTTCTATTATTGTTTGAATAGCACTACTGTGTAATGATGTTGATAAAGTTTAAACGACTTTTTCAAGACGAGAAAAATGTTAAAAAATATCCTAAAAGTAATCAAAATATTTCAACCACAGCGATATCTTTATTATTTTCTTGATAAATTTACAAAGGAATGTTACAAAACACGACCAAAGCAGGTAAAGTTGAATAGACTGGAGTCAACGATGTGTAAAATTGCCCTCTAAAATTATTTTGATCTAGAGGTCGAAGAACATCGTTTTCACATGTCATGTGTGAAATCACTGAATTACTATATCGTGTAGGTACCGTTTTTGCTCACACCATCGGGGAATATGTAAAAATTAGCTTTCAATACAATATTTAATGCGATAAGAAGACGAAGTGAGCTTGTGAAAGACATTTTCTTAAATATATCCTATAGTAGAAAATATTAAATTCTGTTTTCAACAGATAGGCGATATTATTTAAAGCATGAACATTTTTGTGTTTTTGTGGTTCACGAAGCGCATTAGAAAATCCTGTATAAGGATATATCTCTATATTTATCTCTACCTTAATCAACAATATAATAAAATAAATGGAAAAATACTCAACAAAAATATAAATCATATAGTTCCATACTTAAAAAGTGCATATATAAATCGAGACAGATACAAAGTAAGAAATATATTGATAATAATAAAAATAAATGTAAAGCCACATGGGCAGTAATTAATGAAAATATTGACGACCATAATACAAAAACACAAATTGACAGAATAATAAAAAATAATCGTTGATTAAAACTACTTTTACGGATTTTATCACGTTTAATTTTACTTTTAATTATTTTTATTTTTAATTCCCGACGTTTCGGGTGCTTTCCAGCACCCATGGTTACGGGGGACTGAGGTGACTGACGTCCCGATGTCATTGTTAAACCCGGAGTACCTTCAGCTTTTTAAATTATTGTTTATGGTCCGATCTATGCAAAATGAACTGATAATGTCCTGAGGTCTTGCAGTGGTATGCTTGGGTTTAGTTTTAATTTTATTGATTATAGGGTCCCAAGCAGGTGTACCAGTCTCCTTCTCTATTGAAATTAGGATGTTTTTTAATTTCAATAGCCTCACGTATCATCCTTGGTAGGAATCGGTGTTCTTTCGCGAGGATGTTGTCTAAGATATGATCACAAATTTTAGACTTCCCGGAACGTTGATGCTTCACATCAGCTATATGTTCTTTTACGCGGGTTCTAATTGATCTTTTTGTTTGTCCTATATCTATAAGAGAGACCACATTCACAATCAAGCTAGTACAATCCTGCATCTTGTAGAGGAATATGACACTTGACAGATGGTAGGAACTCACTAATCTTCTTCGGCGGCTTGTAGAAAGTTCTAATGGAAGCTCGCTTCAAGATGTAGCCAATCTTGTCTGTGACTTGCCGTGGCCGGCTTCACTTGGTCACTGTGATGTAGGCGCGGGACCCGAAGCTTGTTGTCGTGCAGAACTTGCTTGACGTGCTGAAGCTCGGCGGCCAGGTGTTTGCTGTGACAGATCCCTCGTGCTCTCTGTAACAAAGATTTGCCAACGTTAGCTAACCGTGAAGGATGGTGGTGAGATTCACCGTTTAAATATCGGTTTGTATGGGTCTTTTTTCTATACACAGTGTGACCTATGGTGTTGTTAGGATTTCGGATGACTAACACATCTAGGAAAGGTAAGGAATTATTTGCCTCTAATTCCATAGTAAATTGAATTTTAGAGTTTATGGAAATAAGATGTTCTAAAATGCAGTTACTTTGTCTGGTGGTAAGATTGTGAAAGTATCGTCTACGTACCGCTTGTAGATCCTTGTTGTAACAGGTGCAGTAAGGAGGGCTTTCTCCTCAAAGTCTTCCATAAATATATCGGCGACAATGAGAGATACAGGTGAGCCCATCGCAACATCATCTACTTGCTTGTAAAACTCTTCCCTTCACAATAGATAGCCAGATGTAAGGCTATGTCTGAGTAATACTGCATATTCTGCTGGCATGTTATTTTCTTCTAGTTTTCTACTTATAATTGAGATGCAGTCTTCAACAGGTAGGCATGTAAATAGAGACTGAACATCGAAACTGACCATGGTTTCATTGTCAATAAGACGTAGGTCTTTTATCTCACTGACAAAATGGTGTGAATACTTAGTGTGTGCTGTTGTGTGTACTCTGAGTGGTGGTTATATTTTATCTAAGTGTTGAGCCAATCTGTAAGTTGGCGAATCAATCTTACTCACTATTAGACGTAATGGAGCGTTCTGTGTATTGTACAAACGGTGATTTGCACATGAATTAAAGTCTAGATTCAATTTCTCGGAGTATTTCTTAATTAGATCGCTAGTTGTTTTAAGCGTATTAGGTGTAGGGTCTGTTTTGACGTTTAGGTATGTAGTTTCATCCGACAAAAGTTGTTCTATTTTAAAATTGTAATCTGACGTATCCATTATAACCGTAGCATTACCTTTATCTGTGCGGAGAATCGTAAGTTCTGGTCTGTTGCGTAAGTTTTTCAACGCGTTAAATTCATTTTTGGGAAAATTTAATTTCGGTGCTAACAAAAATTCATAGCAATATTATTTTTATACAGACAATCCTTAACACTACAGATAATGTCCTCATACGGTATTTTTCGCGGTGTTATTGCGAAATTCATACCTTTTTCTAAAACTTTTATTGTGTCGTCGTCCAGAGTTTGTTTTGATAAGTTATAGACAGCGCGTTGTTTACGATTCGTGTCTGTGGTCAATGATTTCGTATGTTGAACATTTGATTTAGTTGTTAATTTATGGTATTCATCAATATGTTTATTTTTGCGTTCATTGTATTTAGTTGTTTCGCCGACCGATTCCTACCAAGGATGATACGTGAGGCTATTGAAATTAAAAAAAAACATCCTAATTTCAATAGAGAAGGAGGCTGGGTACTACCACCTGCTTGGGACCCTATAATCAATAAAATCGCCGGAAATTAAAAATAAAAATAATTAAAAGTAAAATTAAACGCGATAAAATCCGTAAAAGTAGTTTTAATCAATGTGTAGTGTTCGCGTAAATATAAGAAATCATTATAAAAAATAATCAGATATATGACGACCCAAAGAAAATAAGTGACATATTTAATTATTTTTATATAAACTTGACAAATAAAAATAATTTTAAATATAGTGTTGAAGAAATAAACAAAACTATCACTACTAATAATATACATACAATATTCCTTAAACCTACTGATGCTATGGAAATATTTCGGATGATTAAAAGTCTTAATAATACGAACACAGTAGGATTTGATAACATAACAACCACTACAATTAAATTATCCGCACGATACATATGTCAACCGCTATGTTATTTAATTAATATGTCTTTTTAAGAAGGTACCTTAACAAATATATTGAAAAAATCAATCGTTAAGCCACTTTTTAAGAAAGGCGAAAAATGCGAAATGAACAATTGTAGGCCAGTGACGCGGATATCCATATTGTCAAAAATATTCGAGAACGACAAGTCATCGTTTATTTAAAGAGGAGCAATTTGGATTTAAACAGAATAGTACAACTTCATTAGCATGTTTTAATTTGATTAAAATAGTCACCCAAATATAATGATAAGATTATCGAACATGTAGCAAGTACTAAATTTCTGTATAACGTTGGATCAAAATTGCGACTGGAAAAAATATGTCGATTACGTTTTTGACAAACTCGACAGATTTGTCTACGCAATAAAAAGATTACGAGTCACGGTATCAACTGACGTTGCTCTATGTGCATATCACGGATATGTTTCGTCAGTACTATCATATGGTCTTATTGTGAGGCAATTCAGTAGATATAATAAAAGTATTTAGAGTACAAAAAACAGTCTATGGAGCAGGGTATACGGATAGCTGTAAGCCCTTGTTTAAAAAGTACAATATCTTGACATTAACATACTTGTACATTAAAGAAATATGCATATTTGTAAAACAACATCCTGAACACTTTGAAAGGCACATAGATGTAACTGAACGAAATGTAGCTCCTAGAATAAACATTAATTATACTTATCTCAATGCAGGCTCAAATTGTATGAAAGGAACTCTTACGTAAATGTCATAAAGATCTATAACAAAATACCCAACGACTTTAAAGAGTTACCTTTAACCGTGTTTAAAAAAAAGAAAAATATTTTTACTACCTAAATGAATTTACGTCTTTTTGTAGAAAATAAATCCAAAGTCAGTAATATTGATGTATATCTAATAATTCATTGATTATAAACAAATTGAAAGTATGGACATTAACAATTAAGAACAATCATTACACATTGTGACATTTTAAAACTTTTTACTTATTACTTAAATGACATGAAATTGAATTCCCACATGTTGTTTAATTTTGTTTTTTGAATGTATAATAATATGTTATAAAATATTTGCACACCGTATAAAGTGGTAGAATGTAAATGGGCCATTATACATAATTTAAGATCATACTTTATTGTACACATACATTCTGGCAAATAAATGAATTTGAATTTGAATACTCTCCGAGTATAATAATTTTATACGTGGGAAAGCCATGCTGCAGTTATATTAGTAGTACAGTTATAGCACGAATGGGTCGGCTCGACCGGGGAAGGACGGCGCTCTCACAGAGTACAACCGTAAAATTGCAGGTTATTGGTGCTGTGTTTCGTATGGCGAGTGTAGAGAACCGAAGACCCTTTTTTACTAAAAACGAGGCATTCCATCTTAGTCCTCAGGAGTGACAACGCATCTGCATTTTGATTTATAATCGAGGATAGATGTAGATGTCTATGGGCCGCAGCAACCACTTACCATCAGGTGGACTGTGTGCTAGTTTGTCACCCTATCCTATAAAAAAAATGGCAACGACTTATTAAGTATTTAAAAAAATCCTTATTAGACTTTAAAATGGCATTCCGTTCAGCACAATTATTAAACCACTCGTTTGGCGTTGAAGCAAAACCACGTAAAGGAATCTGTATATCCGCCAACATTTGTATTGAGGCAGCTTGGCAGATATTTTCAGTCTCAGGAGTGAGACTATGTATACTGTAATTCTACTTCTTAACAACGGAAATAATACCATCGATCATATCATAATATAATTTTTGAGTTAAGATATGAGTAATAATCGATCACTTTTTTCAATTTCAAATTTCATAATATGTAACGTTGCAAAAGAAAAAGTTTCATTTTTAATTTTGAAATAAGGCACATGGTTTGATTTCTTGAAAAAAAGTTATGTCGCCTACTCATAATTTGTTAAATAATGGTCGCCTGGTAGTTGAAATAGCCGTTTTTTATTTTTCACCTTCAACTGCATATTATTTACAGAACGCATTATAACTTATATAAAAATATAAAATAAAACTTTTTGCCTTGCCATACACTCCACACTCTACTGAAAAGGAACTCATCTATAAGCACACATAATTCACAGTTCATTCAGCCAATCTTTCAGTAATTATTTGTTGGCAACATTTTAAAATTCTTTAGCGACCATATCGATATGTACTACTCTGTACGATTGAATGACCATAGACTATTGTGTGTTTGACATTGGCAGCATCAATTAACTAACTAACATGGTTGCAGCAAGAATGGGTCGGCTCGACTGGGGAAGGACACGCCTTAAGAGAAAACCACCGT
This sequence comes from Parnassius apollo, assembly GCA_907164705.1. Classification (NCBI taxonomy): domain Eukaryota; kingdom Metazoa; phylum Arthropoda; class Insecta; order Lepidoptera; family Papilionidae; genus Parnassius; species Parnassius apollo. The sequence goes on from CAJQZP010000387.1 coordinate 1,209,003, forward strand.
CAATTAACAACTTAGTACTGGTGTTTTTAGTATGTATTGTTGTTAACCATACGTTTTATACATAAGGTTTGTATGGTAGCAGCAGAAGATAATTCTCAGGACTACGCATCTGCAGCTTTATTCTTAATCGAGGAAAATATAAATATAATATCTATCAGGCACTAAATCTACTATAGTTATATGGACCATGTGCTCTTTGTTTTCACCATATTTTTAGTACAAGCTTGAAGTAGTGATTTAAATTTTATTGACTCTTTTTTTGTTCCTCTCTTCTTCAACTTTATTAACTTAAGCTACATCTAAGAGCTTAGAAACAAAATAAGTAGTATTTTAATTTTCAGTAAAGAACTTTACCCTTGGTAACGAATGCTACCAAACTATTTTTAATATTGACATTGGCATATTTAACGTGGTACAGCCATGCTGCAGCTATATTAATTGTATAGTTGTAGCACGAATCGGTCAGCTCGCCCGTGGAAGGACCACGCTCACATAGAGTACTAGCGTAAAATAGCAGATTATTGGTGCTGTGTTTCGTATGGTAAGTGTAGAGAACCGGAAACCCTTTTTACTGGAAAAGAGACATTACATATTAGTCCTCATGGGTGACAACGCATCTGCATTTTGATTCGCAAACGAGGATAGATGTAGATGTCTATGGGCCACCGCAACCACTTACCATCAGGTGGACTATGTGCTCGCTTGACACCCTTATCCTATAAAAAAGACATGATAGCACCACAAGTATTTTTTTTATAGAATAGGGTGACAAACGAGCAGACAGTCCACCTGATGGTAAATGGTTGCTGCGGCCCATAGACATCTACATCTATCCTCCATTACAAATCAAAATGCAGATGCGTTGTCACCCGTAAGGACCGAGATGGAATGCCTCGTTTCCAGTAAAATGGGCTCCGGTTCTCTACACTCACCATACGAAATACAACAGCATTAAGCTACTATTTCACGCTGGTATTCTCTAACATTGATGCAGTTGTCTCAAACCTTTCCTGTGCCAGACATATGGAAAAAAATCTCAAGAAGAGTTGTGTGAGAGACACACAGATGATATCAATTCAACAAGAAACTAAAAATATTTTAATATTATTACACTACCTCCCACTGGGAATTGAACCTTAAACTAATCACATTGAAGCCAGTTACTCCGAGCATTGGGCAAGCAGTCGTGAAAGGAGATGAAGTATTATTGTCTAAGAGCAGGCCGCTACTTTGAATATTGTGTTAGATACAAAGCTACAATTTTGTATTTTGTTAATAGTAGTTATATATGAAAACCTGAGAGGCGTGGTTGCATCTATAATCAACAAATTAATACACAGGTCCTCCTTTTTAATAACAATCTACAGAATTAAGCTTCGTTTCTAACATGTTAGTCAAAGTGTTTGAAGGTTTCGGCGCTGCGTCTCATTGGGTTTAGATACCGCTTGGAAAAAATGTTTGTATTGACACCAACCACCACCACTTGCTGTAATTGCTGTAAATTTCACAGTACGCGAGCAAACCGGGTTCGATCCCTGCCGGCACCAATGAAATTGTTAATTGCAATTTTAAGTGCTGATTTATCACGTGCTTGGCGGTGAAAGAAAACTTCGTGAGGAAACCTGCAAGTCGGAGAAATAAGAAAAAAAATTCGAAGACAGGTGAAGATCGCCAACACGCATTATGGCAGCGCGGCGGACACTTCCTTGCCCTAATACACTCTCAGAAATGAGAGGAGGCCTGTACCCAGCAGTGGGACGTATATAGGCTGTAACTTTACTTTACTTTTATTGACACCAAAATTGTTCTGAGTCGGGATGTGCGTCTTTTGTGCAGTTTATGTATTTAAACCCGCCTCCACGATGTAAGAGGCATTCTTACTATGCGGGTTAGTTTTTTCTTAAAGTGGTGAACAGCTCTCTGCCTATCATAAAATCTTATTAATTCAACCCACGGTCGAAATGGAAACGAACATTGCGTTAAAAACGTACATGAATCTTAACTTAAAAATCGTTTCACATGCGTGAAAAAAATTTCGGTATATTGAATCGTTTTTCTATCAATGTAACCTTTTTATATTGTGTCAGAAATGAAGTAACGTTTCAGTATCCAAACAAAGTATTCGTAAATACCCGGGCTATGTTTACTATTTTTTCGCGTTTTACTTCTTGAATCTAAATGTTTTACGGTGTAATTTCCATCATACGCTGTAGGTAATAAGGTCAAAAAACGATTTGCTCACAATTTTAAAGAAAATATATTGTGAATTATCAAATAGGAGAAGATTTATATGATTTTCTCATTTCGTAAACAGATTCAGTTTATATTAAGACATGTGTGTAATAAAACACGTCTTGTCGGTTCTATTTCGAGATGTTGCTACAGATTATCAATCAACGATACAAAATTATATGGTGCCTGTAAGCAATTCGTACGAAATTGAAAAAGTGAACAAAAAACAATATCGAAACATTACATTACGTCAACGTTAAGGACGTATCTGTGTTTGTATACGTATTTGTGCGTTCGTAGGTTAGTGCACTTTTCTCGAGAAAAAATAATAATGCTTTGTACAAACCGTTCTGGAATGAGCACCGAACTAAGTTTTCGTTATATTTATTTAAAAAAAAACGTATAATATTACATAAAAACGTATATTGTATCACCACATGGATAGTTGACACTGAACTCAGAATCACCCATCCAGACCTGTTTTATTTATTATTATTTTGTTATGTTTAAATCTTGACAAGAAATAATTGCAAGTGTCTTTTCTTTACACCAAGGCAGTTAAGTTTAGAAGATAATTGCTTATTGCTTTCAAATTTTAACGTGTTGCCTCACGTATTGCACTTTTTTGCGTTGGCGAATTTTTGATTCAAGTGTTATAGAAGAGAAGAACGTTTACAAACGTTTATTAAAAATTAGTCAAAGGTGTTGAAATTCGGTACTGCTCTTTTAAGGAAGATCATTAAAATTTATCGAAGTCATGAGTGTTTATGGGATACTGAAAATGTACATTATAAGAATTATTGATACAGATGTAATATATATATATATATATATATATATATATATATATATATATATATATATATATATATATATATATATATATATATATAGCATATTTTAAATACATATATAATACCAATACCACATAATGCTACACTTTTTTATATAGCATTGGATGAAAAACGAGCACACAGTTCACCTGATATTAAGTGGATGCTGTGGCCCATAGACATCTAAATTTATCCTCAATTAAGAGTCAAAATGCAAATGCGTTGTCACCCCTGAGGACTAAGATAGAATGCCTCTATTCCAGTAAAAACGATCTCCTGTTCTCTACACTCACCATACGAAACACATCAGAATTACGTTGCTATTTTACGCTGGTATTCTGTGAGAGCGTGGTCCTGCCCTGGTTGAAGCGACCCATTCGTGCTACGACTATATAGCTGCAGCGTGGCTCTCAAGTAAAAAGTTTTCTTTCTGTCTTGTTCTAGTTTCGACCGAGTAGGAATAGCATTACTTGCTTTTGTATAAAGGATTATTTGCCTTTGTAAAGAAGAATTGACTTTATCTAAAAATAATAAAACTGAGTTCTATTCACAGAAAATATGTCCTTAAAATTATTTTCGTTTTCTGTTTGTAACTCTACACAAAAATTGTTAGATGCTCCGGAAACCCCCCCTCTTGATATCCATTTTTTAATCGAACACCTTTTTTTAAGATATTATCTCAATGTTTCTTGCCTCACAAAGGCAGCAGCGATCAACACATTCTCTACGCTCTAGTTTGAAAATTAAGGGAAAATCAAATTGAATGCAATAATTGCATAATTCTGGTTTGCGGAGCTCCACAAGTCTGGTAAAGTAAGAAAGTCTTGTGTCTGTTAAATAGTGTATTGTGTATCATAACCGCAATTTTTATTAATTTTATACGTAATCAGCTGTTTTCTTCTTACCACTTGTACGCTGGTGATCTTCGAATTAACAACCAATGTTCTCTGGAAGATTTACCTAAAGCTACTGATACAACTAAAATACTGAAATTACCTGTATTTTGGACTGGTGTGTGTCGTATGGATTGTCCATTAATTCCACAAACACTCAATCTCACTTATCTCACCTACCACATATTCTTCACAATGACCTTCGCACACCTTTTGGTAATAAAGTTAAAAATCTAACAGGGATTCCACAGGTTAGTAAAATTAGTAGTAAAATGTTTGTAGCGCTAAGGTTGCATCGCTATTACTTACTATATATCCTTGACTGCTGATATTTGCTCACCAAACTGCAGTTATTGTACCGAATAAATAAATATGTTATACCGAAGCACAGTTAAATACACTTGAGCAATCCATAAATATGATCACATTTCAAAATTTCGTAAACGTCTTTAGGTGTTGCCGATTCACACTTTCGTGTATCTATCTATCTTATCCTCAGCTGTCATCTGCAACCCATTAACAATCTTCCTTTGCAGTATAAGGTTTTTTTTTATAGAAGAAATCGCTTCCAGAGCGACAAGCCTACCTTCCTGTATTAGATTTTTAGATTCTACCTTCATAAATATTTCATTTTGTTTTTGGTTTAATGTGTATTGGTTAATGTACCCTACAATAAGGAATATATACAATACGTAACGTAATTAACGCACACCCTCAGACACCCCAATTAGTATATTATGTTATAATCAAAAAATATATACTGAATTTTTAGTTAAACATTTTTATGCACTGATAATATAAGAAATTAGTTATACTAATTCCGGAAGAATGTTGTGGTCACAGTACAAATCCACGAACGCAAAAGACTTTAACGTGCTTGAAATAAAGTTAATTTTTCTTTATTTTGAATAAAAATATTATATACGGATTTTATCGCGTTTAATTACTTTAATTTATTTTTATTATTATCCCGACGTTTTGGGTGCTTTACAGCACCCATGGTCACGGGGGGGACTGAGATGTTTGACGTCCCAATGTCATAGTTAGTCCGGCTATTTTTATAGATCTCTTTATTTGACCTATATAAGAGAGACCACATTCACAATCTAGCTTGTACACACCTGCATCTTGTAGAGGAATATTACATTTGATGGATGGTAAAAATTGACTAATCTTCTTCAGCGGCTTGTAGTATGTCTTAATGGACGCTCGCTTCAAGATGTAGCCAATCTTGTCCGTGACTCCTCTGACATATGGTAGTAGAGCAAGCGCGCGCTCGACTGTGGCCGGCTTCACTCGTTCCGAAGCTTGTTGTCTTGCAATACTTGCTTGACGTGCTGAAGCTCCGCGGCCAGATGTTTTCTGTCACAGGTCACTCGATAATTATTTAAGAGTAGTCTCTTAATCGATACTTTCATAGTAGGTAGGTATTAGATATTTAGCGCCTCCCCAGCCCGCGCATCCAAATTTTTCGCGAGTGTGACGGTAGCTCACACATAAATACTCTTTACATTATTATTTGTAAGAGAAAATATATTTTTATATTTGTAAAAGTGACCAAATCACACCCTAAAAAGCAGGTTTTAGTATATTGCATAATTTTTATTAAAAACTATACTTGTACTATTTTAGACTAAAATACATTAACTGAAAACAATTATGAGAGAAACACGTAGATTCAGATAATTTATCTATCGAACAAAATACAACACTTTGCATTTATAACGTCAGTTTTGTCTAGACTTGAACAATCGCGCTGCCATATGTTTTTGAGTCTAAAAAACTACGTTTAAATTTGTGGATTTTCAAAGGGGCGACTTTACAATAATCTACTCTAAATAAGTGCAGAACCCTTTAGGAAAATCCTAAAGCACGTTGAAAATGAAAATAACTATCTATTATACATATAAATAGCTAGCTCGGCAGACGCTATGTAATTAAGTTTATTAATAACTCCATGCCAGCGTTATCATTCCGGGTCCGAATTTTGTGACTTCCTTTTTTGGCTCTAAAATAACATAAATTATGAACATAACTCGTTTTGGTCCATTTACAAAGAATTTGTAAATATTAATGATGTTAAAAATTAAATAACTAATATATAAAATAAAAAATTGTGTTTGAAGAGCACCTGCTCAATTGCGTGCAGTATCCCCGTCAACACTTATCCCAGCAACACTACTCCCAACACCACTAAACTAGGGAAGGTTTTTTTTGCGCCCGAAGCAAATATGGGCAACCCTCCGGAAAGCGGGAGAGGGAGGTGGGGAATGCTCATAGCATACCACGCAGCTGGCTGCGTGGTTATGTGGAGACTTTTACCCACTAAACCCCACCTTTTAGGGACTGGCTTAACGGTCTAACTAGAGATCTCTAAGCCGTATACGGACGCGACCCTCCTTGGCAGAAAGGAGGGCGCAAGCGGCGTAAAGCCGCTTAGAAGTGTGCCTAACTAAGGCAGATTAAGGGGCTAGGGAAGGTCCGACCGTCAATAACATGACACGTGTTTCACCTGAGTAGTAACAACAAATTGGGTAAGACACATAATTTCATTTCTCTTTTAGCTAATTAATTTTTAACATCTTTAATATACCTAATGGATTTTCGCAAAGGGATGCCTGCTTGATTCTATTAATTATAATTTGTAAATAACACTGTCTCTACAAACAAATATATTGTGTAAATACGACTTCAATCGGTCTAGACGTTCATAAGTTACGCGAACAGTAACAGATGCACCAACGTAAAGTAAGCAAAATTAGTTCGCAAATAATTCAGGAGTGAAGGTTCAGAATATGTAATATAAGAAAATGATGAAGAAAAATAACTAAGAAATCTCATTTTCACTCCTTTTTATCTTTCAATTTCAAAATGGTAAGTGTGGCGTGGTGTAATGCATTATTTTAACTAATTATAGTACATGAGTAGATAAACGGAACAGAGACAAAGCTTCTACGTGCAAAATTGCCACCTATTTTGGTAGGGTTGTCACAATAGGTGAAGAGAAATTAAACAAAACATTTGTTAAATAGTTTTATTATCCAGTATGATAGAATACTTTACAAATTACTTACTCTAGTAATTTTCATAATTTTTGTTTTTTAATAATTTATTATTTCTTTTAATGGTGTGGTAAATTCTAAATCTATTATAAAGTTTAATATAGCTGTTGAGTAGTTTCCACGTGAGGAGACTATCATGTCTGCAGCAGCAGTTTATGGTGAAGATCATATTTAGCAAACAAAATTAAATTTAAATACAAAGTTTCGAGTACATGCTACTAACCGTTAAAGAGTTTCCTCGTAAGGACACATTGCTGGCTGCAGCAGCAGTTGATGATAGAAATCGTGTTATACCATCAAAATTAATCTAACATACAAAATTTCGTGACCCCACTACTACCCGTTGAGGAGTTCCCTAATGAGGAGACAATCCTGGCTGCAGCATCAGGTTATATCTATCATATTATTCCATTGTTACAGAAGTTACGGTATAGAAAATTTCAACTCAATCAGACACCGGAAAGCGGTTCAAATCTTACTTGCAATATGTGAACTTAACACACATACCTACTACATACCAACCCACCCACATACCTGCAAATTTTTAGTAAAAACTTGTAATAATAATAAAAAAGTAAAAACACAACGTGTGGTACCTACCCTCTTCTTATTAAAAGAAAAGCATCATACAATAAAATAATGGTACTTACTTCAAAAATTATTAATCATATATTTACTTACCTATAATATGTATTACTTGGGATATTTGAAGTATGATATAATTTTATTTTTGTGGTATTATTATATATACATACACATATTACAATAAACCACCATTATTAATAACACCACGTTTCTATATTAAAATATTCAAATTTGTAACTAACAAAACAAATAACGTGCGTTGCAGTGACCCTGAGATTGTCCACTGGCTGTGCACGCGACAAGCGGCCAGTGGTCACGCACATATGCCCCGCGTGCTTGTAGCAGTGCAACCGATTCGCGCGGTTGTATGAAGCTTTATCTCTGTTCCGTTTATCTACTCATGTGATTTTACTGCGCACGCATTTGTAAGAGTCCGATTGGTAGGTATAAACGTCATTACTCATAAATCACATTCAATTTGGGATAATTTCAGATAAGAGTTATTATTAAAAATAAAAATATTTACTCACATTTTCAAAAACTGCAATAATGATATATCAATATTTATATATTTGAAGCTAATTTTAAAATTTGGTTACTCCTTGAAAAAACCCTGTATATTACATGTTATTTTTATTGAAAGTAATTTTTAATTTACATCTGGTTCGGAAAAGTAGATTATAAAATATGAAAAGGCTGTAGAAACTATTTACAAAATTTATTTCAGAAACAGCTTAGTAGCGACTCCCTCATTCCCAGGGTTTATTATGAACAAAGTATACCTTTATACCATAATAACCTTTTTTATACAGTTTTTGTTGAATAAAATATTTAAGCTTGATAATAGAGACATTGTTTATTTTCTGGGACTTGGTTATAATACCGTATACATTACCCCGTTAATGAATTACTGACTGTGGAGTGTTACCACGCGAATCGATTGATCGTCGATCGATGCTGTTGATCGACGTCGATCGATTGGTGTCGTAGCTTTAGCTGATCAAAGGATACTGGTCGATAAAACGTTGTTCAATCATCGATCGACAAATAATCGATATGGATGTGGGCTCACCATCGGTATCTTTGAAAATGTATTTCGGATAGGACGTATTTTTATTGGCCAGTATGCTCTTGCTAATATTAATCATTATGGAGACGCAAACGCAGAAGGCTGTGGATATCATGGGTTTTTTGGCCAAATAGCTTAAATTAATTTACACGACATTTTAATAACCGATCGACGGAGGGGGGTTCTCGAAATTCAAGCAGCGCGATCGACGTCGACTTATACATTCTATCATCGGTCGATGTCGTCGATCGATCGGCATGATTGAAACTATGGATCGACGTTGACCAATCCACTCCACTATCGATCGATTTCATCGATAGACGATCGATCGATTGGTGTGGTAACACCCTAATCTCACCCATTGCTTAGAAAGTTACCACAACGTTCTACGTTCATAGTGTGCATTTAAATCTTCAACGTTTAAGTATTAGCAATAAAAAATAGTTTAAAAAGAAGCTTTTTGTTATGTGTGCCTGAAAAAGTGTAATAGTTTTTACTAGTTATAGCCATTGATACCGTATGTTGTTAATACCATATATACCTATAGTGTTATAGAATCTAAAGATTTATTGCCTTTATGCAATTTTCTTGCTATAAAAAGGTCAAGCGTAGACTGAACGCAAGAAAATATTTTAATTAAGTGTCCTGTTCGACAGATATTTATTGAAGGCCATTCACCTCCATTATGCGAATAAAATGATTATTGCCCATTAAAGTGTACCAAGTTAATGAAATTACAACTTCGCGAAGAATTAAGTCTATTGAGCGAGAGAAATAATGAGAAAATATTTCACCAGCTCAATCGAAGAGTTTTAAATTAATTGCAAACAATTAATAAGCCCATATCATTAGTCTTTTGCTTAAAAATAAATTGAGCTTAGGGCTTGATGGCGCAGTGGTTTTCAACACGGGTTCAATTTCTCACACAGGAAAGTTATTTCTTTCTTTCCTTTTGTTCTTTATCAGCCTGTGAAAATTCCATTTCTGGATACGAGTTACCACCGTTGCAGGTAGATTATGCTTCTCATTATGAATTGGTAGTGTAACTTTATTTTTTTAATGCAAATAACACAACAAAACAATAAAATTGAACTTAAAAAAGGTAAAAACTGAGATAAAAATAAAAACAATAAAATAATTTCCACATTATAGCTTCGGAAGTCGGTTCTCAGACGCAGCGTATCGAAAAATTAAAGCCCCGACATCAGTTGCTATCATGAGGACAGTATTATATCTTCTTATAAAATTTTGAAGTTGGTATACTTAAACTTTTAATATGTTTAAAAATTTTACCCTTTAGAATGTACTCGTACAAGTTCATCGACATCGAGAATGTCATCTAAATAGTTACATTAAAATCTTCATCCTCTGTTTCCCACTCTTATGGATGGAATTTTTCTTAATTTTTTTTGGGACTACTTCTAAAGCACAATTATGACCTTTTTTATTAAAATTAATCATTACTTCATCCGCTAGGGTGGAAACAATTAGCAATGAAGTGAGGATTTTATTTGACAGATTTGTTTGTTTGTTACTTTTTTCGAATAAGAATCTAAATGTAGATGCGTTGCGGCCCCAGAGGACTATGATGATGAAGTAAAAAGTGTCGGGGATTCTATACATTCACAACACTCAAAGCAGCCCTGATCTGTTATTTTACGCTGTTATTATGTGAAAGTGTGGTTCTTCCCCAGTCGAGCCGGCCCATTCGTGCTGCAACCATAATACAGTTGCGACATAATAAGGCTCTACCACGAAAAAAATTGTTTAAAAAAGTGTAGAGATTAATGTTTATTTTTTAAATATTAGTTATATTTTATATTAATTAGATTAGAAATGGATAAACCAAACTACGGATATTCCGAAAAGTAGGAGAATAAAAAAAAAGAATACAGCACTGAGGGTTTTTTAATAATGATGACATTGTAATTACCTAATGCGTAACAAACATAAGTTCACCTTAGTTCCGCCAACTAGCGACATCTAGTTAAGGAGTTTAAAAAAATAAAAGTATTGTGCAAATATTCAAAAAATTGTTTTGTTTCAGATCTGTTCGTTGGATTAATATACGTGTTTGTAGACATTGTTCAGAAAATAACAATTGCATGGCTGGCGGGGGAGTTTATGTGCAAAATCGTGAAATTTCTTCAGGTGAGTTCAAGAGCTACAGTATCATTCACAGTATCATATTGTAAGTGAATGCATTATTGATTTTGTCTGGATATTTCAAGTCCGCTGTAAACGAGATTGTATTTCTTCTTTCTATTGAAATTCATGTGATCATTTTGTCATTTAAAATTAAAGTTGAAGTTACAGTCCATATACTCACTTCTGAGAGGGTTTTAGAACAAAGAAGTGGCCACCGCGCTGCCCCAATGCGTGTTGGCGAACAACACATATCTTTGAAATAATTTTTTAAATTATTTTTCAGACATGCAGGTTGCCTCACATTCCTTCACCACCGAGCACGTGGTAAATAAACACTTAAAATTGCAAATAACAATTTCATTGGTGCCGGCGGGGGATTGAACCCGGGTTGATCGCTTACTATGAAATTTGCAGCGAGCGCTAACCATCTGAGCTACCACGGTTTACTTTTGCATTTAACATACGCTATTTACGACAACCACGAGTACGTTACAAAATGGGGAGATGGATTCTCTTAAGCCGCCAACACTTGCCGAGTTAATGATTATTTTTGTTTCATCATCAACTTCATTCAGACTTTCACATATCCACTACTAAATATAGGCATTCTTCTTTCTTTAGAAATTCATTCTTTCGAAAATGTCACAAAACGTGGTCTTGAGTCACCTTCATCTACTTCTTGCATGTCTTACCAGGTCGTCACTTCATGAAGTGGGGAGCCGCCCTATGTTTCGCTTATTAGTACGAGGCTGCCACTCGAAAACATCTTCTCCATCAGTTGCTGTTTTTTTTTGAGCTACTCGCATATAGCGCGTAGCATCGATGGAATTTTAGTGGTAGCTGTGAAAATTAAATTTGGAGTATAATATGAAATTAATTTCACGATGCAAATTAAATTCTTGTATCAAAATCGCGATTGAAATCCTCCGGACTATCATCGTAACAATTAAACTTACTTTTAAACATTTGACTAAAAGCGTACATTTTCATTAATTTCACAATTAAATTTGTACATAAAAGCGTACATTTCCATTATTTTCCTAATTAAATTCGTACGTAAACTTACCTTAGCGCAATTCACCCTTTGGTTAATTATAATGAAATTGCTTTGATATCCCAATTTTGATATTTGTTACGTCTTGTTACAATGTTCTGGTTGTGATAAATATGTTTGCACCCTAAATATTTTCATCAAATGTCGTGTGAATTTCAGAATCCCTATTGTTTGCGTTAAGTTACCAGCTACTTAAAGGTTTATTCATGGATCATTTCGCGTTAAAACACTAAGGAAAACTGACGAAACACTGTGTTTTGTTATATAATGAAAATATTACAGTCTAGATATTTGAATTAAACATTTAGTCCAGTAAACAGGTTTTTGGTCTGCAAATTGATACATGATTTTTATAACTCTATATAAAATTACGATTACATTCGGAGCATCCAATGTCGCTGCGCTGCCCCAACGAGTGTTTGGCGGAATCCAGAAGTCTTTGAAACAGTTTAATCTACTACAGACTAAAAAACCTTATAAAATAATATAAAAGATGAATTAATTTATCAAAAATTATGAATATCTACGAAGAGAACAAATAAAACTGACAAACATAATTCACAGTTCCAATAATTAACGCATTAATGTTTAATATTAAATATAAAACATTCATGCGTTTTTACAAAAACTATATTTCTTTAACAGAATATCGATAGAAAAATAACTATATTGTGATTATTCTCTTTTAAAGCTACAAAACTATCACAGTGGTAGTTTCGTTTTTTATTTTAAAAACAGGTGCTATCAAGTCCAAGGTTTTTCTAATCAAAAGAACAGAATTTATTTAACGCTGAATTGGAAAATGCTTCTAAAAAGTCAAGCGTGAAGTGTCCGAGAGGGTTATTTCGTATGTATATTTTGATAGGCAGTCTCAACTTTATATATTCGTATATAGTCTCTTTCTTTTTAAAATTAACCTAATACAGTCGTAGCTTAACTATATAAAAACAATTTTTTTTTAACTTCATTCCTTATGATTAATAAAATAGCTGCTCTCATGGATACGCGTATAAGCAATTCTACGCGTATCCATGAGAGTTACGATTAGTTTTATTTGATAATTATCAACATCAGTATCATCATCATAACAGCTCATCACAAGTTCACTGCTGAACGTGGCTTCCCCCAAGGTATGCCACAAAATACGGTTCTGAGCCGTGTTAAGTTGTCACTCCATATAGTAGGGGGCCGCCTTATGCTTTGCTTCTCGATACGAGGTTGTCGGTTCTTCGAGCCTTACGGCCAGCCTAATGCCACTTCAGCTTATTCATCCGTTGGGCTTTGTCGATTACTCTGGTTATACTGTCAATATCCTCATTAATGGGTATCCGCTAATATCTTTATAATGATTCCTTAAGTTAAAAACACAATTTACGAAAACTTTTAAAGTAAAAGCGGTACAGGGAAATTAGAATTTCTGGGAATATTATTTGAACTGTTCAGATAAAAAACATAGTTTAAAATTTTGTTATGAAATAAATATTTATTACAACGAATTTGTAGACCTATATAAATGGTACATTATTTACAGTAGGCGTAGGACCAATGTTTGTCATTTGTCTAGGTAAATGATAGTGTACAATCAAATAAAAGATCGACATGATCAGTAAGAGATTTAAGATATACGGCGCGCTAGGCCCAGCTTGATTCGGCACCTTTTTTATTTGTAAAGGTGATTATTAATAATACATTTTTTAAAGTAAAAAATCGATTTGAAATAATTAAAAAGAATTTAGTGATCAAAATCGGTTGATTTGGTGATGAATTATTCGCCGACATGTCGTGCGAAGAATGTCTTTGCAAATTTTAATTTGATAATTTTCTCATGAATCTCATCATCAGACATTGGCCAAATTTATATAGGATGCTCTAGGTATCTAACAAAAAAGTATAGTATAAGTATTATTGAAATCAGAAAACGTGGTAAAGAATCGTCGCTGAACATACTTGAGCAAATATTACGACGAACAAATAACTTTCTCATTTTTTGAAGTCGGTTGCAAGTAAGCCTTGAAAAGAAAACGAAAACTAAATATTCGAATTTGTTCTTACAGTAGACAGAAATAATCGGTTTTAGAAAATGCGCTGGCCTAAACCTTAACTGCTGATGGGTGTCTGTCTTTGTCTGTGTTTTATGTAAACAGTCTTTTAAAATCCGCGTTTTTGTTTCAGGCCGTGGTAATGTACGCCTCTACATACGTCTTGGTCGCTCTAAGTATAGACCGGTGTGACGCAATAACGAACCCAATGAACTTCTCTGGAAGCTGTAAGTCTATTTTGAAGGGTTTAACATTATGTAATTAAGCTTTTTTGATACTTCCTGAATTGATAATAACTTTTTAAATAAAAAAAATCTTGTTGTCCTCTCTTCAAATTAGGCACAGTCGTCGCCATCACTTACTTTTTTCAGCTTGAGTCGCTTTCAAGATTAAATCATTATTTTTTGTATATTATATATCTTGCTCAATCGATTACTAAATACACAGTTAACGTTTATGGCACTAAAACGCAGGGAGTAGGACATTATAAAAATTTTAATTTTTAGTTTAAGTTACCAAGGTACATAATAAATATTGTATTTTTACTGTAATAAAAATGTCCTGAAACACTAAATTAATGAAAAACGCATAACTAATTGTACCTAGTATTAAATGATCATCGTTACTAGCACTTATTGAAATCATAACAAATATTTAGTTTAGTTTTATTTCCCAACGTCAATTTAATTTAAATATTATGTCACTTTAAAGATAGTTATACGATACCTGCTCACTATTTAATACTAAAGCACGACGAAAGCTTTGAAACAAATGTACAGAGTAATATCACATGGCTTTAAAAATATTTAATATCCACTATATGCCGACAGTTGCGCTACAAAGGTAAAAAGTAAGCGGTTCATATTATACGTAATTTGTATTAGTTTCTTAGGCAGTAGGTGGTTTTGGTTCATTAGATGGTAGGATACCTTTTATGCCTATGAGTCCGTTAGGGTAGCTACCACAGTCTACTATTTCTACCACCAAATAGCAGTGTTTGCATTTGTGTGTTCTTGTCTGACGGGTATAAAGAGTTAGGATGATTACAAGCTGTGAGACACCTGCGGTGGCATTGTATCACTTCTTCGTTTCAAGATACACGTATCCATAGACTACAGAAGCCACTTACCATCAGATGGACTGTAAATACGTGTGTCATTTTGGTTTTATAAAAAAATGCTAGGTATATTCCAATTCAAAAGAGTACCTATTATTATTTTAAAGAAGGGCATTTTCTGAAGTTGTTTTCAATGAGAAATTTAAACAATACTATTCGATTTTAGTAAAATTGTTGTTTGAATCTTTATCGTAAATAGAGATGATTGAGTTAAGCCGTTATTTTTTACGATGCAAATAAAATAAAACAAGCTAAAATTCCTTACAATGTCAATTAAAGAAAACAAAGTCAATAAAAAGATGTTTTTTTTTTTTGCAATAAACTTTTTTAAGCTAATTTAGTAAATAATGTCGGCGTTTTATTCAATCACGCAAATTATAAATTTAAAAGATATTTGAAATAAGTCAAAATTGTTATTTTTATTATTTTACTAATACTCCGTACTCGCAAAATAGAGATCTTTGATCAATCTATATCTAAAATAAAAATTCCAAATTATTTATTACGTTATTTTATTTTTCGTATAAAATTTTGTGTACTTAATTATGATAAGCCAACCAAATATTTGTACGAGTAATTTCAGTGTTTATATTGCTTGGGGTCATCGATCTATTTATTAACATTCCATAATTAAAAGCAATGAACCCGACGGCAGTATTTTCTAATTGCTATGTTGTAGAAGTAGTTTTTCGGTATTAAAGTATAATATTAATATTAGCACTTCTTTCACAATTTACCAATTATACACATACTTTTTAGCTATTTCTTTTTGGTGTTGGTCCATGTAACATGCTGCTATTTGGACTCTGCCTACTCTCGCAGGGATTTTTTTTTTGTTTGATGCAATGCACTTGAAATCTGATTCCGTACTTTTTTCTCAGGGAACCGTGCAAGAGGACTGATAGTATCAGCATGGCTCATAAGCATAATTTTCTCAATTCCTCTCCTTATTTTGTATGAAGTTAAAGAAGTTCAAGGTATAGTATTATTATAAAATTTTATTTTGAAAAATAAATAGACCAATCAACATAATAGTACAATATCCGATTAAGTGCAATTATTTTATGTTTATTGCTGACATTAACATGGTCATTTAATTTTAGGAGAGCTGCAATGCTGGATTGATTTAGGAACGCCTAGAAGATGGCAAATATGGATGAGTTTAGTATCAGTGATGATATTTGTGCTCCCTGCATTGGCTATTGCTGCTTGTTACGCTGTTATAGTATTGACTATCTGGACTAAGAGTAAAGCTGTCGTAATGAGTCCACCCGTCAACTCCCGAAGAACTAAAACAATGAGAAATGGTTCGTAAGTTTTTGGCTTGAGTTGTAGTATACTTAGACATATATCATAATGGAAATTAATTTGCACTAATACGTGATCTTGAATGAAACTAATTTTACAAATTTTATCGTGTTTAATTTAACTCATTTTTAATTCCTATCAAGGATTCTACATAAGACTATTAAAATAAAATAAAAAAAACAATCAAATTTCAATAGAGAAGATGGCTGGGAGCTTCTGTTTACTCAGATCTAATAACGAAAATTTTATTACAACTCGATCAAACCACTGTTAGACTTCAAGATACTGTAAGCTCATTCTGCGTAGATCGGATCAAAATTATTCAAAAACTGAGGGTAGCCCGAGTCAACTATGACATCGGGACGTCAAATACCTCAATGGTCATGGGTGCTGTAAGATACCTGAAACGTGGTGAATTAAAAATAAGTAAAGTAAGTTAAAATAAACGCGATAAAATCCGTAAAATTGGTTTTACTCAAAGAACTGGCAGTTAAATAATTTTTTTATAGCAAAGGTTGACAGACGAGCACACAGTCCACCTGATGGTAAGTGGATGCTGTGGCCCATTAACATTCACATTTATCCTCAATTAAGAATCAAAATGCAAATGCGTTGTCACCCTTGAGGACTAAAATGGAATGTCTCGATTCCAGTTAAAGGAGTCTCCGGTTCTCTACCCTCACCGTAAAAAACACAGCAGCATTACGCTGCTATTTTACGCTGGTATTGTGTGAGAGCGTGTTTCTGCCCCGATCGAACCGACCCATTCATGATACAACTATAATATAGCTACAGCGTGGTTCTACAACGTAAAAAATGACTGCGCAAGTTGTTACGAAATTGGAATTTAAAATGTTAATAGTATCCTTTTATTAAGGGCACAGGAGGTGTTCTTTTGGCGTCCATTAAGGATACCCGAAGAACACCTGAAACAACTGTGATTTACATTTTTTTGGTAAAATCATAATTTTTAATATTTATAATATATGTAGGTCAAGTAGAAAGTGATCCTGACTCGAGACGCGCCAGCTCCCGGGGTCTAATACCGAGGGCGAAAATCAAAAGTGTGAAAATGACATTCGTCATTGTATTCGGTAAGATTACATGTTAAGTTAATTATTTATACTCCAATGTAATGTAGTTTAAGTAGTAAATTTTGATGATAAATCAAAATTAGTTATAGTAAGAAATGCGTATAACGAATGGTAATAAAAGCACATGTAGAATAAAGTAAGTTACAGATTTAATACGGTTCATTGTTGGGCACAGGCTTCTTCTCATTTCGGATAGAATTATAGAGCAGTTAGTCCATTATACTCTTATAGTGGAAGAAAGTAGGACTTCACCAGTAAGCGAAATATTTTATTCTTGGGACAAGCCGATTTCCTCGCAATCAAATTTATTTCTAATCAGCACTTAGAATTGCAAGTAACAATTTAAATAGTACTGGTGGAAATAAATTCATGATTGCTAATGGACTGTGAAAATGACGAGCGCTTAGTGCCTGAGCTGCCCCCGTTCTTGAACGGCAAGTGATAAAAGTTCCGTAACATA
Source organism: Parnassius apollo (assembly GCA_907164705.1). Classification (NCBI taxonomy): domain Eukaryota; kingdom Metazoa; phylum Arthropoda; class Insecta; order Lepidoptera; family Papilionidae; genus Parnassius; species Parnassius apollo. The sequence continues at coordinate 1,226,897 of CAJQZP010000387.1, forward strand.
TATTGTGCAAAGTTCCTTTTTATAAACTTTCTTGAAAGTGAGTTCTTGATATTCTCACAAGCAAAGTATCATGTTTTGTACAGTATTTCAAGTAAAAATTGTTGAGAATAATTACTTTGTCGCAAATGCTTCTCGGATAACAATTTTAACTTTTAACAAACACTAAAAACATTTTTCAAACTCATGAGGGCGGAATTTTTTCTTGAAAATCTAATGGGACCACCCTTGAGGTGAAGCCTATTTGATAAAAAAGAATAATAAAGAACAACCTTTTTAATGATACATACACTATTAGGTTATAGGTTATAGGTATTAGGTAGAGCCGTGGTAGCTCAGTGGTTAACGCTCGCTGTAAATATAACAGAACGCGAGTAACCCGGGTTCGATCCCCGCCGGCACCAATGAAATTGTTAATTGCAATTTTAAGTGCCGATTTACCACGTGCTCGGCGGTGAAGGAAAACATCGTGAGGAAACCTGCATGTCTGAGGAATAAGAAAAAAAATATTTCGAAGACATGTGAAGTTCGTCAACACACATTTGGGCAGCGCGGCGGACATTTCCTTGCCCTAAACCCTCTCAGAAATGAGGGGGAGGCTTGAGCCCAGCAGTGGGACGTATATAGGCTGTTACTTTACTTTACTTTTTACTATTAGGTTGGAGCGACTAAAAAAATGTTACGTAGGGAAATTTTATAGAAATTTTTATATACATATATTTGTAATATTCTAACGGCATTCTTAAATTGACAGGTGACAGAGTGCACTGTCTCTGTCTGCAACACTGTTGTAGAATACATGTGCTCAGCAGCTAATTGACTGCTGGACATGTACGTTAAACGTTATAGCGTTAAGTAAAACATTAATTATTTTAATGCTTGTATCTAATGTTAAGGTAATAATAATAACTAATTAAAATTTGTAATAATTATAATTTCTAAAAATGTAATGTCATACAATGAGTCCTAGATAATTGAAATTAAATAAATATTGATAATATTTTCCTATAAAAAACCATGGGATCTTTACTAAAAGAATGTAACTGAAGCTATTCGTGTACAGTGATAGATTCAGTCGGAGCGATATAAAAAAATATATTACGAGCTTATCTATCCGAGCTCAGTGGTGAAGGAATACATCACGAGGAAACAAAGATGTTATTTATATTGACTAACTCACATTAAAATGTTATGGCGAATTTCCAATGGTTACATTAATCTCTTAGGAATGAGAAAAAGTTTTCACAATCCACCCTGGTTTTGCACGGATGATTTCTGAGTCTCGACAACAGCACCACCAACCGGATCCAATTATGATTTTAAATCATCGAGAAACTTACTCCAACAAAAATGAATCTAAAATCGGAGAGAAATTGGTTTTTATATATAGAGATTACCTTTACCGATCCCTCTATCCGTTCATTACCCTATAGAAGTCCACGGCTAAACATAGCACCCCCCCTCACCCTAAAGATTGTCTCTAGGTAGGATAATATTTACTTTATTTTCCTCGTTGGCTGTAGTGACCATAGTTGTCATGCTTAGCTGTACCGTCCCTCTCTCTATCCATTCATTACACTATAAAAGTCCACGGCTGAACATAGCACCCCCCCTGACCCCAAAGATTGTCTCGTAGGTAGGATAGTTTTACTTTATTTGCCTAGTTGGCTGTAGTTCTAATAGTTGTCATGCTTAACTGATAGGTTTCTAGGTTTTAGGATCTCCTAGGAGATTTGCTTCCATCTGACAACGAGTTAATATGGGGTAGTAAATACTCTTACTCTGCTTTAAACACTTTCAGGTCGATAGCTAATAAAATACTAAAACCTATTTTTATTCTATTACATATTCATAAAGCATACCCAATTAGAAACACATTTTTCACAGTAAATTTATCCAAATTAAATATAGTTTCTTATCTCAACAGTGTTCGTCTTGTGCTGGTCGCCGTACATCGTGTTTGATTTATTACAAGTTTACAACCACATCCCGCCGACGCAGACCAATTTAGCGATAGCTACTCTTATTCAGAGTCTGGCGCCGCTGAATTCCGCAGCGAACCCTTTAATATGCTGTATGTTTTCACCGCATATTTATAGCAGCTTAAGGTAAGAAAAAGAAACATATTTTCAAATAACTCAATAGATTTTGATTTTATTATCTTTTTCTTTTGTTCGTCAGTTCGTTGGTATCTACTGTTGGACTTTCACACCTTATTCTATAAATACAATCGGTAAAATTAAAAATTTCTGTACAAACGACTTTAATATCGAAACCTCACTGAATACCAGTGTAAAACGGCAGCATAATACTGGTGTGTTTCGTATGGTGAATGCAGAGATCCGGAGATCCTTTTTTACTGGAAACGAGGCATTCCAACTTAGTTCCCAGGGGTGAAGGGGGGATCCCATTTTGATTCGCAAACGAGGATAGATGTAGATGTCTATGGACCACAGCAATCACTTACCATCAGGTGGACTGTGTGCTCGTTTGTCACCCTTATTCTATATAAAAAATGAGAACATCATCAGTATATTAGAAGTCAATTAAATACACATTATTAAGTATTATTCAAAAACTACCGGCCATATTGTGATCAAATTTATATGGGACAATAGAGATGGACCAGCTTTCAAATTAAAAAAGAATCATCGAATCGGTTCACCTAGAAAATGTTTCTTATGGAATACACATAAAAAGCATACAGTCGAATTGAGCACCTCCTCCTTTTTTAAATCAGTTGAAAATGTATGATTTTAGAATAAGGAATGACCAACGAGCATGTAATCCACCTGAAGGTAAGCGAAGGCTATGGCTCATAGACATTTACATCTATCATTGATTAACAATTAAATTTAAATTGCAATTATATGCTTGAGAATTAAGATGGCTTGCCTCGTTACCAGTAAAAATGTATGCGGTTCTCTACACTCATCATTCGAAATACAGCAGAATTATCCCGCTGTAACGCTATAACGTTGGTGTGATGTAAGAGCGTGGTCCTACCCCGGTCGAGCCGACTCATTCGTGCTGCAGCTCTGTATAGCTAGAATAGCTGCAGGGTGGCACTACCACGTTCATCATCATCATCATCATTACAGCCCCTCACGAGTCCACTGCTGAACATAGGTCTCCCCCAAGTAATGCCACAAAGCACGGTCCTGAGCCACCTGCATCCATCGACTTTCTGCATATCTTACCAGGTCGTCACTCGATCTAGTGGGGGGTCGCCCGACACTACGCCTACCGGTACAAGGCTGCCACTCGAGAACCTTTCTTCCCCATCGGTTATCGGTTCTTCGAGCTATATAGCCGGCCCATTGCCACTTCAGCTTACTAATCCGTTGGGCTATGTCGGTCACTCTGGTTTTACTGCGGATATCCTCATTTCTGAGTCTATCACGCAGAGAAACTCCGAGAATAGCCCTCTCCATAGCTCGCTGAGCGACCTTGAGCGTCCTCATACGGCCAGCAGTGAAGGACCACGTCTCAGATCCGTAAGTAATCACTGGCAACACGCACTGGTTGTACAATCTAGTTTTTAGAGATTGAGGTATACCTGACGAGAAGATATGTCGTAATTTCCCGAACGCTGCCCAGCCGAGATGAATCCGTCGATTGACCTCTCGGTCGAAGTTGGATTTGCCTAGTCGGACTGTCGGACTATTTGTCCCAGGTAAACGTACTCGTCAACAACTTCGAGCATAGTGCTCCCAACAACTACCGGCATAGGTGTGACATGGACATTAAACATGATCTTTGTTTTGTCCATTTTCATCTTAAGACGGAACGTAGTCCGTTGGGAGGCACTATTGAGGTCATTGAGTATAGTGCTTAAGTCCTCCAGCGATTCTGCCGTAAGGACTATATCGACGGCAAATCGAAGGTAAGTAATGTACTCGCCATTAATGTTAATACCGTATCCTTTCCAGTCCAGTAGCTTGAAAACGTCTTCCAATGCAGCGGTGAAGAGTTTCGGGGATATAACGTTACCCTGTCTTACACCTCTCTGCAGTTGGATAGGTTTCGAGCTCTGGTTCTGTACTCGGATAGCCATCATAGCCACAACCGACAGTCAACTTGGCACCGCTGAAGGGACTGTAGCACCGCCCAAATTTCGACGGAATCAAAGGCATTCTCATAGTCCACATACGCCAGGCAAAGTGGCAGATTGTACTCTTCAGTCTTGTGTACAATCTGCCGCAGGGTATATATGTGGTCTATAGAACTGAAGCCTTTTCGGAAACCAACACCAACCAACTTGTTCGGTAGGCTGGAAGTCGTCGAGTCTGCGTGCGAGACGATTCGTAATGACTCTCGAAAACAGCACGTAGACGCGGCTCAGAAGGGAAATCGGTCTGTAGTTGTTCAAGAGAGCGTTGTCGCCTTTCTTAAAGAACAAGACCACCGCACTTCTGCTCCACGCCTCTGGAGTAGTGCCACCATGGAGGACGGAATTGAAGAGCTTCTGAAGGACTTCAAGTACCGGTGTTCCACCCGCTTTCAGAAGCTCCGCTGTAATTCCATCCTCGCCTGGGGCCCTGCCGTTTTTAAGGTGCTGGAGAGCACTGGAGGATATCATCGGAATAGTGTCGGATAAGACTTGCTCTTGGATCGTTACTCACACTTGCGTGTGGCTCCAACGATGATGTGTAGAGCTGCCCATAGAACCTCTCAATCTCACTCAAAATCTCAGGTGTCCATTGTCTTTTGCGTTGGGTCGTCATAATGAAGTCAATCTCATTTTTTGTAGAACCGTCGGGGCTCGACCAGGTCCACTTCCTGTGGGGCCGCTTCTGGAAGAAAGAGTTCATCATAAAGAGTCCCTCTTTCTCTATAAAGTCGGCCAGCTGTTGGTCCCTTCGGTTCCGTTGCCCTACTCCAAATTTCCCTAACTTTAGCTCACCGGTTTCTCTTGTGCCTAGTTTTGCGTTGAAGTCTCCCATCAACACCGTGTAGTGGGTTTTGGAGGAATGCATGGCTTTGGAAATATCCTTATATTTTTTTATTTTATTCTTACATTTCCACCACCTCCTCATCGGGATGTGCCAAGGTTGGTGCGTAAACCTGTATGACCTTCAGCGAATACCGTTTGGTGATTCTGAGTATCAGGTACGCGACCCTCGTCGATACACTCCCAATCTTTACAACGTTGTTGACGAGAGACTTGCGGACGATAAATCCGACACCTCTTTGGGACAGATGGTCACCCTCCCGGTGATAGAACAAGTTGCCGGATTCAAGAATCACCGTGACCTCCCCCTGTCTTCGGACCTCGGATAATCCTATAATATTCCAGCGCAACTTGTCTATCTCTTCTTCCAGCTCCAGGATCTTCTCGTCAGTCCTCAGGGTGCGTGCATTAAATTTTGCCAGGTCGAGTCGTCGTAGGTGACAAACGAACCTCCACCGGAGATTCTTAGCACCCCCTGCCCCGCCGTTACCATGGTCACCACCATAGCCGGGTATAGCGGGGCCGCCGGGGCCTGGGGGCCGTCTATTTGTGTAATTGTTCGTGGGGGGTATATTGCCATAGTTGCCACGCTTGGCGAGCGGGTTGGCAACCGCAGTTTTTTTTTGTCGTACAGTTACTGTTATCGGGAAGATGCTGCTGCCCATCTCCTGCCTGTTTCCCTTTGTCGCCTTTTACGACACCCCCGGGCAGATATGGGGTAGTGGATATTTTTAACTGCCGCTACACGGCTCACTACCACGTTAATATTGCCATAATTGTCACATAGCCAATGTTCGGTATATTGGCTTTGACGCCTCTCTCCGTCGTAGTTCTGGGTGTTACATCTAGCATATACTATTCATACCTCCACTGTTAGACGCATTGTTACTATACCGACGATAAGAGAATGGCACAATCAGATCTCTAATGATTTTTATTATAAAGCCGACATTTTGTTAATAGTGAAACCTATTAATATGAACACGTTATGTCTTCAAATGCCGTTGCGTGTTACAAGGACGCGTTTCAGGACCCAACTTATACGTATAACGTATGGGGTATGATTGATTGATTAATAGATAATCCAGTTGGTATTGACCACGGTGACGTTTCTTGAATTATAGGAAATTGTCAGCTACGTAAGATATATTACAGACCAAATAAGAAACCAAATGATTGATTGTGTACTCTGAATGAATTGTGATTTACGCGTGTATATGTCGCAGTCAACTAGCTTAAATGAACGTTTAGTTAATAGTCTAGTTTTTTAATGAACGGCGTCTAACTCAAAGACAAGCGGCCGTCTCGTTGAATGAAATTAATACGGTGGCTATGCCATGCAATGTCTCTGGTAAATATTACATAAATGTATCCGAGTTTAGGGTGGCCCTTGGGCCGCACTCTAACCTGCTGTCGCTGATATTATAAGATAGGTGCAATATTGTATTAGACGCATCGAATCTGGATATCATTCGGGCCGCTGTCAAAATGCGTCGTTTAGTAAAAGTCATTGCATCAGATTATCTGATAATTTTTAATAACGTCGTTTAAAAGTTACCTTAGAGGGTAAGCAGATAGGTTGGGACGAGATTATAATTTTACAGACCGATTTGGCGATATCTACTCGTGATATTAAAAAACTTCAGCGTTTAATGTGAGGGTAATCTAGTTGTATTTCGTATAATGAGTTTAAGGAACCAGGGACCCCTTTTACTCGTGAAGAGATGAACCATATGAGAAGATTTTTCAATTTTGTATGGTACAAGGTTCTGGTGAAATTGTTTTGTCTATACTGTGGAAAATTTTGTCACAATATCTGCACCAATCAAATATTCGAAATCCAATATAGTTAGAAGATTGGGAAGCTGTGTGTATTGAACATATAAACTGGCGGATCTGTGATGATGTAGGCAACAAATTATAATACGCTCCCTAGAGAAGTTACTCGTTGATCTGCAGACTTTAAATAAATTCTCAATAGAGTTTTTACTTATGTACACTATATTGTATCATCAGCATCATATCAACATAAATAAAAAAAATTTAAATCCACTGTTTGTCCTAGGTATATTTATAAGAATGCACTTATATAGGGTTATTTTTCAAAGAGTTTTAAACTCAAGTTCAAATATTTAAATAACGATATACTGTTAATGAAGTTTTTAAAATTAGAAGTAAGAATGTGCGTGTGCGCGGTAAAATCAGTTAAAATAACGCATCACCACGCTTTTTGAATTTAAAAAATAAAAAGGACAGAATGTTTGAGATTTTTTTTTATAATTTTCGTCCATCATTTTTCTATATTATCTATTCTGAACCTTCTCTGCAAATTTGACCGGTCATTGCAAAATAACTATATAAGTCTTTTTATAGGATATGGTGACAAACGAGTCCACACACACAGTCTACCTGATGGTAAGTGGTAGCTGTGGCCCATAGGCATCTACATCTATCCTCGATTACGAATAAAAGTGCGAATGCATTGTCACCCGTGAGGACTAAGATGGAATGCCTCGTTTCCAGTAATAAGGGTCTTCGGTTCTCTGCACTCACTATACGAAACGCAGCAGCATTAAGCTACTATTTTACATCGGTATTCTGTGAAAAGTGAAGGACAACGCTGGTCCTTCCCCGGTCGAGCCGACCCATTCATACTACAACTATACTACTAATATAACTGCAGCATGGTTCTACCATGTGGAAAACTCTTCCCAATAACCAAAAAACTGCGGTCGCCTATCGCTTCTTGCGACGATCACGGGATGATACGCGGTAGCAAAAAATGGATCGAAATTAATATTTTTTGTGTATATTTCATTTCTAGTTTGATTTTTGTAAAAAATTACGAAATATGCAACATATAGATTTCTATTAGTGTGTAACTAATGTAGTAAAAATCAATTATTCCAGGAGAGTTCCTCCATATCGATGGCTGTGGTGTGGAAAACTTTACAAGCGACATGCTCGAAGCACGCTTCGATCTCGTTCAGATTCCACTGCAAACTCTGATCTTCTAAGTTCAACGCACGCAAGACGGTCCCATTCTGTTGCTACGGTAAATATGTATTTTCTCTGTTTTCTTTGTTTTTTCTGCATAAAGGTTTGGAAGTAACAAACGAACTCACACTCACAGTTCCTACTACTGGTACTAACTAGTAAAGAATAACTTTTTGCATTAAGTCCGCCTTTTTGTACTTGATTTGCAAAAGAGCTTAAATAAATTATAAATAAACTACAGCCCACAGACACCTGAAGCTAACTTTAAACAAAGAAGGTTACTAGACTAAAATGAAATGCCTCAAAGTTTGTAACTTTAGCCTTAAGACATGGATATTTAGTCACAGAAACAGGTGAAAGGATGATACCTACCTAGACGGATCCCAGGTAGAAAACAAGTCTTTCCACCTAAAAGCCTTCTGCCGCAGTGAGCAGGATTCGCCATAGTCCCAACGCTTCGCAGATAGATTTGTTGTACTGGATATTATGCACTAAGGGACTGGTCCGTGTATTTTGGGTCGGCATAATATATTGGATAGTTATTTCGCGATCAGTTGATAGCGCAAAGTCATTCTTGATTTTCTCTTTGACGTCTTTTATTACATCCAAAAGATGAGAAGGGGAGATTAGTTTGCTTAGAACGTACCACACACAAGCATTTGTATAATGAAACGAAATGAAAATAGATTTGTTTATTTCTTTGACATGGAGATATAATTTTATGTTATTCAAGTGTCATTGTTTTCTAATTTGCTATCGTTTCAAAATGAAGTAAAATATTTTTATATAAACTGATTTTGAAAATAATTATTATTGAAAATAAAAAGTTAAGTACTTATTACGAACATATTTTTTACATAATTTAATTGCAATGCTTGACTACAATCCTACCTCGTAGTAGTAGGTAATGTAGGTAGGTAGTAGTAGTTAGGTATTGATGAAAACTTATAAGGCAAAATGCACTTCCTCCGCGTAACGAAAGCCTATTCACTTTTGCCTTAAAGACATAAAGGGGTTGTTATCGGAAGAAAAAGAGAAATTGACAAATTATTCCACTCCTTTGCTGCACGCATTCAAGCATATGCAGAAACATGTCCAGTAAAAAAGTTTGAAGATGATCTATCTCCAATAATTTATACAATATTCGAAACTGTTATTCCAAATCAAAAACTTTTAACGGTGTGTGTACCTGAGCGTCATTGTCTGTCTGTCTGTCTGCAAGAAATTATCAATTGCACAGGTCATATTATACTAACATACGTGAACATTTTGATTTTACTTATCAAATGAGGAACTTAATACCGCTGGGCCTCATTATTAACTCTTATATAATTCTCTGTATATTTAATTTTCGCTTCTTATCAAATTACAGGTGTTAAACCGTTCTGGGAGCAGTAGTATACCGAGAGCCCAGCCAGATAACCGCCGCACACAACTTCTCGTCTTGGTATCATCTCGCGACTGACAACGAATGCCCTCTTATGTACCCGCAGCTGACGTTATGCTATAAAAAACCGCATACACTCAACGAGACGGGAACGGAACGGGCTCCAGATGAATATGATTATCTAAAACAAGAAATGTTACGAAAAAGGGTTTAAAATTCTTGATCATTTCGAAGAAATATTCTATGTCATCTATGTTTTGTAGTGTCCGATTTTAAGGCGCTTTATACTCAGTCCGTATTGCTGTACGTCCCGCCAAACTTATGCACGACACAAGATGTAAAATGAAAAACTATAATGAGTAGGCATGACGCATGTCAATAGTTATGTATATCAAGACTATTCATTGTCGTTTTGCTTTGTGCATCGTACATGACCTTGTCAAGACGTACAGCAAGATGGACCGTGAATAGTTACTTCATCATTTAAAAACACAGAGTATAGTATGCCGGTCGCCGGCCAGCCGGCCAAGCTGTGGCGCAATTATTCTGTGCTCTGTGAAAAAAAAGGCATACTTATTTTTCCGCATTTATAAAAAATAAAAATGAATTTAGCATTATAATATTAACTGATTTATTCTGTATTCATTTTCTTTTAATTTTAATTTTGGTTTTAATCTAAAATAAAAAAATAATAACTTAGCCTTCCATTAGAATTTGCCAAATAAAAAAGTATTATGTTTTTATAAGAGGCTGATTACATATCAATTTCATTGCTGTTTGAATATTTTCTGTAATCGTATATTATTTTTTGCTCACGTATATAATTCTTGAACTTTAATGTAGTTTTGGATTGGAACTTTATTCATAAACACGCGAATAAAGATTAAATAGAATAATAAAGTTGTAAAAATTTTGATAGAGTGTTAACATGTTCTTATTGCTCTAAAATTAAAACTGAAAATCAAACTACAAGCATATTATACGAGTAAGTTTAATTTAAAGTAAAGAATTTCAAATGTCCCGTATTCAAATAATAATAATAATGTCATATAATATTTAAGCCGGATAAATATGTTGATTTCGATTTTTTAAATTATATAATTTGAAAAATTATTCGAAATTTACATTTGTATAAATTATCAATAAATGTCTACCTATGTGCAAAAAATATTTTATTGAAATCTTTTTAATAACTACAGATAAGTAATGTAAATAAGTGTCTTTTGTTTTGTATTTTTATTAACGCCATGACATTTATAGGTAGTGTAGTGTAGCCAGTCATGTTTTTAGTATTATAAATTATGAACTATGATTACATTGAACTTTTTAGTCGTATTTAAGCTCACAGATAAATATAAACAACGAATAATTACAAGATGTGTAACAGTTGTAATAAATTACTTTAATATAAGGATGCCTGCTAGTATAAAACAAATGTATCAAGTGTCACTCATGTCCGATGATCACGTAGTCTAGTTAGGTCAGAGGGCTGATTTCCAAGCTCTGAGTTATTCAATCATAGGTTGAACCAACGCTGCTGCAAAAAATTACAATAATTAATAGTTATTTGACCTATAGAGTTTGTATTTACAGCGCTCGCTGTAAACACAGTACGCGAGCTACTCGGGTTCGATCCCCTTCGGAACCAATGGAATTGTTAATTGTGATTTAATGTGCTGATTTACCACGTGCTCTGCGTTGAAGTAAAACATCGTGAGGAAACCTGCATGTCTGAGAAAAAAAAAATATAAATTTCGAAGGCATGTGAATTCCGCCAACAAGCATTTCCTTGGCCTAAAACTCTATCAAAAGTGTGAGGAGGCCTGTGCTTAGCAGTGGGGCGTATAGCTGTTACTATTATACGAGCCTGCACGTGTTGTAATTGGCCCAGTGTCTCTGACATTTAGTTCTGGTCAATCTCTAATTTCATCATAACATTACGTTGGCAGCACGTGTAGGGTAGAAAAAGTGTCTCATCCCTTATGTTAGTTATTTCTAGTCTATAATAATAGATGTATCACCACGCAATTTCAATTTTAGGAGAGAAATTTTAAGATTTTTTAATTTATATTTTTTCACCATTTGCCTATATTACTTGTTCTGAAACTTCTCTGCAAATTTGGCTTATTATTGCAAAACAACCATGTATTCCCAGAATCGGAATAAGGTACATGACACCCCCAAATATTGCCACAAAGCTTGTCCGCGAACCACCTGCGTCTAATAACTGCACGTTATAAAAATAGTCATTCCATGAAGTGATAATCACAGACATTGAACATGAGGTTTCCCTTTTAAATAAAACTAATTCTTACGGATTATATCGCGTAAATTAACTTATTTTATATTTCCGAAGTTACGAGCATTTTACAGCACCCTTGGTCACGGGGAGGGGGGAGGGGGGCGGCTGTAAGAGGACTGAGGTGTTCAAGGTCCCAATGTCATATGGTTCATAAAAGATAGCTTGATCTCTGCGACAGCTGTCAGTAAACACGAAATTTCTTAGTAGTACAGACAGTACCTGTCAATGTCATACTTTATGGGTATGCACTAATTAGGTCAGCATGCCCATAAAGTATGACATTGATAGGTACTGTCTGTACTACTAAGAAATTCAGGACTTCATAGGCGTGATTTTTACTGACAGCTGTCGCAGAGATCAAGCTATCTTTTATGAACTATAGTTAACCACGGCTACCTACAGATTAAAAATCGTCTAAATCGGAACGAAAATGAATAATTTTAATCTGGAGGTAGCCGTGGTTAACTATGACATTGAAACGTCGAACACCTCACCTCCATGGTCCCCCCCGTGACCATGGTGCTGTGAAGGGATCGAAACTTCGGGAATATAAAGTAAGTTAATATACGCAATATAATCCGTAAAAACTAGTTTTATTTAAATGTGAAGTATTCGCTTTCATTCAAGAAATCATTATGAAGTTTCACTTTCTCTTAATCCTAAAAAAAGTGTATTCTTGATATCGAAATATAGGTTCATGCTTAATAAAATATACTGTGATTTCATCTAATGATGGGCTTAACATGTTATGGGCACTCAGTCCAACCGATAGTAAATGAATACTTGTGATCCATGGAAACTTACGCTATTCAGGTATAATTTGTAACATTTTGGTAACAAATTATTTCAGAGTCATATGTGTGCGTGAGTATCTGTTCTTACAAACATTTGAGAATGCGTCACTTAAAATATACGCAAAACTCCATCTATTTTTCTTTGTTAGTTTAAGATTGTCTTATTAATTAGATGTAATATTAGAATTGTACTATAATAATATAAATATGTTATCAGTATTGCAAACATGATTTATTAATTATGTTAACAAATTAATAAAAGTAATTTTGATATATTACTGCTGAAAAGTTATAAATGTAATTAATGAAAGTATATATTTCTATATCAGTATGTAAGGAACGAATTCCTATAAAATCTTAAGTCGTGTCTCTTATGTAAAATATGTTTTCGTAGATACCAAAGACTATTTTTAAAATATAATGATGGATAATAAATATTTTAATGAATGTTGAATATTTATTGCATAATGCTTTTTATAACTGCACTTTTCGAATATGTACAAAGTTATCATAATAATGTTCTATAAATTCATTGTACTTACATCAATACATTTATTAGTCACTGACAAAAAATGTGTACAACTATTTTTTTACTGTGTTAAATAAAGTTAGATAAATGTAACAAGAGATTATATGAATAAATGTATTGCAGATATTTATTTACTCTTCAATTTAACTAGTTTGTTTTTTAAGCATTCGTAAGAAAGTTTCAAATAAGTAATGTCTTTCAGACCGAACTTCGGTCACGCCGGCCATTCTCAACAGAGACTAGTCATATGGCAGGACAGAATTATAGTACCCAAGTGTATGCGCAAGCACAGATGCTCTATTCTCTTACTCTCATAGTTCAATGGGATAAGGCCGGAGGTAGATCAGACGCAGGACCAACCACTTCGAGGCTAGAGGATAAAACATCGCCAACTACGTGGTAGAGCCATGCTGCAGTTATATTAGTAGTATAGTTGTAGCACGAATGGGTCAGCTCGACCGGAGAAGAACCACGCTCTCACACAAATACCAGCGGAAAATAGTAGCTTAAGGGCTCTTGTATACGCTAAGAAAAAGATATTTTTAAAGTTCTTTATACGTCTTTGGTCTGCACTGGACAAGACGAGCTCGGTGTTGTTGCGGTGAAGGGAGGTTCAGAGTAGGCGAGTTGCTTCAGATAATTTGAGTTTTTTTATGATGTTTTTACGTACTTTTTCTTATATACCTATATAATAAGCAATAAGTAATCACTTCTTGCTTCGTAGTTAACATCATTTTAAACATTACAAAAAAACTTGACTAGTGCACTATATCCTATGCACGCCTGACCGAAAACAATCTTATCGTTTACACGTCTCTATTTGTCTTGTCTGGAACAAACAAGAAAAACTTTCGTGGCTAGATTTAACAAAATTCTTGTCGTCTACATGATGAATTGGTCTTATCTGCCGCAGACACGGTGAAATTTCTTAGCGTGTAAAAGAGCCCTAAAGCTTCTGTATTTCGTATGGTGATTGTAGAGAACCGGAGACCCTTTTCACTGGAAACGAGGCATTCCTTTTAAGTCCTTACGGGTGACAACGCATCTGCATTTTCATTCTTAATCGAGGATAGACGTAGATTTCTATGGGCCACAGCAACCACTTATTATCAGGTGTGCTCATTTGTCATTCTATCCTATAAAAAAAACTTCCTAACGCCGGGCAATTACTGAAAGACTTCATGATCAGAAACCACGTTTATGAAAGTACACTCGATTTAAAATATAATTTCAGAGTAACTTACTATTGGCGAATGTCTCTGTCTTTATATATTTCATCGAGACACGCAGCGCGTGCAACTGGTTCGTGCGACTGCTACCCGGCGCGTGATTACACCCGCGGGCTTGTTTCATACAAATAAATGAGTATCGCTGTATTTAAAAATCATTTTAGAGTAACTTATTATTGACGAGTATTTGTAAAATTGTGTAGAGGTGTGTAGAACGTGTATTTATAGAATTCATCAAGTCACTCGCGTGCAACGGATTCGTGCGACGGATATACGGCGCGTGACCATGTTCTCGGACTTGTTTCATATAAATAAATAAGTACCGTATTAACTTCTTATTGACGAGTATCTCTGTCTTTATATAATTCGTTTACTATATCTTATATTAAGTGTTCCGTAGCGATGTTAATTTTCGAAATAAAAGGATAATAGGATTTGTAATTATTATAATTATGTTTTATATGAATGAAAAATCAAAAGATTTATTCATTAGTTTTAGTTATTATTAAATATGCTCATATACATAACATTATTTACGGAGTTGAGACCGCGTCTAGGCAAACGTAGTGTGGGACGTCCCCTGATCAGATGGAGCGACGATCTGCGCAAGGTGGCTGGTAGAAACTGGATGCGTGTAGCCGAAGATCGGGCTAAGTGGCGCGCCTTGGAAGAGACCTATGTCCAGCAGTGGACTGCCGCAGGCTGGTGATGATGATGATGATGATGACATACATAACAAATTAATAACATAGTAATTTACCGTGTAGTGGCGGTGTATATGCACTACTCCATATTTATTGTGGTCTTAAGAGGGTAACTTAAACGGGAAGGGCAACAGCGTCTTCCTGATAACAACTCAAAATAATAAAAAACTGCGGTTGCCAACCAGGTGGCAACTGCCAAGCGTGGCAACTATGGCAAATATTCCTCTATAAGGCAATCTATGGAAGAGTCATATGTTCAGCAATGGACTTTTGTAGGCTGAAATGGAATAAATTATTAGTTAGGACACTACTGTCGGCACTACTGTTCACTCAAGTTGTATTTTGACGCTTTCCGATTTTTTTTTATTAAAGACAAACGAGCATGCGGCTTACCTGATGGTAAATGACTACCGTCGTATATGAATAACCGTAGGTATAAGAATAATTGCAGGAGCGTTGCTGGCCTTTTAGAATGGCGTAAGCTCTTTTCTGGAAGGTCCCTAAGTCGTAACGGTCCGAAAAATCGCCGGTGGCGATTCCACATAGAAGTTGTACGAGGAAGAAAACTCCTAGTGAAACGCACAGTGGTGGACCACCAAGCATCCAGATGGTGAGGATTGAGGAATTAATCCAAACAATCCCTTAGAGCACTCACCGTGTTAGATGCGATAAAAAATGCAAAGTGATGCAACATCCCTACGCAGCGCCAGTAAATCGAGTCGATCAGAAAGAACTCGTTTGTCGACTATTCAAACCGCTCTGCGCTGGATGCGGGAAAGTGCAAGGAGCTGACACTTGGGTGTCCCGGCTCAAAAATGAGAACAGTGTTTCATGTGAGGCCGAACTTCACTTTCTAAAGTTGTAAGTGATGTGCCGGCATGAAAAACTGTCTCACTCTGCTGAGCACGCCAACCTTTTTGAGTCCATTTTAGCCTTCCCTTTCAAGTGACCACGAAACTGCACACTATTGGATATACCGACGCCGAGGATTCCAATGCTAGCTGAAGCAGTAAGGGTAGTATCTTAAACCTAAGGAGATACAACAAAGGGGTTCTTTTTAGCGGTAAATGCGCAAACTTGTGTCTTGTGGGAATTAAACTGGACTAGATTTTGTTGCCCCCCAAACCGAGACTTTGTTCAGCAAAGACTCGACTTCAGACACAAGTCTGTCCCGTTACTCGGCGACGGTTTCCCGAGAAATACTGGCACGTCCGGTGTATAAGGCTTCACAAGTGCTGTCCTCCGCATAGGAATGAATGTTACCAGTTTGCAACATATTGTTGCGCGCCTGAGTTTACCGAAGCCGAACCGTAAGCTCGTAACAATATCATTGATATGCAAAAGAAAAAGCGTTGGTGATAGCATGCAGCCTTGTGGAACACCAGCCTTAATAGGCTTGTAATCAGAGAATGCACCGTTGACTACGACCTTGATGCTTCAACCAGTAAGGAAACTGGCGATCCAATTGCATGATTTCGGGAAGCCCGTAGGAAGGAAGCTTCGAAAGAATTGCTTTATGCCAGGAAGGAAGCTTCGAAAGAAGCGATTTGTGACCTGATCGGAGGCCTTCCCTATGTCCAAACTAACGATCTTGGACTCAGGTAGACCAAATGATGACCAGCTGATCGACGACGACGAAAAACCGTATTGACACTCACTAATCAGCTGGTGATCCTCAAAGTTATCTCATGAACTAGCAATTTGTAACGGACTCTATTATTTTGGAGAACAAGGTGGTGATGGCGATAGACCTGTAGTTAGACGGGTCTGAGCGGTCGATTTTTTAATCAAGTTATTATTTATTCAATGAATAAATGTTAATTGACAATCAAAAATCAAACCTCCATGCATTTTATTTATTTAGATATAATTTGTCCAAACTCCACTGGCTAGTAAGACGTAGTATTATATAGGTACTCTTTGCTGACTAGTATAACAGTCCAAAATGTTACCCTCCTTTTGGTCTCTGGTGTTGTCAGATAATGAAAATACGCCCAAAAATGCAAAATAATTTAGATGAGTAAAATACGGAAAAGCACAATACTACTTGTAACTATTTAAATTAGCCAGCGTATTGGAGATCAAAGTAACAGACATTTAATAATTTAAATGATTATCATCGTCACTAATTAGGATATCTGTTAGAAATAATATAAGTTTCTTTTCTAAAGTGCGTTGCAGGCTTGTAAGCTCACAGATGGGCAAGGTTTTGACGGCGGACTGAAGACTGCTGACTTAAGGCCAGAAAACTAATCCAAAAATGCTGAACCCAAATCTTACAGATGGCATGACTCTGTGTTCACTAACTCACCTGACCAGCAAGAACGGCAATTTTTAAAGTATTCTTGTTGCTAAATACTTGAAAAGGCAAATTTACTTACTTAATACTTAAATTTGCCATCGTACCTTCCCTAGATATTATGTGAATCATTAAGATTTTATATTTAAATTAAAAAAACATATTTAAAATACTGAATAACTATTAGTTATATATCAGTGCCCTCTATCGCATTTGTCGATAACTAGCTGGACTTCGCATGAAAACAACTGAATAACATGTTATTGAAAAGTGACAATAGGTGTCTTCCTTTAATAAAACGACAGAGGAGGACATAGTAGTTGTACGTCGTAGAGCCATATTTATATTATTTTGCTTGAAGAAAAAATAGATCAATGAAGCATTCTATCTGAGTCCTCAGCGGTGACAAATCATCTTCATTTTGATTCTGAATGGAGATAAGATGTAGATGTATAGGGTCAAGTCAATTTATTTACGTAAAAGATTTTTAACATTGATGTGGTCACTATAAGATGTTCTTAGGTTAGCTTATTATGTAATAACTTAAAACAGAAGGACCCTTAATTAGAGATTGAATAACTTGTGCTGAAGACGTGTGCTCCGGAGTTGGCACCAGTTTGATCGCGTCTTTTTCGGTATTCCTACTACCAAGGCGTAGTCCCGAATTCTCGGAAGACAGCTTTGGTCCACCCGATCCCTAAAAAAGGCGATCGCTCAGACCCGTCCAACTACAGGCCCATCGCCATCAACTCCTTGTTCTTCAAAATAATGGAGTCTATTGTATGCTGCCAGCTCATGAGGTACCTTGAGGATCATTAGCCGATCAGTGACCACCAATATGGTTTCCGTCGTGGTCGATCAACTGGTGGTCTTCTGGTCTACCTTAGTCGAAGATGGGCGGAGGTAGAGTCCAAGGGGGAGGCATTGGCCATTAGTGTGGACATAGTGAAGGCCTTCGATCGGGTCTGGCACAAAGCGCTCGTGAACTCTGTTTTGCATATCAATGATATGTTGCAAACCGGTAACATTCATTGCTATGCAGACGATAGTACTAATGATGCCTTTTACACCGGCCGTGCCAATATTTCTCAGGAAATCGTCGCCGAGTACTGGGACAAACTTGTGTCTGAAGTCAAGTCTTTGCTTAAGTCTTGGATTGGGGGCGACTAAATCTACTCCAATTCAATCCCCAGAAGACACAAGTTTGCGCGTTAACCCGTTAGTAAAAAGAACCTTTTTATCATATGTCCTCAGTTTGAAGGAACTCCCCTTGCTGCCTCAGCTAGCATTAGAATCCAGAGCGTCGATATATCGAATAGTGTGCAGTTTCGTGGTCACTTCGAGGAGAAGGCCAAAAAGACCTCCAAAAAACTTGGCATGCTCAGCACAGCGATACAGTATTTCATGCTGGCACATCGCTTGCAACTTTGCAAAGCGCAAGTTCGGCTTTACATAGAATACTGTTCTCATCTTTTGGGCCGCGGCACCTGGTGTCAGCTCCTTCCACTTGACCACATCCAGAGCAGAGCGGTTCCAATTGTCGACGACCGAGTTCTTTCTGATCGACTCGATTCACGGCGCTGCGTAGGGATATTGCATCCCTTTGCGTTTTCTATCGTGTCTACAATGGGGAGTGTCCCGAGGTATTGTTCGCATTAGTTCCAGCCGCCAAATTTCACGAACGTGCTTTGCGTCAAAACTCACGATACCATCCTCACCATATGAATGCTTAGCGGCCGACCACTGTGAGTTTTTCTAGGAGTTTCCTCGTACAACTTCTCTGTGGTATTGTTTACCACAGGTGAATTTTCCGGACCGATACGAAAAGAGCTTACTCCTTTTTAAAAGACCGGCAACGCACCTGCAACTCCCCTGGTGTTGCGGTTGTTCATGGGCGGCGGTAGTCACTTAGCATCAGGTGAACCACATGCTCTTTTGCCCCCTCTTCAGAATTGCTCGACAACCTCATCACATCAAAGAATGATATCACATACCTGACAGATCTTTCTAAATTGCTTAACGATATGAATCTCCAACTTTAAGGCGATGACTTGAACTTAATAAAAACAAAAAAAGTCGTCGTTGCTTTCGTAGCCAAGCTGCTCTTACACAAGAAGAATATCGGCAGACTTGAGTTCATTAATTTTCCCAATTTATCAGTATCCTGCAATAATAATCTCCACAACAAGGATCGTTCATTGAAGGATTTTAGACCATTTTGAAATTTGAAATACCAGACTGGGTGTTAGATGCTTTTTCTAATGTCAACATAGCAGTATCACCCCAACTGGAAGAAGAACTTATAGAACTGACAACCAACGAGGAATTAAAAATTAACCCCAAAACCGCCCTAATTTTTGTAAACATTTTTATTTATATAAAGATTTTTTTCTAGATACAAAAATCTAGTCCTAGTCTAGTAGTCATCATAGTGTCGTAAGAGATGACAGAGGAAAACAAAGCAAGAAACGGCCAGCAGCGTCTTCCTAAAAACAATTTAATAATAAAAAACTGTGGTTTCCAACCCGCCTGCCAAGCGTGGCAACTATAGCAAATATGATGCAATCAATCTATGGAGGAGGCATAAGTTTATTTTAATATTTATTGTAGGTATTCGGTTTGAACTTACTTAACACACTTATTTTTATTTGTGGTATACCTAGTGCGACTATTGATTTCATAGTTTATGTTTATACAAAATAACTTTGAAAAAAAAATGTCGTTTCTCCCTTAGAAATGAATCTTTATCATTTGATGATGTAAATTTGAAATAATAATATTGATTTCCAAACATGATTAATTTTCTGATTTAAACCAATTCTTATTTCTAATATTTTCTTTGCCTAAAATCTCGCAACAGATTTTTTATAACAAGGCTGACCATAAATTAACGACTTTCACATGCAAATGTACGGGTTCGGACAACATCTGCTGCGATCGTTAACATCGATTTTCAGGCGTTTTGACAAATTTTTCTGTATACATTACAGGAATAAAGTATTTTTAAACATATTTAGTAAGTAGTCTACTAAGAGCTATGGTAGCTAGCCTACATCATCTTTAGCTGATGATCAAACATTATTTTTATTTTTTATGAAATAATCATCAAAAGTTATGAAACCCCCTCCTGTATGGGGATGTTTTAAAAATCGCCATAGTATTGATAAATTTTCATCACAGAGAGTACTTACAGAAAGTTCCGAGTCAATCTGTTCACTATGTTACGATATCGCCTTTGGAAAAACCCTAAAACATGAAGTTTTCGACGGGAATCGCATATGCCCTCTTAAGCGCTCATGTTATAAGTAAATTTTTTAAAGTATTTTAAATATACACACGTTTTACAAATAACCTTTTTACTATTACTTATGATGTTCCGGTAATTATGTCAAACGTCAATAAAAAAGTCAACTCATAAACTCATAATGTTCATACGATCGTAAAAAATGTAGAAAAAATTCTGAAAAAAAATAAATCAACAAAAAAAAAACAGAATTATTATAATATATCAAAACGATTCTGATCGTCAATTTTAATATTACTTTGATATTTAGGTGTTTGTACTCAGGCATTATCATAAAAATAGTCCTTTTTACCTGACTCCTTAACAAATTTTTTCCCATCAACTTTATTTCGTTCTAACTCGTTCGGCATAACTAGTTCTACTCTTCAAAAAGTTCCAATAGCAGATACCGAAATACACCTTAAGGTCACTCCATAGAGTCCAAGACCTATAAGTATATTTATATATAAGTCCTACGCACTTTTAGCGAAACAATATATTGTAATGAAAATCTGTGATTATAAATTGTGCTAAACGATTGTACCAAACGATATTCTTGGAAAATATAATGAAGTTGTTTATTTAAGTGTGTACACTTATATAATAGATACCTAATTACTTAAAAATATTAAACACCATATTATTTAAATCTAAATTATATCGGTGTTTAAATGATCGTAATTTCTGTAGTACCTATTCTGGATTTTTGTAGCCATAAATAATAAAGTAAATAAAATACATGCTAACCGTAGAAAAACATGCTGATCCGAAACGTTCTGTAAAATCTTATAAATATCATATTCTATGCAAATAAAATATTGTTATTATAATTATTAAGAATAATAATAACATATTACCTTGGCCAAGTATGTATCAAATTTGGTTTTAGGAATATTTTGTATTACTATATATTATTATATTTGTATCTGTATTTAGTAAAATATATTACGACAAGGCTGTTCAAGCACCGAAATTTTCGAAATTTGTCAGCCGAAATAATTAATTATAGCTAAACAAAACAAAATGAAATAGCCATTTACATTCCATGATTTCCCACATGATAGACGAAGAGATTAGAAGTATATTCAATTGAAGAAATGATATTTTCAAAAGTTATGGTGTTCACTCCTCCATGCGCAGTTGATAAATCATAAGCCACCAAAACTAGTAGAATATACTTAAGCGCTTTGCGCTTAAGGCATGCAATAAATCCTTAATCCATTTCTACACAAGGGCCCCATAGAATGATACAATACTGTAAAATGGAGGATATACAGCCGTGTGTTGCAGACACGTCGCAGCTAATATGCCTCAACGGATAGACAAAACTGTTTAGCTTACCGCAAATGTCATTTACGTGAGCTTCCCAAAAAATGTTTTTCTTTCAGGGAGCTAATAAAATTTAAATGCGAATGATAAATATAAAATAAAATTAATGTTAATAACACCAACGAAATGCAATCATATATTTGATGTGAATTTTTATTTTATTTTATCAATAACTATTTTGATCGAAAGTTATATTTTAACTTTTGAATACAGACTGTAAACATGATAGTATACCTAAACAAAACGAAATCGAATAACATTGTATTTCAATCGAAATTGTTCTAATATATGTTAGTGAGAATTGTCTGTGAGCAACATCTCGTCTCGGATCACACAGTTATCTTGGATCAACCACAATATTTTATTATATTGAGTTTCTAAAGCTACATAGTTTTATCCGACAAAGACCTTGCCGTCGAAAGCTATTTCGTACAATCGTATTGAAGTAAGTATAAGTAATATTTATCCATCCACCCACTACATCCTATAAAAGTGCACTGCTGAACATAAACCTCCCCGTAGGTTGTTTCATACGCAGGGTTTCATTATAATATTGTTCTCCAGTGTTGCCAGTGGAGATAGGATATTGCTGTTTTGATGTTTTCGTAGTGTAATTAATAGCCATCGTTCCGTGTTTAGTTAACACATAATAAATAAAATACTTTTTTTATAGAATAAGGATGACAAACGAGCACACAGTCTACCTGATGGTAAGTGGATGCTGTAGCCCATAGATATCTACATTTATATTCAATTAAAAATCAAAATTCAGATACGTTGTCACACCTGAGGACTGAGACAGAATGCCTCGTTTTCAGGTTCTCTACACTCACCATACGAAACACAGCAGCATTAAGCTGCTGAGAGCGTGGTCCTCGCCCGGTCGAGCCAATTCCAATTACTACCATAACTAGGTATATAAATTACTGGAATCCTGATTAAATTAGTGGCTGCTGTAGAACATAGATACAATTAGGACAAAATTTTAACAATGAAAAAAGTCGCAAAAAGAATAAAATTAATGATCTTGTTAGAAAACTGATATTAGCTTTGCTATCCTGGCCTAGATGGTTTATCTGTTGATGAGAAATTGTTTGAGAAATTTATGTATTTGAGTTGAAATATCAAGTTAAATTTATTATATAAATTGTGCAATTATATTTGCTTTTCGAAAAGTCCATGTTTGTCTCTGTCTCAAACACCCATAACCATTACCCATCTTATATTATACAAGTGATATCTGGCATATTGTAATAATGTTAAATGTATAGCAATGAGTAATTTCACACAAAGCGTAGGCCGCCTCTTATTGATTGTATATTACTTGGAATTGTATTGAGTTCATCGAATCGGGAGAAAGCTGCTCACGTTTTATGAAGTATAAAGCTTCTTCATCTCAGACTTGATATAAACTAGAATATCTTATTATATTTTAGCGAACTGATTTTTCAATTAGAACTTAGATTTTCTCTGTTAGTATTTCTTTTAACGTCTGTTGGCATGTTTCTTTCTTAGTAAACTAACCCTTTTCTTCTACCTTTTATATTTTTGATGCCACAAAAACGCAGTGTATCACACAGGCTATATATTCTTAGTCCTCAGAGGTGTACCTTACATGTACCTATATTCTGCAATAGCCATATTACAGGATATGCTTGCAAAGGTTTCTACAAAACTTTTTGATTTTTTTCTTAATTTTCATGACTAGGTAGCATAGTGGCTAAGCTTTTGGATGCAGCGATACGGTATGAGAGTCCAAACCACGCACGAAATGAATGTTTGTTTGGTGTAAAACAGAATTAAGTGAATGTAAAATACTTCTAAAATGAAGGTTTTAGGATATTTAGAAAAAAAAATTAATAAAATGAAAGGCGTATAGTACTGACTACAGGTTTAATTATGTGAAAAAAAAAACCCAATAAGTTTTGTATGATTATGGACTCATTCGATTGGTATGTGTAGGTACTTTTTCAAGTACTAAGTAATTGAGTATTAATTGTCAACAAAATTGTTCACAATATGTTGATGTGATACCATGCGAAATTGGATATTTTGACGACAACATAATCGCAGAATTATCGATGTCTAATGAACATAATATCTACCACCGGGTAATTGCTGTTCCTATATTGTTTAAATTATAATATGAAGTCGATTATTTAATATATAAAATTGGTGCAATTTTGTGTATTAAAATGTCACAAACACATGAGCTGCCGACAACAACTCCCAAAAACGTCTCGATGTGATGCATCAACATATTGTGAAGAAGTTAAAAATAATTACTTATTACTTATAACTGGTAGGAGTACAATCGTACGAGTTTATTACTAAAGACAGTGTATGTGTGTATGGGGATGTTTAATTGCTAGTCCGTTTTAAGTAGTAAAATTTACTTATTTTTAGTAACAATCAAATAACTTTAATAATTATTAAAACTAACATTATTAATAACTTTAAATATAGGTATAAAATACCTATGAAATATCCGTCCCCCAGTACTGGCCATTTCAAACCAAAATAAAAAAGCGACAGTAGCCTAATGGCAGGGCGCGTAACGCGAACTCTAAAGGTCGTGGGTTCTAATCCGCCATTTGACTACTGTCGTGAACCACCCCTAACACAAACGTTTCAACCTTACCAGAAGTGGTTAAAGGGAATATTAGTAATGTTAATTAATAATATTACTAATATTTTAAAAAAAGTTTTTGTTTGGCTAAGAATTCTAATTTCAAATTAATTTTATTTTAAAAACATGGAATTCTTTTTTTAAATTAGTCATTTGTTTATTGATTAGCGTTATATTTTCATCGGATTTAGATTTTTTCATCATTATGGATACGTTAAAAATTCGAGTAATTATGGAATATGAGGACCATCGTGGCAGCAACACGGCACAAGCGGCACGCAACATCATCGACGATTACGGAGCGGATACTACAAACGAACGCACCACCTGTTATTGGTTTGCCCGCTTCCGTTCTGGAAATTTCGACAGAAGAATTAACCCCGTGATCGTTCGAAAACTTTAGTCAACAATGACGAATTAAAGGCAATTGTGGAAGGTGATAATACTCTATCTACGCCTGTAGCAGCAGCTTTCGACGTTAGCAATAAAACATTATCGGTCCATTTGCGTCAAATTGGTAAGGTAAAAAACTTGATAATTGAGTTCGACTCATTGATCGCCAGCGCGAAGTACGCGTCGAGACGTGTGACGAATTTTGAACCGCGTTGTTACCTGCGACAAAACAGGACTCTGTTTGACTATCGCAAGCGCTTAGCAAGTTGGTTGGCACCTGTTTTAGCACATACGAGGGGGGGGGGGGTTAAATATATTCTCTATATGGGTATGTTAGAAAAAAGATAAAATTATGAATTTTTATTTTTTATTTTTCAATAAAGTCTCCCGTGACATCAAAATTTTACGAAGTATGTAAAAAAAAGCTTTTCTTTTTGTTTGAAAAAATATTCTTCGTCTTGCCTGAAAAATGCCCATTTACTGCAGACTTGAGCTCATTATCATTAGCAAATCACTTTCCCCGAAGGACTTTTTTTAAACTTCTGCATCTGACGTGGTAGTCTGACAGATATCGAAAAATATAAATACCGGTAGTGCGTCGTTAATTTTTAATTTATAATAGCCATGCTCGCAGTAGTGCGCTTAGGTGTACGTCAGATAATACCGCCAAGAGAATAGTAACTGACCTGTACAGAAAGTCGGCGGTCGTGGTGCGCATAAGCGTCGCTGTGTGAGGGTAGGTCTGTTAAACAACCACCTCAGTGAATTCGTTATATTTTCATAGTGTTTCTTAAATAACACATCAGTATTATTGTTTACTACACTTTCAAAATTAACAGTATATTGTAATATATTGTAAAATAATGTGATATAATATTGCTTGTTTTTAGATGGCTCAGTCAAGTAGCTCTCACAGTTTAAAAACAACGGTGTATGGTACTTTTAAATGCAATGATGAGCTACTATAAAAGATGTTGAATGAGGAAAGTGATTTTGACAGTGAAGGTGAGAACCTGGAATTTGTACCTAAATTTATACGATGAAGAATTTTCTAATACGAAAGGAACATCTCAGGAAATGCTGCAAGACCAAGCTGGATATAAACGTCTAAAACCTGGGCATTATAAAGGTAAAAACGGATTTACTTGGTCTTGAGTATTGGTAATGAGCCCAAAATATAACAAGACACCTCCTAAGAAGTTTTGGACGCCTAGTCCAAAACTTCGAAGGTTACTTGCAACTTTGGTATAAGCTTTTCTACCAGCTGATGCTTGACAATTTGGTGGTATTTACAAAAAAAAACTGAGTATCTACTCGTATCGAGCTAAGTTCAAACAGAGTACCAACATCAAACTTATGAATACAGATACCATTAAAATGAATGCGTTTTTTAGGTATTTTGTTTTATTCCTCAGTATTCAAATGCAATGATTCCGATCTCAACATGATTTTTTGTCGCTGGTGGTACTGGTCATGAAATATTTCGCTGTGTATTACGTAGATACCAATTTTCATGTTTGATCAATTGTTTGAAATTTGATGAGTCAACTACCAGAGAAGAACGTCTCAAAGAAGATCTACATGCCTTAATATCCGATATATTGAACAGGTTTATCTCAAATTATTAACTGCAATGTATCCTTGTACCATATCTCTCTGCACCGACAAAATGCTGCTGGCACACAAAGGGCGATGCAAATCGTTATCTGCATGCAACGAAAGCCAGCTAAATAAAGCATCAAAATGTTGGTGTCGCCCCTATGAGGCAATATGTAGGGGAGGCCTATGTTCAGCAGTGATAGTGGGAGTAGGCTGTAATGGATGGATAGATGGATGGTTTTTTTTTCTCTTTATTTGTTTTATTAACAATTTCTAACACGAACGCATCAAATTAGTACAATTACTTAAAAGTGTTAACAAAAGTGCTAAGATTACTTAAAGGTAAGCTCCGTATGCATGTTTCATTTAAATAAAGCTGGTAATTAGCACTATGCGCATTTATTTCGAGTTTCATATGATGTCAATCATAAAAAAATGATAATATTATACATTTTAAGAATAATTACATAACAATAAATTATATAACATTTTAATGATATATATTTCGTACGTCAACGTCAAAGAACTTTTGATTCGAAAGGAGGTCAGTCAAGGGCAAAGGAAAGATTACGAGTGGATAAAGCTCGTTTGAACAAAAGTTGTCAAAGAAGGCTTTGACATTATATGACTTACGAATATCTTATCCCAACAGTCATCGATTTTCAGCTTCCTTTCATACCTTTGTGTTTTATTGGAATGTTGGCCGTTTCATGATGAGTCACTACAAATTTGATGCAACTTCTGCCTCGGCAAAACCTTACCAATGTCGGTATTGCGTCATTATCATCATACGCTCCTAAAAATACACTGATGGACATGGACCTCAAAAATTGTGTGGCGCGTCACCATCATCATTAAAAGCCGCTCAAATTGCATTGCTGGCCATAGCATTTATACGTGGTATTATGGTTGTAGCACAAATGGGTCAGCTCGACCGGGGAAGGACCACGCTGTCACAGAATACATGCCTCATATTGCAGCTTAATATTGTTGTGTTTCGTTATCGTTTTCCAGTGTAGAGAACCATAAAACTCTTCTTAGTAGAATCGAACTATTCCATCTTAGTCCTTAGGGGTGACAACGTATTACATGCTTTTATCATTATGATTCTTAATACAGGATAGATGAAGATCGATGAAGATGTCTATAGAGATCTCTATAAAGGCCACAGCGTCCACTAACTATCAGGTGGACTGCGTGCTTATTATTTACCCTAATTCTTAAAAAATGGGCTTCTCCCGTTGCAGGAAAGATTTGGCATAATCATCAAGCTTGTCATGCGAATTGACGAGCGCATTTCCTGAAGTCTCGCACCTTTAATGACTTTGATGAATTTCCGTTCGATTTAAAAAAAATAATTTACAGCTGTCTGTAGGAAACCATAAGATTTTTCTAGTATTTTCCATAGTCAACGACAATGACACTTACCGTGAATTGTGATTAAAGTCGACTATAGTGAAAGTAAGAAGCATGATAATGGGAAATAAAAAATTAAACGCCCGTAAGTTTCTTAATTCATTCATATTATAACATTGCGTCGTACGACATTTTTTATTTGTATACGTAGTTTAAGAGCCGTGGTAGCTCAGATGGTTAGCGCTCGCTGTAAATTTCATAGTACGCGAGGAACACGGTTTCGATCCCCGCTGGCACCTATGAAATTGTTAATTGTTAATGATTTTAAGTGCTGATTTACCACGTATCGGTGATGGAAAACCTAAGTGTCTGAGAAATAAGAAAATAATATTTCAAAGAAATGTAAAGTTCGCCAACACGCATTGAGGCAGCGCGGCGCGGCGGTTACTTCCTTGCCCTAAAACCATTTCAGGAATGAGATGAGGCCTGTGCCCAGCCGTGGGACGTATGTGGCTATAAATTTAACTTTTTTAACTTTAATATATTTAGTTGGTATTTCAATGGTATTCTCATATAAATTTGAAGGAAAACTACCTCGAGCGAATCCTTAGTCCACTGACTCTTCCTTCTTTCTTTCCGATTCTTGTTAATCAACATATGAAACACAGCAGCATTAAGCAGCTATTTCACGCTGATATTCTGTGAGAGCGTGATTCTTTTACTGTCGAGCCGACCCATTCATACTAGGATCATTGCATGGATGCATTATGGCTCACGACGTATACAAGTGAGTTTTGATTGCAAAAGGGTCAAACATTTGAACTTAAAAAAATAAAATGATTTCCACATAATAGCCCTGTAGTCGAAGCTTTAACTCGTAACACTATGTCTTTGCACTTTGAAATCTTTTTAGTTTTTTTTTTTTTAATTTGCTTTCACTATTATATTATTTTGTTTATTTTTTAACGTAATTTTCACTAACTGCGCAGTGTATTTGAACAAATATAATATCATAGTAAGCGACAATTACTGCCATATGGCGCACAAAAGAGTCGCGTAAAGTCTAATAATAAAGAAAAGATTATTTTCTTGTGCGTTTGTTTAATATGCGAATGCGATTGATATCGACTTACACTAAACATAATATGTTGAACTGTTGTTCGACCAATCAAAAATGGCGGGAAAAGTGATACATAAAATAGGTAGATACAGAAAATGTTGTTAAACATCAAGTACAGTTAGGTTTGTCAGTTCCCGTTTTATGTTTTAGAGGATTTGATTGAAGATTTGATTTGATTGTGCCCCTGGTAGACGTAAATGAAATCAAATTTTTAACTACCCCTAATCACTAACCAAGTAATACAAGAATTAACAATATATACTGCGTGTTAAGTAGGTATGAAAATGATAGAGGAGGACATAGCAGATTGTATTTGTTTATTTTATTATGGTTGTCGCTCGGATAGGTCGGCTCGACCGGGAAGAAACAAGCTCCCACAGAGTGAAATAGCAGATTAATATCTGCTATTTCACTCTGTGGGAGCTTGTCAGAGATAGCTGCTGTGTTTCGGATGGTGTGTTTAAAAAATTGGAGATCCTTTAAACTGGAAACGGGGCATAGCATCTTAGTCTATTGGGGTGACAGCGCAACTGCATTTTGGTTTATAAATGAGGTATGTATATGGATATAAACCACAGCATCCACGTACCATCAGGTAGACTGTGTGTTCGTTGTCCTTATTCTACGAAAAAAAAAACTTCTTAGATGGTAATAGAAATTTGATACGACAAAAAACACGTGCTCAAAGTGCAGTGGGCCTTTGTTACATAGATCAGACATCAACAATAAATGTTTAATAGCCAACAGGTTACCATCTTACCTATGAAATGTATTAGGTACACTACCAGTTTTATTATACATTCCGTTTTCGTTGTTCTATTTTAGAAATCATGTTTATCTAAAAGCGAATTACGTGCCCAAGTGAAACCAATCATTCAGAGTTTCAATGTGGCACACCTTAATTAATTCTAATTAGATTTTTACACCTCTCTTTATTTCCATGTTCACTTGATAATTAAGAGTACTTCTATCATTGATAGTAATAAAGTATAGTTCTTCAGATAAACTTTTAAGTAACGTTTTATGTGTGGTAGAGCCATGATAAAGCTATATTATGCTTGTGGCATGAATCGGCTCGACCGGGGAAGGACCACGCTGTTATAGAACACCAGCGTAAAATAGCAGCTCAATGCCTCTGTTTTGTATGGTGAGAGTAGAGAACTGGAGACCCTTTTTACTGAAAAGGTGGCACTCCATCGTAGTCCTCAGGGGTGGGAATGCATCTGCATTTTGATTCTTAAAATTGAGGATAGATGTAGATGTCCATGGGCCATAGCATTAACTTACCATCACGTGCACTGTGTGCTAGTTTGTCACCTTTATTCCATAAAAAGGTAAATGATTATTTGCAGACTTCAACAAAAGGGGAGGTTCTAAATTTGGTTGTATTTTTTTTATGTATACTATGCGATACCAACGCCAAGTGTGGGCTAACTTTTTTTTATTGTAGACCGATATTAAAAAGATACCTTAGAGGCGGTTAAGTATAAATTTTGAGTTAAAATAACCCTTACCTAGGGATGAAAATTAGAGATGGTCCAAATATTCGTTTCATATTTGGTATTCGGCAGATTTGGTATTCGGCATATTTGGCAGCTTTTCCGAATAATCGTATTCGGCCAAATATTCGGCTAAGTCACCGAACATTCATTAAAGTGGTACTCAAAGTGTCCACTGTACTGAACTGAAATGAAATGAAATGTCATTCATAATTCTACTGTTGATATTATGTTTTATGAGTTAAATATACTACTTACTACATTGCTACACTAGTATAGCGTTAAGTTTTCGAGGCACTGTAGATTTATTTCCAATTATAGCAAATAGAGAGTTTGATATTTTTTTTTTTGGAAATATACTAAGCAACATTACATTACATTAGTACATTTCACTTTACTTTGGTTGTCGGTATCTCCAAAAATAAGTCAAAATAGTAGATCTCATGCCACTCATTTTTATAATATATTTGTCAAATTTCACTAAGAATAACACAACGATATACTTTTTTCTCACAAAAATAGTCAAAAAATAAGCATGTGCCGGCAATTTGCTCAGTACTAGATAATGCAATAACATGTCAGGTGCAGCAGGGGAGCGAGGGCAGCGTCCGACGCTACTCGTAATTCCACACGCTTTACGGTTACAAGTTTTGACATTAATTGCTTAGGTACCGAAGTGATCCTGCCGAATAATGTTCAGCTAAATATTCGGTTCGGTATCGACTCGAAATTTCGGTAAAACTTTTTTGCCGAAATTTCGGTCGAATATTCGTATTCGGTAAAATCCATATTTGGCCCATCTCTAATTAAAATAGGGCAAAAAGTTTCAATGTGATATTCCTTAATAAACCGGACCCGTTTAACACGGGTTCAGTCGTGCTACAGTATATTGCGTCCATTATAATGAAAGAGATCTAAGATCGCTTTTAATTTTATATCACAATAACTTTATAAGCGCGGGAACAGAAGTGATTCTACTCCCGCGTTCATACAATAAGGAAAACGTAATAACGACTTAGGTGAGCTCTGATTGGTCGACGATTTGATTGGTCAATACTTCACTAAACAATAACTTTTTATTGAATTCGTTAGGTTACTTAAATAATTTCAATTACCAGGATTAATAATCAAATCGACAATTATTTATTCTACGATTTAAAACAATAATTGAGTTAAAAGTTGATAATCGAATAAATAGTTGTTTCAACAGGAATTATTTGTCAATAAAGAGATTTGTAAACCAAAAGAGTTTTAAAGAACTAGCTAGTTACATGTTATGTTTCTGATAATTTGCTGTTATTAAATTGTAATATTAATAATTATACACTTGATTATTTAAATTTATAAAAATTAAAAGACAATGCAAAGTTTAGGTTTCGTCAACAGAAGATGTCCTTGCTCCGACACGGCCATTCTGATCGGCGGTGCGCGCTCTGCACCTGCCGTGAATAATCTTCTATCTCTATTGACCTGTTAACACAGTATTCATTTTGTAAATAATGGCCTTGATTGGTAACCATACCCAATAATGATGAGATGATCATATAGCAAGTGAAGTTTTAAAAAGCACACTTAATTTTAATTTTAGTAATTAAAACCATAAATTATTCTCATTGCATTTATAAATATGCAAAGTTACAGATTGTAGTTGTACTCTCAATTAGGTATGAATATAGTATTGTTTCATTCTCACGTGACGGTAATGCTCTGTGATAGACACAAAGTCTTTGATTTGAAGGAATAGATGAAGTAGGATCAGGAACACCGCTCTGTGATAGATACAAAGTCTTTGATCTGATGGAGAGTAAGGTAAGGAGCTTGGGACCATTGCTCCGTGACAGGCACGAAGTCTCTTTACTTGACGGGAAAATAGGGAACTGGGTTCTGAGCGGTCATGAACGCCGTGTCCCAGCAGGATAACATGAGAGTATAACGTATTACTCGCACTTAATTTTAATAATTAAAACCGTAAATTATTCTCATGAATGAAGTAAATTGTTTAGTTTAACAGCTATGTAATTAATAGATACAGTAATTATAATAGATAGTAGCTTAGAATAAATTGGAAACTGCTCACCATTTAATTTGTAGCATCTATCATGACTGAAGGTCCAGCACAGTTGTCTACCAGATTACCGTCGTTGATTTTGCAAGTTTTGAGGCTGTAAATCATTTAGAGAAAGCGAATCATGGGATCCACCATCATTTATTAGCTCGTTGACAGGCTCGTTCCTCGGCGACATGGCTGCCTGCTCACCAGGCGGCGGTGCCCGTCACAACTGCTCATGAGCTACTTTACGTAGACGATCACGTCCCACCACTGGTTTAATAAGATAACGGTCATTGTATGACAACACGTCAAAAACATCTTTTTTCTTGTAATGTGCTACGTAGTAATTTATGTGTGATTGTTAAGTAAGAATATAACATGAAAGGTTCTCACCGGGATGGAATCCATATTTTCCTATGTCTCTAATCGACGATTACTGACGAAACCCTAAACTAGCACTAGCTAGTTTTGACGCATGTTGAGTTGGTGCTGGTGCTGTCACCAGCGTATTAACAATGCCGGATGCTCCTTGATGCTCGTCTGTGTCTGTAGGCGACACGGCCGCCCGTTGGTTTAAGACTGCGCCTGGTTGTGGGGCACGTCGTAACTGGTCATGCGGGACTTTACGGGGCCGACCATGGTGACTGACAACTTTCTTCAAGAGGTATCGGTCGTTATAGAGTACTCTATGAATATCGTAGGGCACGCTAAACTTGTGGTCCAACAAAGTCTGGTTTCTGGGGTTATTTTTTATTAAGGGGAAATAATAAAAATACTACCTCAAATGACATAGCAAGATCCTCCGTTATGCCAAAAATATTGCAACATTAGTTTTGAAATAAATATGTGGTAAAGTTGAGGATTAAGGGGAAATATAACCTCAAATGGCTTAGCAAGATCCTCCGTTATGCCGAAAGTATTGCAGCATTAATTTTGAAATAAATATATGGTAAAGTTGAGGATTAATGTTAAGGTTTATGTTAGACGAAAACACGATTCCGTAAAATTTTCTCGATAGAAAAAAAAATCCAAAGTTACCTCCAAACTGAACAATAAACCGCTGTTATTCATAAAATACTTTAAATAAGATCATGAAACTTTGCATACTAACTGAACTAACCACAAAGCAGTGCTTATGTTATTTACTTTTTTAAAATATCATTATTTTCACTGTAAAAAGAAATTACCTAAACTATCGGCGCGTAAGCTTGGTTCCTGCGGAGCGACAGGAATTCGGCCTTGACTAGACCGGTTGATAGAATAAATAGTTGTTGGAATTAGTCGTCAATAAAGAGATTTGTAAACCAAAAGAGTTTTAAAGAACTAGCTAGTTACATGTTATGCTTCTGATAAATTTCTGTTATTAAATTGTAATATTAATAATTATACACTTGATTATTATAATTTATAAAAATTAAAAGACAATGAAAAAATAAGCGACAGTAGCCTAATGGCAGGGCGCGGACCGCGAACTCAAAAAGGTCGTGGGTTCGAATCCACCATTCGACTACTGGCGTGAACCACTCGTAATACAAGCAATTTAAGCTTACCACGAGTGGTTAAGGGGAATATTAGTAATGGCAACATATATATCGTCCGTGAACTTCTGAGATCTCCTATCTACCTACAAACAAATTTTACAGTAGGGCCATAAAACTGATTTATTTCCTTTTCACGATGTTTTTTTATAAAACAAAAAAAGTAGTTGGTCGGTTTTTATGTCATTTTATTAATTATAATTAAATAAAGTTAGTGCTGTTGTTTTTTTTTTTGTTTTATGTTAGAAGTTTTAAGTTTTCGAATTCAATACCAAAGTCAGATAGGAGATATTTCCTTTAGTTAATTTGGAGAAATCAACCCGCAAAGTGTGCATCTAACTTAAATTTTGAACTAAGGAAGAACAATAAAATACAGAAATATAATATTTATTTATGTTGCTAAAGGGAAATATTACAAAATTACAATCAGACATTAATAAAAATATGAGAAACAAAACTTAAACAGTCTTGAAAAAGGTTGCTTTAAAAATTAATTAACATTCTTAAAATTATTTCAAATCTTTGAGGTTTTTATAAAACTTAAAATAATCTTAGCAAGTAATTCGCATCATTTATCCAGCATGTTAAATCATATTTCTAATACTAAGGTAACATTAGGAATGTTAATGTTCATTATGAGGTAAACTGTCGTAAAAGGAATGACAGTCCAATGGGATAACAGACTTTAGCTCCTGTAAATGTTTATATTTTTGGTATGTGATAGGTATTCTATTCCTATGCAGGGATGCGTACTCTCTTATGATGGCAATTTTATTAACCCTTTGAGGGAGGCTATCCCAATCGGAGTCAAAGTCCAATTTAAACTTAATCAGGCCTGTGTTGTCATAAAAAATAGCCCTTATATCAGTAACTTTTGGATCTCCAGCTTTGCGTCCCGGTCGGATCGAAGTGTAGCGCCATGTTTCAGGAGCCGAATAGTTTTTGAAAAATGTATAGTCTACCATTACAGTTTCGTACTCACAAGGATTTTTGCGAGCTTCTTTGGTAACCGACAGGTAATCACTTGGTAAGTGGATTAGCCTATTTTTCAATTTCCTTTCTATAGCGCTATGTACACAATCTCCTTCCATCTGCGTGTGTCCGACTTCAAGATATTTTTGTATTATAGCCACTTGATGTTGCATGGAGAAATTTAATAAAGCATTCGATAATATATTGTTTCGGTTCTGGCTTGTGCAGCCATCTGAGTATATTATTATGGGTAGATGTTTGGGAAGGCTATGGCGGGTCAAATAATCAATAATAAATGAGGCATAGGTAGACGCTGATAGTTTACCTTCCGTTTCTGTAAACCAGTAACATGTACACTCATGAGATGCTAAATCATAGATGGTAAAATTATGTACACATAATTTTGTTTTATAGTAAACAGCACTAGCTGTGATAAACGGACACATTTTAACCGATTGTAAATCCATTGTTAAAACTATGCAGTTTCCCTTGATCGCCTCACTTTTATCCATAGATTTTTCTTCACGGGCTCGATTTTTCCTTCTTAGATGTGTTTGGTAGTCAATTTCGCTTACATTACCGCTCTGATGACCTACACAAACATCACACATGTCCTTCTTTATTGTGTGGATAGCTATATTCTTCGATTTGATAGTTTGATTGAATTTATTTCTAGCGTAAGGATCTGCATTTTTTTCTGAGCAGTATTGTTTATAAGTATTGTATAAGTGAGTGGCGTTGCGATAAATTGGTTCCAAGTAGACTTTGGTAGTGTTATGACGGTTGTAATGCGACGGCATTTTAGGTAATACATTGAAAAGTTATCGAGAATGTCAAGTCTTTGAGACAATTGCGCTTTAGGACGACGGTTACGATTATTATTTTTTTCAGATAGATGCATGCCACTTATTCCTTTTTTGCCCAATTTTGAACTGAAAATGTTCCAATACACAAAGTTTGAATAAACATTTCACGGCACACACGCTTCTTAGTTGTGGTTCCATCTACAGAATTAGTCACTGGAAGAAAATAAACGAAAGTACCAGCTCTTCTCGAATTTATTGATGTCTGCCTACCTTTTTCCTGAAAAGTTATGTTGTTAGCAACATACACTTTTCGTTGATGCCAGTCCATATTGCTCCAGAATTGTCGAAATATCTTCTCTCTGTCATCATCCCCTACTTCATCACAACATCTCAACTTACTATTTCTACAAAAATCTGAACTGCATTTAGGGCCAAGCACCCTTTGGTTTCGAATTTGGCTTTGTACTTTCTCACCCTTTGGTCTTTTGTAACCGACATACTCTTTCCCCTCCATCCTTAACCGTTTAGTAATACTTTTCTTCCAACTTTCGGGTTGAGCTAGTCTCTGTCTACGTCGGCCTTCAAACATATCTCCAAAGTGAACTACCTCTTCGTTCGTTTGCAGAGTCTCTTCATTTGGAGGGATATTTTCTGAATCCGAACTTAAAGCACCACGATCATTGGGTGGTTCGTAATCGCTGTCGTCATCAGGCGAAAAGTCCTCACAAGCATCTCTCACAGGTGGAAGTGAAGTTGGCCTCGGAGACGGTGTTTCTAATAGCGACGGTGAGTCAAGCGCCACTAGGTCTTCTAATTGAATGAGGTCATTGTCTGCAGTTAGTAAAATTTCCCCTAACCGAGATTCAATCCTTTCAAAAGAATGTGGTTCTGTTAGGACATTCTTTACCAAAACAGAAACAGGTGTATGAGACGTGGATGCCATATTCTCTGGTTCAGTTGGATTGCAAATTATATTAACGAGTGCATGTGCTCTGTTTCTTGATGCCATTATGACAAAATCTGAAATAAATAAGTTATCTTTTAACTACACAAAATACCAAATAATTTATGATCGTACTCCTCAGACAGGTTAAAAGATCGTAGATATTTAAGAAGGTAAAAGTAAGTACTAAACTTTTAAGAAATTTCTTCTAACTGCATTAATTGAAAACATAACTTACCAAATTGAAGTAAAAAAGTGTTCAAAGAAATTACTCCTATCTGACAAAAAAACTTTAACCTAAAATAAATCATAGCTAATAATAATATACGTATCTACTTTATGAAACAAAATCAGTGAAACACCTTCAGTTAGCTATAACACTAATGTAAATACCAACGAAGTGATAAAAATACCAAAATAAATACTTTTAAATGCCAAACGCCAGAATACTAAATAGCCGTGTACGCGCTTCGAGCAAACTGTTAGTTAGGAGAAATTTCCAGCAAAAATAGGGCGGCAAAATTTAGAAGGTATTTCTCCGAACGGATTGTGACCAAAAAAACAAGTATTTTATTTAGGAGGTTAATGCATTCTATTGGTTCTGATCTCTGTCAAACAATGGCGTTAAAAAAGGTTTTGCGAAAAAAATGCGAGTTAGGAGGTATCAGAAGTTCACGGACGATATATATATATATATATATATATATATATATATATATATATATATGGCAAATGTCATTATGGCTTTTAAAGTTAAATTTGTATTTATTTCATAGAAGGAGGTATAATATAGTAAAATGATTTGGTAAGGAATATTACATATTATGTTACAGTTAAAACTCTTAACCAGTCAAAACCACTTTTGACTGATAAATCAGGCAAAAGTAGTTTGGACGTTGAAGGACGTTAGTCAAAACCACTTTTAACTGCATAAATATTGGGTAATAGGGATTTTGAACAAATTTTATCGGAAAAAGTGGTTTTGACTAAGAATGTTATTCAAAACTACTTTTGATTTATACTTTTGATTTTTTTCTATTTTAAATCATTATAATGTACGCGGCTTTAGTGTAGCCAAAGGGCTATCCCAGCCGCACCATAACCTACTGTCACTGATATTGTGACTAAAATATTAGTCAAATTGTTTTTGATTAAGGGCCACGGTAAAAAACATTCTTGCCTGATTTTCGCAGCAAAAGTGGTTTTGACCGGTTATGAGTTTTGACTGTGACATATATAATTATGTTCCCTAACTAAATTTCGATCATGGCGACCAGACTCAACGCAAAATAAGCAACCATCTGCGCAGGACTGGATTAAAGGCTATGAGTGGATACGCAAGCACAGGTGCACTCTTTATTCCCTCAGTCTCATTATACGATAGGAAAGCAATTCGACACGAATATGGCGCTGGGCCAACATCTATACGTGCTTTTCAAGGCGCTTCTTCTGAGAACAACCTAGACTAAACAGAAAAACCTAATATCATTATCTTGGCATGACTAATGCCACAAGTGTCATAAGAGGCAACAAAAGGAATTGCTCGTAATATCTCGAGGCCTTCAGTAGATTGTTGTAAATTCTTATCGTACTTATATCAGAGATTAAATATTCAGATCAGCGACGGGAAAGCGGATCGTGTTATAGCCAATCAACCCACCACGCGATTACGAAAAGACTTCTGTATAACCAGTTTATATACCTTCTATTGCTGGGCATAGGCCTCCTCTCAATTATGATAGGGACTCAGGACAAAAAATACCTGCCACTGTCCCAATGCGTGTTAGCGGACTTCATATCTCTTCAAGATATTTTTGTTTTTGCTGCCGAGCACGTGGTAAATCAACACTTAAAACTGCAATTAACACTTTCATTAGTGGCGGTGGAGATCAAAACCGGGTTGTTCACGTTTTACGGCGCGCTTAGCTCCTGAGCTACCACGGCTTCACTATATAGCCTATTTATTTCTTTAATTAAAGTTTATTTAATGACATATACCAAGATAACGAGAAAACAGTTTTCCTCAATGATTTCTTATATTTACGCGAACACTACACATTGAAATAATACCAGTTTTTACGGATTTTATCGCGTATATTTAACTATAAATACCCGACGTTTCGAGCGTTTTACAGCACCCATGGTAACGGGAAGGACTGAGATGTTCAACGTCCAAACGTCGTAGTTAACAGCGGTTACCATAGATAAAAATTTAACTTTTGTTCCGATCTACACAGTAAGAACGTATGGTATCTTGAAGTCTTGCATTTGTATGCTTGGGTTGGGATTTAATTTTATTTATTATAGGATCACAAGCAGATGGTAGCACCCAGCCATCTTCTCTATTGAAATTGGGATGTTTTTTGATTTCAATAGCCTCACGAATCATCCTTGGAAGAAATCGGTGCTCTTTAGCGAGGCTTTGTGGTCTATCAAATCTGGTGTAGTGACGGGGGCGATCCTGTACGTGTTCACAGACTGCAGACTTCCCGGAGCGTCGATTCTTCACATCAGCTATATGTTCTTTAACGCGGGTTTTAATTGATCTTTTTGTTTGTCCTATGTAGGAGAGACTACACTCACAATCAAGCTTGTACACTCCTGCATCTTGCAGAGGGACGTTACACTTGACTGATGGTAAAAACTGATCAATATTCTTCGGCGGCTTGAAGTATGTTTTGATGGAAGCGTGCTTCAAGATGTAGCCAATCTTGTCAGTGACTCCTCTAACATATGGCAGTACAGTAGGTACACGCTCGACTGTGGCCGGTTGCACTCATTCACTGTGACTTAGGCGAGGGACCCGAAGCTTGTTGTCATGCAAAACTTGCTTGACATGGTGGAGCTCGGCAGCCAGGTGTTTACTGTCACAGATCCCTCGTGCTCTCCGAAACAAAGATTTACCCACGGTAGCTAACTGTGAAGGATGGTAGTGAGAATCACCGTTTAAATATCTATCTGTGTGGGTCTTTTTTATATACACAGTATGGCTCAAGGTGTTATCAGGATTCCGAATTACTAACATATCCAGAAAAGCTAAAGAATTGTTTGCCTCTAACTCCATTGTGAACTGAATTTTAGAATTTATAGAGTTGAGATTGTCTAAATATGCAGTTACTTTATCTAAAGGTAGAATTGTGAAAGTGTTCTACGTACCGCTTGTAGAATCTTGGATTTATGGGGGAAGTAAGCAGGGCTTTCTCCTCAAAGTCTTCCATGAATATGTCAGCGACAATGGGAGATACAGGTCAGCCCATCGTCACACCATCTAC
This sequence comes from Parnassius apollo, assembly GCA_907164705.1. Classification (NCBI taxonomy): domain Eukaryota; kingdom Metazoa; phylum Arthropoda; class Insecta; order Lepidoptera; family Papilionidae; genus Parnassius; species Parnassius apollo. The sequence goes on from CAJQZP010000387.1 coordinate 1,266,878, forward strand.
TTGCTTGTAGTACTCCTCCTTCCACAATAGGTAGCCAGATGTAAGGCAGCGTCTGAGGAATACTGCATATTCTACGGGCATGTTGTTTTCTTCCAGCCTTCTAGTTACAATTGAGATGCAGTCTTCAATAGGTAAGCATGTAAACAATGACTGCACATCAAAATTGACCATAGTTTCATTGTCTGCCAGATGTAGGTCTTTAATCTCGCTGACAAAATGGTAGGAATACTTTATGTTTGCTCTTGTATGTCCCCTGAGCGGTGAGAGTATTTTCGCTAAGTGTAGAAACAATCTGTAATTTGGTGAATCGATTTTGCTCACTATAAGACGTAATGGAGCATTGGGCTTGTGTATTTTTGGTAAACCATACAACTTTGGTGATTTGGCGCACGTAGGTATTATCCATTTTACGTCCAGATTTAATTTTTCGGAGTGTTTCTTTACGATATCACTAGTTCTTTTTAGTGTGCTATTTGTGGGGTCGTGTTTAACCTTTTTATAAGTGCTTACATCCGACAAAAGTTCTTGTATTTTAGAATTATAATCTGACGTATCCATGACTACCGTGACGTTTCCCTTATCTGCGCGGAGAATCGTGAGTTCTGGTTTATTGCGTAGGTTCTTTAAAGCTATAAATTCGTCTTTGGGAAGATTCTGTTTAGGCACTGAACATTGACGTAACATAGACGAAATGTCTTGACGTATCGCCTCCAAATCTTCCTTCCGCATATTGTTTTTAAATAAACAGTCCTCGACATTACAGATAATTTATTCGTACGGTAATCTGCGTGGTGTTACTGCAAAGTTGAAGCCTTTGGATAAAACCTTAATTGTTGCATCATCGAGAGTTTGTTTTGACAGATTATAGAACGCGATTAATCTATGATCTGTGTTTGACAATGGTTGCTTTTGGTTCTGGCATTGATTCGGATGTTTGACATTTGATTTGGTCGTTAATTTTTGATATTTTTCTATATGTTTGTTTTTGCATTCGTTATATTTACTGATTTCGCATTTATTTAATGTTTCTATGCAAAAATTATAATCAAACGTCGTTAAAACTTTCTTTAATTCACTGGATAATTTAATTTAATTTAAAAAAAATTTATTGCACTTAAAATGTACAATTGGCGGACTTAATGCCTTTAGGCATTCTCTACCAGTCAACCATGGGCTAAGCAGAGAACTTTAGCAGGTGCCATAAAATATGTGGATAATTTATACGTAAATGTAAATATATAAATAGACATACCATAAGTGTAAATACAAAAATAAATATACACAACTACAATTAACCTAAGTAATATATGATACATTTCATACATAATGTTTAAATAGTACATAATACATACATTTTAAGTATACTTACATACGAACATAACTAAAACAAATTAAATAATTTAAGATGTCAAGTCACATATAAGCAGAAACAAATATGAAAGTTACTTGCTGGAAGAAGAAAGGTAGTGATCAGTCACCATCCTCTTAAATGTGGCAACAGAAGTCGGTTTTCTGATATGAGGGGGTAATTTATTCCATAGCCTTATGGCCTCAGCGGCGAAAGACTGAGACATAAATTTGGTACGGCGAGGAAAAACACATAATGTAGTTCCCTCGGAGGATCGCAGGTTACGATCGTGAGAAGAACCCAAATACTGAAACTTGCATTTCAGGTATTGGGGAGTGCATGGATCATATAGGATTGAAAAAAGCGTGCGAAGAATTTTGATACATCTACGCTGATGGATAGGGAGCCATTTAAGCTTAGAACGATATATGGATACATGATCGTATTTACGAAGGCCAAAAATAAAACGGATGCAATTATTTAATAAACGATCCAATTTGCACAGAAGTAGTTGACTCACATCAGAGTAACACACATCAGCATAATCAATGAGTGGTAAAACAAGCACTCGCACCAACATAGCCTTAGTCTCGGTTGGAAGGAAATTCTTGAAACGATAAAGGCCACGCAGGGTGATTGTCACTCTCCGGCTTATTTCAGCCACCTGAGAACGCCAACTTAAATTAGCATCAATCATTAACCCAAGGTCTTTAACTACTTGACTAAGAGGAATAATTGTGCTATTGTAAACAATAGGCTCCAGTGAATTAAAATCTAATTTAGCTATACGGCGAGGACTACCGAGAATTATCGCTTGACATTTAACAGGATTGACAGCAATTCCATAATTTCTGCACCAGTCACAGATGGCCTCAAGATCTAGATTTAAAATTTCGATCGCGGAGTTAACCTCTGCTGGATCAATCCGAGCGTACAGCTGTAAATCGTCAGCATACAGATGGTAGGAGCATTTGAAATTTACAGTTATGAGATTTATAAAAATAGAAAATAATAAAGGAGAAAGAATTCCGCCTTGTGGAACGCCAGTAGTAAGATCAGACCAATCAGAGAAAGACTGTTGGTTGACTTTAACTCTTTGCTGGCGACCACGAAGATAAGTTGATAACCAATCCAAAACTGACGAAGAGAAACCCATGTATTTACAGATAGCAAGAAGAATGTCATGATCAACTGTACAGAAAGCATTGGAGAAGTCAATTAATACGAGAACCGTTAATTTTGATTCCTCCATACCCTCTCGTACGTCATCAAGAACTTTAAGGAGAGCAGTGGTTGTACTATGCCCAGGACGAAAACCTGATTGCAAGGGACTAAGAAGATTATTTTTATAAATGTAGCTGGATAACTGTTTGTATGCAGCTGATTCTAAAGTCTTTGAAAGAAAGGGAAGTATAGAAATTGGTCGAAAATGGTTAACAGAACTGGGATTATTTAACTTGGCAAGTGGGAGGACAAATGCTTTACGCCAAAAAGATGGAAAAACCCCAGTAGAGAAAGAAAAATTGATGATGTGGGTAATTATTGGGAGAATGTTGTCAAGTATGGGGGTAATCATATTTCTACTCACATCATCATAGCCAGTTGCTTTAGATTTAATGGAAAAAATAATTTTACGAACATCTTCATCAGTTATTGGAGAAAAAGCAAAGCAGTTTGCGTCGATTTTGGGAAGTGATGAGATAAGAGAAATAGTTCTATGTTTAATGGAATTATCGACGTTAGTTGCCGAGGAGAAGTGCTTATTAAGATCATTGAGAGATATTGACCCCATATCAGGGCCATTCTTTAGTCTACCTAACCCAAGGGAATTAAGAAATTTCCAAGTGCCGGCTGGCGAAGAGCTTATAATATTCTTATGGATATGTCGGCGTTTTGCAGCTCGAACCATCTGATTGCATCTGTTTCTGGTAGCCTTATATACATTCCAATTGGCATCACAGCGATTGTTTTTAAATCTTACAAAAGCCCGATCACGTTTTGCCATTGCTTTACGGATGTTACTGTCCATCCACGGTGCTGGGGGGCGCTTGACTTTAACATTGCGAATCGGCGCTACTGCATCGTATAACTGAAGGATATTATTAGTCAGTGTCTCTACCATATGATTTACATCTGATGTATTAAAAATATCTGAACCAATCTATTGAGGCGGCTTTCCGTTTCAACAACTCCATATCCAGAGTCGCAAAGCTACGCAGACGCAGAACAGGTGCGGTAACTTTAGGCGATTTGACTCTATAGGTAATGAATAGAAAATCATGGCGCGAGAAACCAGAAGCCGAAAACTGCCCATGATTTACAACATGTTCAGTAGACGAAACGATTATCAAATCTAGCCATGAATCAGGAGTGTTAATATTAGAATGCGTGGGTCCAAGTGGGAGAATAGAGAAATTTACTGAATTCATGATCATTCGTAGTTCTCGCGATCTAGAAGAGTTCTGCAAAAGGTCAGTATTGAAGTCGCCCATAATTATGTGATGTGCGTACTCAGATGCGATATTCATGATAGCTGACTCAAGATCATGAAAATAGTTAACTGAAGGCGGAGAATATACAACTCCAAGAATAATTTTGTTTCCATTTAAGAGAACTTCTACGAAGAGATACTCAAGAGATCCAGATGCTATAGAAGGAGAAGATGCGATAACTTTATAAGGGATACCACAGCGAAGGTAGATCGCCACTCCACCACCTCGGTTTCCTAGTCTATCATTTCGTAATAGCACAAAGCCGGGTATACTAAAAGAAGTCGAGAGTAGAGATGGTTTGAGCCAGGTTTCAGAGATTAAGATAGCATGGATCGTATCGGTAAAGATATCCAAAAGTTCGGAGAAATGATGTGGTAAGCTCTGCGCATTGATGTGACAAACATTGAAGTGTTTCTGGGAATTTGTAAGTTGCTGAGCAATAAACATGTTTAGGCTAACCGATTCTGTTACCGAGTCTTCAGTGGATTTAAATGATAAATCTGAGTCAGAAATCGAGTAAAAGGAACCATCATCAGACATTGTATTGTAAAACGAATTACTGTAAGGTATGTAAAATAGATATGATATTAAAATATATGTATATATATATATATATATATATATATATATATATATATATAAATTATAAATATGTAAATAAAAAGGCACGCAGTTAATATAGGCACTAGCCCGCCGGTCGACTGTTTACAGTAAGCAAATAAGGAGTCTACAGAAATTTATAATTATGACCAGATACAAAATCATAAACATCCAAGTATGTCTGAATATTAACGGTACAAGAATACAAAGGTAGGGTGAATTAAATTCGACATAATCTAAACAGCACAGAATTTAGATCATGTTGTGACATAACTGCTAGTAGTAAAATAATTAAAAAAAAACACTTAAAAACATGTAAAATAAAAGAGAGAGAGAGAGAGAGAAGTAAAACATGCAATTATCCAATATTTCGCTTTGGCCAAAAGATAATGTGTCTATGGATTTATTTATGTCATATAGATCGGAGCGTTTTTGTTGGATTACCGTCCGTAACAACTTTTTTACTCGCCTGATTTAAGATCTTAGCACTTCCTCGAACATCCTTTTTGGTTGATATTTTGACACACGTAGGAATGAGATTATGGTCACGGCATCTCTTCAAGAAATTTAAGGCTGTTAGATATCTTGCGCTTGGTCTTTAGATCTTTTAATCGGCGTATTTTATTTGCAATTACCAGTCCGTACTGGTTTACATAATGATTTCTTATATTTACGCGAACACTACACATTGAAATAATACTAGTTTTTACGGATTTTATCGCGTATATTTAACTATAAATACCCGACGTTTCGAGCGTTTTACAGCACCCATGGTAACGGGAAGGACTGAGATGTTCAACGTCCAAACGTCGTAGTTAACAGCGGTTACCATAGATAAAAATTTAACTTTTGTTCCGATCTACACAGTAAGAAATTATGGTATCTTGAAGTCTTGCATTTGTATGCTTGGGTTGGGATTTAATTTTATTTATTATAGGATCCCAAGCAGATGGTAGCACCCAGCCATCTTCTCTATTGAAATTAGGATGTTTTTTGATTTCAATAGCCTCACGAATCATCCTTGGAAGAAATCGGTGTTCTTTAGCGAGGATTTGTGGTCTATCAAATCTGGTGTAGTGACGGGGGCGATCCTGTACGTGTTCACAGACTGCAGACTTCCCGGAGCGTCGATTCTTCACATCAGCTATATGTTCTTTAACGCGGGTTTTAATTGATCTTTTTGTTTGTCCTATGTAGGAGAGACCACACTCACAATCAAGCTTGTACACTCCTGCATCTTGCAGAGGGACGTTACACTTGACTGATGGTAAAAACTGATCAATATTCTTCGGCTGCTTGAAGTATGTTTTGATGGAAGCGTGCTTCAAGATGTAGCCAATCTTGTCAGTGACTCCTCTAAAATATGGCATGTACATGCTCGACTGTGGTGGCTTATGTCACTGTGACTTAGGCGCGGGACCCGAAGCTTGTTGTCATGCAAAACTTGCTTGACATGATGGAGCTCGGCAGCCAGGTGTTTACTGTCACAGATCCCTCGTGCTCTCTGAAACAAAGATTTACCCACGGTAGCTAACTGTGAAGGATGGTGGTGAGAATCACCGTTTAAATATCTATCTGTATGGGTCCTTTTTCTATACACAGTATGGCTCAAGGTGTTATCAGGATTCCGAATTACTAACACATCTAGAAAAGCTAAAGAATTTTTTGCCTCTAACTCCATTGTGAACTGAAATTTTAGAATTTATAGAGTTGAGATGGTCTAACAATGCAGTTAATTTATCTGAATGTAGAATTGTGAAAGTGTCACCTACTTACCGCTTGTAGAATCTTGGATTTATGGGAGAAGTAAGCAGGGCTTTCTCCTCAAAGTCTTCTATTAATATGTCTGCGAAAATGGGAGATACAGATGAGCCCATCGCCACACCATCTACTTGCTTGTAGTACTCCTCCTTCCACAATAGGTAGCCAGATGTAAGGCAGTGTCTGAGTAATACTGCGTATTCTACGGGCATGTTGTTTTCTTCCAGCCTTCTGGTTACAATTGAGATGCAGTCTTCAACAGGTAAGCATGTAAACAATGACTGCACATCAAAACCTACCATAGTTTCATTGTCTGCCAGATGTAGGTTTTTAATCTTGCTGACAAAATGGTAGGAATCCTTTATGTGTGCTCTTGTATAATAAGTAAAATTAAATCCCAACCCAAGCATACAACTGCAAGACATCAAGATACCATAAGTTCATACTGTGTAGATCGGAACAAAAGTTAAATTTTTATCTATGGTAACCGCTGTTAACTGTGACGTTTGGAAGTTGAACATCTCAGTCCTCCCCGTGACCATGGGTGCTATAAAGCGCTCGAAACGTCTGGTATTTATAGTTAAATATCCGGGATAAAATTCGTAAAAACTAGTATTATTTCAGTTTTCCTCAAGTTAGTTTCATTTTATATCGAGACTATAATCTTTCCACGATTATGAAATATATTTTTTGGTAAGATGAGATTGTCTCATATAGGTTCGAGACTTATTGGTCCCCAGTTTTTGTAGGATTTATATATCCTTATTGTGTTATTTCCGTAGCGTGTCGTAAAAGGTAAGTATTGTTACGAGCTTGAGGTTCGTGACAATAAAAATTGCCGATAGAATTACCTAAATTAACACTTTAATTCACTTTACACTTATTAAAGTTAAAAACACTAATAATTAATCACACTGATTCACTTTATTTCGCACCGAAGCTTCGCTTGTCTCGCCAACTTCAATACTTCCCCAATCGCACCTTGCAGCGCCTATAAATACACATTAGTACCGAATCATCCAGAACATTCAAGTAAATACGCGCACCAATCGACAAAGCGCCGAAAGTTCGAGAGTCAGCTTCCAGAAGCTTAGTTCTTCGTTTCGACAACTGATGGCGCTGTCGGTTGAAAGATTAGTGATGTCATTTTATGGAAACCTCTCCCCTCGCTTCGTTACCCGACACTAGATGGCGCTAGTGCCAGATGTCAACTTAGCCGCGTAACAGTATTAACGAGTATAACATACGTGACGTATCGTAAGGTGAAGTGTATATAGTATGAAATAAGTCTGAATGATAGCTGCCGCTTACTTCGTTGACAAACTTGACACGCGCTCTGATGTTCTATTTACTGCAATTTTTAACGCAATGAATAGCAACAAACTCATTTACAAGTTTACTGTCAGTTTATCTGCTCTGAAAATCTTCTATGGTATTATAAAACCCACTTGAATTAATAAAAATAATTTAAACTATACCAAAACCTAAAAACTTATTGTCATACACTAATATTTTCTGCATTTTCATCCAGTCTGAACAGATAATTTTACATAAAACGTCATATTGTGTAGAAACATATACTCGTACATATACAATACATGAACATTGAACACTCACGCTTGTTACTCAGAGGAGTAGGCAGAGACTACAGACTTCCATTTGTCACGATCCTGACACACCTCTCTCGCATCCTTTACATCCTCCTTTACATACATACCTACGCATACATGCTCGTCGGTTAAAGATATTCTTAATATAGCCCATTTTTAATATAAATATCGCCGATTCGGTTAATAATCTTTCGTCTAGATCTTCCTTTCCCCACTTTATTCACTTCTTTGTTAAAATATATGAATTTGTTTTGTTATCTTTCCTCGTTCATTAAATATGGCCAAAATGCCGAAGCATTCCTTTCTTAAACCTGTTCGCAAACATTATCTTGCAAACTACACTTTTCTCTTATGACACTGTTTCTCTCCTGTCATGTATATGTATTGGTGTAAAAGGATGGCTAATCAGATGTACATGCGGCACACCCTTATAACTGATGGATAAGGCTCAGACGACCGGTATCAGCTTACTATAATAATCACAATTACAATCACAATTTTATTCGGTAATACAAACACAATCATTAATAGCAAAAAATAGGTACAACAGAAATGTTATTTCATATAGCTATAATCATTGGTAATAAGTATTACTGGGGAAATAAAGTTCTTCGCAAGCGGTAGCCTCGTAAACGAAGTGAATCCCCCTCGCCCCCAGCCCCTAGATGGAATGACCTGATAAGAGATGCAGGAAAACGATGGATACAGGTGCCTCAGGACCTTGTTTTAAAGAATTCCTCGTGAAAGACAACATTCAGCATTAGACTTGTGATGGGCTGTAATGATAATGATGATGATGTATTACTGATAATAGTTATATGCTACATAAAAATTAATTTGATCAATTATAACATATTTTGTATGCTTCTCAGTTGTCACTGGTTTAATCAGCTGATGAATTGGATGGTAAGTTTTAAACGGGGTAATTTAATTTAATTCCTAAAGAAAGCTTAATTAGAAAAAATACAAAAAGCTGGTAAACGTTTAGCAAACACGTCGAAAGAATTTGTTGAAAATTTAAAGAAATTTCTAACCAATAATTATAAGAAAAAATTTTATTAAAAATTCCGCACCATTAGACACCATTGTGTGCCGTTATAAAAAATAACTTAAAATAAAAGGTTCGACTTTTTAAAACTATTCATCATCATCATTATCATTACAGCCCTTCACAAGTCCACTGCTGATCACAGGCCTCCCCCAAAGAATGCCACAAAGCACGGTCCTGAGCCACCTGAATCCACCATCTTCCTGTATATCTTACCAGGTCTTCACTTCATCCTGCCGGGGTTCGCTCTACAATTTGCCTACCGGTACGAGGCTGCCACTTCTGAACCTTTTTATTTATTTATTTATTTATTCTTTATTTCACCAAAGATTTTGTACAAAAGGCGAGCTTAATGCTATATGGCATTCTCTACCAGCTAACCTTGGGTAGAACAGAGAGTGAATTATGGGCAGTAAAGTTGTCATGATCACATTCAATTCAAATATGTACGCTACACATACCTACATAAAATATATATACATATATAGAATATGTAACAAAAACCCTGTGGTTTCCGTTAAGTGCGTTATCAGAATCAGTATTCAAACGTATAGAAATAACTTTACTTCAGAAAACTGGACATAAAAATAATCAAATTAAATTTTAATTAAATAATATTTGTAAATTTTATGTGGATTGATTACCTCTACCTGGAATTATCGACAGCGGCGGGTGGCGGCCGGCAGTGACGTAAGTACATCAAAGATGGGGCGCGCGCGCGCGCGTCTTACCTACACTGACTGCACACTTAGGTCGTGACCTCGTCACATCACAGCTGTTATAGTCAAACAGTAATTTATCACTATGTCTACTTGACGACCACGAAGATGTTGTTCAATATGTCCACCTTGCACCTCTATACATTTGTGACACCGACTTATAATGTCTTTTTTTTTTTTTTTTTATAGAAGAGGGGGCAAACGAGCATGTGGCTCACCTGATGTTAAGTGACTACCGCCGCCCATGATCAACCGCAACACCAGGGGAATTGCAGGTGCGTTGCCGGCCCTTTAGAAAGGAGTAAGCTCTTTTCTTGAAGGTCCCCAGGTCGTATCGGTCCGGAAAAATCACCGGTGGTAAATTATTCCACAGAGAGGTTGTACGCGGAAGAAAACTCCTTTTGAAACGTACAGTAGTGGACCGCCAAGCATCCAGATGGTGTGGATGGTATCGGGACGTTTTCCGTGTAGTGCGTTCACGAAATTTGGCGGCTGGGATTAATCCGAACAATTCCTCAGAGCACTCCCCGTGATAGATGCGATAAAATACACAAACAGATGCAACATCTGTTCGCAGCGCCAGTGAATCGAGCCGATCGGAAAGCACTCGGTCGTCAACGATTCGAGCCGCTCTGCGCTGGATGCGGTCAAGTGGAAGGAGCTGGTACTGGGGAGCCCCAGCCCAGAGATGGGAACAGTATTCCATGAGCGGCCGAACCTGCGCCTTGTAAAGTTGCAGGCGGTGTGCCGGCATGAAATACTGTCCCGCTCTGCTGAGCACGCCAAGCTTTTTAGAGGCCAATTTGGCCTTCCCTTCCAAGTGACCACGAAACTGCACGTCACTCGATATGTCGACGCCGAGGATTCCGATACTGGCTGAGGCAACAAGGGGAGTGCCTTGAAACTGAGGGGATACGACAAAGGGGTTCTTTTTAGCGGTTAACGCGCAAACTTGTGTCTTCTGGGGGTTAAACTGGACTAGATTTAGTCGCCCCCAATCCGAGACTCTGTCCAGCAGAGACTCGACTTCAGACACAAGTTTGTCCCGGCACTCAGAGACGTTTTCCCGAGAAATATTGGCTCGGCCGGTGTAAAGAGCATCACCAGTGCTGTCATCTGCATAGCAATTATAAATGCTACGGGTTTGAAAAAAATCAGATATTCAGAAGAAACAGCGTTGGCGATAGCACGCAGCCTTGTGGAACACCAGCATTAATAAGCTTGCAATCGGAGCTTGCACCGTCTACAACGACCATGATGCTCCGATCTGCAAGAAAACTGGTGATCCAATCGCACAATTTCTCGGAAAGCCCATAGGAAGGGAGCTTCGAAAGAAGCGCTTTGTGCCAAACCCGATCGAAGGCCTTCGCAATGTCCAAACTAACGGCCAATGCCTCCCCCTTGGACTCTACTGCCTCCGCCCATCTGTGAGTTAGGTAGACCAGAAGATCACCAGCTGACCTACCACGGCGAAAACCGTATTGGCGGTCACTAATCAGCTGGTGATCCTCAAGGTACCTCATGAGCTGGCAGTTTACAATGGACTCCATTGTTTTGGAGAACAAGGAGGTGATGGCGATAGGCCGGTAGTTGGACGGGTCTGAGCGGTCGCCTTTTTTAGGGATTGGGTGGACGAAAGCCGTCTTCCATGATTTTGGGACTACGCCTAGGGAGTAGGAGTACCGGAAAAGACGCGTTAAAACCGGTGCCAACTCTGGAGCACACGTCCTCAGCACAATTGGGGGGATTCCATCAGGCCCACTCGACTTATGGATGTCCAGGGAGAGGAGTGCTTTGCGAACCGAGCGCTGAGTGAACTGCACTTCCGGCATGGAGCACTCACACCGCGGGATGGTCGGCGGCGTACTCCCCCCCGTCATCGAGAGTCGAGTTAGACGCAAAGAAAGAGCCTAGAAGATCGGCTTTCTCCTTTGCGGTGTGGGCCAGTGAGTCGTCCTCCCTATGCAGAGATGGAAGAGATGGCTGACAGAAATTCCCCTGGACAGCCTTGGCGAGAGACCAGAATGCACGGGTTCCAGAAGGAAGACGAACTAGTCTCTCGCCAATTCTGCCTATGTGCTCTGACTTTGCCTTGGCAATGACTCTTTTGAAGGACCTAGAGGCGGAATTATACTTCTTTTTCAGAGCGCTGGTGTTTACATCCCTGGACGCTGATGCGTCAGCCCAGGCTCGGTAGCACTCCTACTTATAACATGATGCTATTTTACAGGAGCGACCAAACCATGGCTGAGATTTGCCTCCAATGGGCACCACAGAGGAAGGAATAAAATGTTCCATACCCTGAAGTACCACATCAGCGACAGAATCCGCAACAACGTTGGGATCATCCGACGAGAAGCAAACCCGCCCCCAAGGGTAGGATGCAAAGAAAGACCGCATCCCATCCCAATCGGCTGACCTATAGTGCCAAACACGGCGGCAGCCTGCAGAATGCAACCGCGATTTCAGCGTGAGTGGCACCACACTCCGGACAAGACAATGGTCCGAGGAGCCTAAAGGGGCGTCGACGGAAATCTGATATCCGTCCGGGTGAGAGGTCAGCAGAAGGTCCAACAGGGAAGGTGCATGATCCTCCACATCTGGAATCCGCGTAGGCGAAGTAACCAGTTGTTTCAGACCATATGCCAAGGCAAAATCATGAACAGATCTCCCCGATCATGGGGGTTAAACGTGAACCGAGCAAAATGTCTGGACGCACGCGTTGCATAACAGACATTTCGGAATGATATCTTATATTTACGCGAACACTACACATTGAAATGATACTAGTTTTTACGGAATTTATCGCGTATATTTAACTTTTTAAATACCCGACGTTTCAAACGCTTTACAGTACTTTTTATTGTGGAAGGAGGAGTTCTACAAGCAAGTAGATGTTGTGGCGATGGGCTCACCTGTATCTCCCATTGTCGCCGACATATTCATGGAAGACTTTGAGGAGAAGATCTAAAGACCAAGCGCGCAAGATATCTAACAGCCTTAAATTTCTTGAAGAGATGCCGTGACCATAATCTCATTCCTACGTAATCAGGCAAGTAAAAAGTTGTTACGGACGGTAATCCAACAAAAACGCTCCGATCTATATGACAATAAATCCATAGACACATCATCCAGTGAATTAAAGAAAGTTTTAACGACGTTTGACTATAATTTTTGCATGGTAACATTAAATAAACGCGAAATTAGTAAATATAACGAATGCAAAAACAAACATATAGAAAAATATCAAAAATTAACGAACAAGTCAAATGTCAAACATCTGAATCAATGCCAGAACCAAAAGCAACCATTGACAAACACAGATAATAGATTAATCGCGCTCTATAATCTGTCAAAACAAACACTGGATGATGCAACAATTAGGGTTTTATCCAAAGGCCTCAACTTTGCTATTACACTCCGCAAATTACCGTACGAAGAAATTATCTGTAGTGTCGAGGACTGTTTATTTAAAAACAATATGCGGAAAGAAGATTTGGAGGCGATACGTCAAGACATTTCGTCTGTGTTACGTCGATGTTCAGTGCCTAAACCGAATCTTCCCAAAGACGAATTTATAGCGTTAAAGAAACTACGAAATAAACCATCGAAATATATAAAGAATACAAAAAAATTCCATCAAAACATACTTCAAGCCGCTGAAGAAGATCAGTTTTTACCATCAGTCAAGTGTAATGTCCCTCTGCAAGATGCAGGAGTGTACAAGCTTGATTGTGAATGTGGTCTCTCCTACATAGGACAAACTAAAAGATCAATAAAAATCCGCGTTAAAGAACATATAGCTGATGTGAAGAATCGACGCTCCGGGAAGTCTGTGTCAGTCTGTGAACACGTACAGGATCGCCCCCGTCACTACATCAGATTTGATAGAACGCAAATCCTCGCTAAAGAACACCGATTCCTTCCAAGGATGATTCGCGAGGCTATTGAAATCAAAAAACATCCTAATTTCAATAGAGAAGATGGCTGGGTGCTACCATCTGCTTGGGATCCTATAATAAATAAAATTAAATCCCAACCCAAGCATACAACTGCAAGACTACAAGATACCATAAGTTCATACTGCATAGATCGGAACAAAAGTTAAATTTTAATCTATGGTAACCGCGGTTAACCATGACATATGGACGTTGAACATCTCAGTCCCGCCCGTGACCATGAGTGCTGTAAAGCGTTCGAAACGTCGGGTATTTAAAAAGTTAATACGCGATAAATTCCGTAAAAACTAGTATCATTTCAGGACATTTCGGACTTTATTTTTTCAAAGGCTGCGACTATACGCATACGCATTTCTGCCTCGGTATCGCATGTTTTTTGGAATACAGTCTGCTTAATCGTACTCCAGAGATAAAACTCTATAGGTGTGAGATCAGACAGTTGATCGGTCCACCGTGGCTAATCCATCTTTCACTGAATTCAGTATCCAAAAAACTTCTTACACAACGGGAAAATAAAATTTCCCATGTTTTTAAATATTACTAATTATTAGCACAGAATAAATAATAGATATGACGACCACGAAGATATTGTTCAATGTGTCCACCTGTCACACATTTGCGACACGATGATAAACAACCCTTATTTTAATTTTTATTCTTGATCACTGAATTGTGACAAAATTTTATGTTCAAAAAAACTTCCTATGTTTTTAAATATTACTACTAAATATTAGCACAGAATAAATAATAGATATTGGATCAAAATTAGTTAATCGACATAAAGTGGATGCTACTTTTAATCACTCGAAGAGTTTTGTACTTTTATGGGTTTTTCCTAGTACCTAAGTCCTTCGTCGGCTTTTGCTTTTGAGTTCAAAGAGCGAGCAAAACCTACTACAGCTATAAGTCCCTGAAACGACCAACAGGGTTTTTGTTATATACTGTATATATATGTACACATATATAATTTATACACATACACATATAAATAATATAACTAATACACATATATAAATAAATACACATATTTATACATATGTATCTCAATAAAAATATATACAAATAACTATAATCCTATAAGTGCCGTGTAGTGGCGGTTGAGAATATCCACTACCCCATATCTTCCCGTGGGTGTCGTAAGAGGCGACAGAGGGAGACAGGCAGGAGCTGGGCAGCAGCATCTTCATGATAACAACTGTGATATAATAAAAAAACTGCGGTTGCCAACCCGCCCGCCAAGCGTGGCAACTATGGCAAATATCCCCCATGAATAACGACGCAAACAAACGGCCCCCAGTCGCCGGCGGCCCCACTATTCCTGGCTACGGTGGCGACTATGGTAACGGCAGGACAGGTGGTTCTAAGAATCTCCGGTGGAGTTTCGGCTGCCACCTATGACGACTCGATCTGGCAACATATAATGCACGCACCCTGAGGACTGCCAAGAAGATCCTGGAGCTGGAAGAACAGGTAGACAAGTTGCGCTGGCATATTATTGGATTATCCAAGGTCCGAAGAGAGGGGGAGGACACGGTAATCCTCGAGTCCGGCAACTTGTTCTATCACCGGTAGGGCGACCATCTGTCCCAAGGAGGTGTCGAATTTATCGTCCACAAGTCTCTCGTCAACAACGTTGTAAAGATTGGGAGCGTGTCGACGAGGGTCGCGTACCTGATACTCAGAATCACCAAACGGTATTCGCTGAAGGTCATACAGGTTTACGCACCAACCTCGGCACATCCCGATGAGGAGGAGGAGGAAAAGTATGAGAATATTTCCAGAGCCATGCATTCCTCCAAAACCCACTACGGTGTTGATGGGAGCCTTCAACGCAAAACTAGGCACAAGAGAAAGCGGTGAGCTGAAGGTAGGGAAATTTGGAGTAGGGCAACGGAACCGAAGGGGCCAGCAGCTGGCCAACTTTATGGAGAAAGAGGGACTCTTTATGATGAACTCTTTCTTCCAGAAGCGGCCCCACAGGAAGTGGACAGTGGAAAAATGAGATTGACTTCATCATGACAACCAGACGCCAACTGTTCAGTGATGTCTCAGTGATCGCAAGGGTGAAAACTGGCAGCGATCACCGAATGGTTAGAGGCACACTAAACCTAAACGTTAAGTTGGAGAGGTCTCGTCAAATGAAGTCAACGCTCCGTCCCACTCGTGCTCTAATCCAGAATCCCGAAACCTTTCAGTTTGAGTTACTTAACCGCTTTCAGTACCTAGAAGATTGCATTGCAGTGGACGATATGAATGACAAACTCGTGGAAACTGCCCATACGGTCGGAGCTAAGTTCTGCAAGACTCGCTGCAGAAGAACACAAAAACTCTCCGATCACACTCTTAATTTCATGGCTGTTAGACGGGAGATGAGGCTGCAATCGTCCACAAATTTGACAGCATACAGGCAACTGAACAGACAGATTTCCAAATGCATGCGGCGAGACTTACGCAACTTTAATACTGCTCGTATTAAAGAAGCGATCGAGCGGAAACAAGTCCAAAGTCTTTTAAAATAAAAGAGATCTGTCTTACAGAAAGAATCAACTGTCAAAGCTGAAGACTGAGTGTGGCGACATCGTTTCCGGGACACCTGAGATTCTGAGTGAGATTGAGAGGTTCTATGGGCAGTTGTACACATCATTGTTGGAGCCACACGCAAGTGTGAGTAACGATCCAAGAGCAAGTCTTATTCGACACTATTCGGATGACATCCCGGACGTCAGTCTGAGCGAGATTAGAATGGCTCTCCAGCACCTTAAAAACGGCAGGGCCCCAGTCGAGGATGGAATTACAGCGGAGCTTCTGAAAGCGGGTGGAACACCGGTACTTGAAGTCCTTCAGAAGCTCTTCAATTCCGTCCACCATGGTGGCACTACTCCGGAGGCGTGGAGCAGAAGCGCGGTGGTCTTGTTCTTTAAGAAAGGCAACGACGCTCTCTTATGAAGAACTACAGACCGATTTCCCTTCTGAGCCGCGTCTACGTGCTGTTTTCGAGAGTCATTACGAATCGTCTCGCACGCAGACTCGACGACTTCCAGCCTCCCAAACAAGCTGGTTTCCGAAAAGGCTTCAGTACCATAGACCACATACATAACCTGCGGCAGATTGTACAGAATACCGAAGAGTACAATCTGCCACTTTGCCTGACATATGTGGACAATGAAAAAGCCTTTGATTCCGTCGAAATTTGGTAGGTGCTACAGTCCCTTCAGCGGTGCCAAGTTGACTGTCGGTATATCGAACTTACTGAAGTATTTGTACAGTAGGGCTACGATGGCTATTCGAGTACAGAACCAGAGTTCGAAACCTATCCATCTGCAGAAAGGTGTAAGACAGGGTGATGTTATATCCCCGAAAATCTTCACCGCTGCGTTGGACGACGTTTTAAAGCTACTGTACTGGAAAGGATACGGTATTAACATCAATGGCGAGTACATCACTCACCTTCGATTTGCCGATGCTATAGTCCTTATGGCAGAATCGCTGGAGGACCTTAGCACTATGCTCAATGACCTCAATGGAGTCTCCCAACGGATAGGTCTTAAGATGAACATGGACAAAACAAAGATCATGTTTAATGTCCATGTCACACCTATGCCGGTAGTTGTTGGGAGCACTATGCTCGAAGTTGTTGACGAGTACGTTTACCTGGGACAAATAGTCCGACTAGGTAAATTCAACTTCGACCGAGAGGTCAATCGACGGATTCAACTCAGCTGGGCAGCGTTCAGGAAATTATGACACATCTTCTCGTCAGGTACACCTCAATCTCTGAAAACTAAAGTGTATAACCAGTGCGTGTTGCCAGTGATGACTTACGGATCTGAGACTTAGTCCCTCACTGCTGGCCGTATGAGGACGCTCAAGGTAGCTCAACGAGCTATGGAGAGGGCTATGCTCGGAGTTTCTCTGCGTGATAGACTCAGAAATGAGGATATCCGCAGTAAAACCAGAGTGACCGACGGATTAGTAAGCTGAAATGGCAATGGGCCGGCCATATAGCTCGAAGAACCGATAACCGATGGGGAAGAAAGGTTCTCGAGTGGCACCCTGGTACCGGTAGACGTAGTGTAGGGCGACCCCCCCACTAGATGGAGTGACGACCTGTTAAGACATGCAGGAAGTCGATGGATGCAGGTAGCTCAGTACCGTGCTTTGTGGCATCTCTTGGGGGAGGCCTATGTTCAGCAGTGGACTTGTGAAGGGATGTAATGATGATGATGATGATAATCCTATAAAGTAAGTGGACTCAAATTTGTTGGTTACGGATATGTTCATATAGTTTTCTTTTAAAAACGTTTTTGGTAGGTATTATTCGCAGGTCAACAGGCAACTTGTTCCAGAGGGAGATGGAAGTTACTGTGAAAGAATTTGACATAAACCCAGAATGGTGGAGATGAGTATACAGTAATAAATTGCGTGAAGATCGGAGATTGAGAGAATGAGTGTCACTACGGAATAGAAATCTTTCTTTTAGATAAAGTGGTGAGGAAGAATCATTAAGAACTGAAAATAGAGTGGACAGCATTCGAAAATCTCTGCGCTGGCGTATAGTTAACCACTTTAACTGGGAGCGAAATTCTGATACGTGATCATATTTGCGCAGGCCAAAGATGAATCGTATGCAGTTGTTATGTAACCTTTCCAAACTGCTGAGCAGCTCCTGAGAGATATTAGAGAGACAAACATCGGCATAGTCAAATAATGGAAAAATTAGAGATTGGATGAGTAGAAGCTTAGTGGAAGGGGGCAGAAAGAACTTAAGACGATAGATGGAACGAAGTATGCCTGTGACTTTACGACAAATCTCTGATACCTGTAAACTCCAACTAAAGGTCGGGTCAATAATTAAACCCAGATCCTTGACACTAGTGCGGAAAGGAATTAGACAATTTTCGTAGCGAATGGATGGTAGATCAGGTATGTTAAGTTGTGACACCAATCGACGACTACCAACGATGATAGCCTGGCATTTACTGGGATTTACCGTTATACCAAAGCGCTGTGACCAGTCTTAAACGCGTTGCAAGTCCTGATTAATAGCTGCAATAGCGGTAGGAATTTCAACCGAGGATGCTTGTGAGTATACCTGAATATCTTCAGCATAGAGGTGGTAAGAACATTGAAGGTGGGTAGTAAGAAGATTGATAAACAACGAAAACAAGAGAGGGGAAAGAATGCCACCTTGCGTTACACCTAGAGACAGATCGCATCAGTCGGAAAAATCCTGACCAGACCGAACAGCCTGCTGGCGATCGTGAAGATAAGAGGAAAACCAGTTCAGTACTGACGAGGAGAAATTTAGGCGTGAAAGTAATCCAAGGAGTAAGTCGTGATCGACACAATTAAATACGTTTGAAAAGTCAATAAGGACCAAAACAGTCAAACATGGCCTCTCCATGCCCTCCCTAAAATCTTCTGTATCTTGAAGTAACGCTGTGGTGGTACTATGTCCCGGGCGGAAGCCAAATTCATATGTACTAAGGTAGTTGTATTTCGAAATGAAAAAGGTGACTTTTTTGCGTACCAATGATTCAAGGGCTTTGGAAAGAAACGGCAATATAGAAATAGGTCTAAAATAGGAAGGTAGGGATGGATTTGGTACTTTAGCAAGAGGCAAGATAAAAGCTTTTAGCCATAACTTGGGGAAACACCAATAGAGAGTGAGAAATTGATGATGTGAGTGAGAACTGGAGTAATAATATCGAGTATGAGAAGTATCATAGATCTACTCACCTCATCATAACTGGTTGCAGAAGTTTTTATTGAATGTATGGCTATTCTAGTATCATGGTCAGTCACTGAACTGAAGTCGAAAGAATTACATGATAACAAAGGCATGGAATTAAGTTCCTGGAGAGTCGTAGCTTTGGTGGACAAATGCAGACGTGATGCAGAAGAGAAGTGTATGTTCAAGTCATTCAGTGAAAAATTTGGGATTAGAGAATTGGAGTGTGATTTTACAAATCCCAGGGAATGAAGGAACTTCCATATATCTGCAGAAGAGGAGTTTAAAATACTGTTGTGGAAGTAGCGGCATTTGGCAGATCATACCACCTGATTACAGCGGTTTCGTGCTCGCTTATAGTGTTGAAAGGTGGAATTGTTCCGATTTTTTTTTAAAATATGAAAAGCTCGATCTCTTCTACTCATTGCTCTACGCGCCTCATCAGTTATTCACGGTGCGGGAGGTCGCCGTAACCTGACTGCTCGAACTGGCGCGTGCTTATCGAATAGGTCGAGAATTTGGGTGTTCAAATGGGTAATTTTGTCTTCAATATTATTTGCATCCAGCAATGGGCCCCATTCTATATTCTTGGCATCACGGTGTAGTCGAATGGTGTCAATTTTATTGAAATTGCGTAAGTACACAATCACTGACTTTGGTTTGGGAGGCTTTAATTTATACGACATGACCAAAAGATCGTGTCGAGTAAACGCGGGAACAGCGATTTGATCATGATATAAAACATGATCCCCTGAACTAGTGCAAATGATGTCTAACCATGAATCTTCAGTGTCCACGTTGTAGTGAGTTGGACCAGTTGGTAGAATATAGAGATCTGCCGAGTTCATGATGGCTTTAAGTCTGCGACTCTGAGGGGAATCCTTTAGCAAGTTGGTGTTGAAATCACTCATTATTATAATATGTTTGTTAACAGTGCTGATGGAGTCGATCACCGATTCAATATGGGAAAAATAATCAGTTGAAGGAGGGCAGTAAACAACTCCGAGCACGACCCTCTTTTTACTTCTAAAAATAGGTACTCAGCAGATCCTCTATATTCTGATGGTGATATTGCAATGACATCATATGCATATTCCGATCGCAATTAAATGGCTACGCCACCCCCACCCTTGCCAGTGCGATCAGAACGTATAAGTACAAACCCAGGAAGACCGTACAAAGTGGAGAATAGGGTGGGTTTTAGCCAGGAATCTGAGATAAGTAGGGCATGGATATGGTGAGGAAAATATGTCAAGTAGATCTGAGTAATGAGCAGGGATGCTTTGCGCATTTAAATGGCATATATTTAAACAATTTGTAGAGGCAAATTGCGTGTGCAAATAATTACCAATGTTATCAATAAAAGAATCGTCTGCGGCTGAGGTGATGTGAAGAGGAGAACATGCAGAATAAAATGAGTCTTCATGCGATTAAATTTAATCTATTATTAATCATAACAGTATAAAATAAATATATATGGTATAGGTAATAATAAATAATGTTGTTTAATAAATATGTATATATGTAATAAATTTTATATATACTAAATACTATATTTATAAATATAAATATTAAAACAATGAAACTATTATGAAATATAAAAAGTTAATTAATCACTATTTGTTTTACCTGCCGGTCTGCCTTAAAAATTATTAATCAAGTTTACATATAAAAAAGAAGATTAGCACAAATATTTTAAAAAGTCCAATGAAATAGCAATGACGGTCTTACTCATATTTCACTTGGCCAAATTAAAAGATACTTAATATTGCTCTCATCTTCTATACGACAGAGGACAATAGAAAGAGACATATTATATTATAATGTTAATGACTAACTTAAGTAAGCGATAAGCAATGATTATAAGTAAGGCCGTGATCGTTTACTATTTTATATTTATACAAGACACAAGAGTATATTATACACTTAGTTTAAAATATACGAATAATTATGAAAAGATTAAACTGAGAATAAAACGCTACAATTGAATACAATCTATTGGTCAAAACATGGAAATTGTATGACAAATGAAATGAAGACATGGCTTATAAGCCAAGAATCCAGGCCAATATCTTAATAAAAATAATTGTATGATATTGACGTTTGACTTTAATTATACACTTAGTTTAAAATATACGAATAATTATGAAAAGATTAAACTGAGAATAAAACGCTACAATTGAATACAATCTATTGGTCAAAACTTCTGTACAAAATCAAAACCCTCAATGGTGTCTCCCAACGGATAGGTCTTAAGATGAACATGGACAAAACAAAGATCATGTTTAATGTCTATGTCACACCTATGCCGGTAATTGTTGGGAGCACTATGCTCGAAGTTGTTGACGAGTACGTTTACCTGGGACAAATAGTCCGACTAGGTAAGTCCAACTTCGACCGAGAGGTCAATCGACGGATTCAACTCGGCTGGGCAGCGTTCGGGAAATTACGACACATCTTCTCGTCAGGTATACCTCAATCTCTGAAAACTAAAGTGTACAACCAGTGCGTGTTGCCAGTGATGACTTACGGATCTGAGACGTGGTCCTTCACCGCTGGCCGTATGAGGACGCTCAAGGTCGCTCAGCGAGCTATGGAGAGGGCTATGCTCGGAGTTTCACTGCGTGATAGACTCAGAAATGAGGATATCCGCAGTAAAACCAGAGTGACCGACATAGCCCAACGGATTAGTAAGCTGAAGTGGCAATGGGTCGGCCATATAGCTCGAAGAACCGATAACCGATGGGGAAGAAAGGTTCTCGAGTGGCAGCCTCGTACCGGTAGGCGTAGTGTAGGGCGACCTCCCACTAGATGGAGTGACGACCTGGTAAGACATGCAGGAAGTCGATGGATGCAGGTGGCTCAGGACCGTGCTTTGTGGCATTACTTGGGGGAGGCCTATGTTCAGCAGTGGACTTGTGAAGGGCTGTAATGATGATGATGATATTGGTCAAAACACGGAAATTGTATGAAAAATGAAATGAAGACATGGCTTATAAGCCAAGAATCCAGGCCAATATCTTAATAAAAATAAGTGTATGATATTGACGTTTGACTTTAACATAAATTGCTGTGTCCATTTCGTACCAAAAACTACAATATTATTTCGTACGGTGACGGTAAAATAAAAGCTTACTGTCATCACCGATATCATAAAATGAAATCGATAAAGTTATAAATACAGTGAAAATGATGCTGATCGTAAAGTGCAATGCAATTATGTACGGACTAGGAAACAATTACCATAGATCACACTTTCTTCTTCACTCTGCTACTGATTGCATGCTTTGAAGTAGTTGTTGTCCTGGATTTAGATCCTCCTTTTTTGGGAATGACATCTGATGCTGGAAGCGAGGTAGCCCGTTCGTCAGCTTTGTGTTAGGTTATCAGCTTCTCTAGATCATTTGTTGTAAACACTTTGGAACGGGATCCAGTAGGAAGCTTGACATTTATCACCCCGTCCAAGGTCCACACATTCCTAATACCGAAGTGCCTGCGAGACTCTAAGAATAAAGACTGTCTCATTCGTGTTAGATATACTGACAACACATATTGACTACCCTTGAGCAAAGCTTAAGCATAAGCATACCACCTGACGTAATGGAGTGTCTTCAAATTTTATGAGAATTGGACGAGGGCGGCAATTAGATATTGTGCCAAGACGATGACATACCTGCAGCGACTGACCAGAACAATTTTTGATACCAAGATTCTTCGTGATGACTGAAGCTACCTATTCGTGGACATTCTCATTGGTATTCTCGACCACTCCTCCTAGCAGCAGAAGCTTCTACTTCTACGTCTACTTTCAATGGCATCCACATTAACAATTAGATGATGAATTTGCTGCCGCAGTAATGTAAATATTGAATAAACAAAATTCTTGAAGTTCATGTAGTCAGAACTTAGGTCCTTTAGGCTTAACTCTTTTGATGACCCCTCTAGTCTCGCTTTAAACTCATCTAAGCTCTGTGATCTGTGTAAGTCTTCTCCAGTGATGCTTGTGTCTTAAGGACTTCAAATATGTTTTCCATACGTTGTACTCAACTTGAAGTTTGTAAGAAAAGTGATAGCAGCTTATGGCAAGTATTTAAGTTATTGCATATATGATATTTTAGTTGATCCTTGACAAATGTTAAATGCTGTACACAATGAATAATTAAAATAAATAAATAAAACTACAGAGATGCATAAAATTTAGTTGTTACTTTTTTCACACATACTCGAAAGACCTTTTTCCATCGGTTTTAGGTTCTTCGAGCTATATGGCCGGCCTGTTGCCACTTCAGCTTATTAATCCGTTGTGCTATTTTAGTTACTCTGATTCTACTGCGGATATCCTCATTTCTAAGTTTATTACGTAGAGGAACTACGAGCATAGCCCTCTTCATAACTCGCAGAGCAACCTTGAGCGTTCTCATATAGCTAGCAGTGAAGGACCACGCCTCAGGTCCCTAAGTCATTACTGGCAACACGCACTGGTTTTCCAATTTCGATTTCAGGTTTTGAGGTATACTTGATGAGATGAGATGTATCGTAATTCCTCGAACGCTGCCCAGCTGAGGTGAATCCTTCGATTGACCTCTCGGTCGAAGTTGTACTTACCTAGTCGGACTATTTGTCCCAGGTAGACGTACTCGTCAACAACTTCGAGTTTAGTGCTCCCAACAACTACCGGCATAGATGTGCATGCAATTAATATTTACCCATTATAGTTTAAAAAATCTAATTGTGAGGAAAAAGATTTAAATAAATATTTCTCTCAATATTGAACCACGTCAAATTTTAATAGTTTCCCATATTGTTGCTATAATAAACATGTACACTCATAAATTCTATGAACCGACACAGAGTTTCTATTCTTTCTATAATACGTATTACATATTCTGCATATAATGTGGTTGGCTTGTGTATTGTGCGAGGAATATTTGTAATAATTCATCCTTTCTTTTGCTTGAACTTCGCACATTGTTCCCGAACACTGCCATATTACCATACAAATGTGGGCTATGGAGAGGACCCTCAAACCCAAATAGGATAAGTAGGCAACGATTTTGTCCGTTCTAAAAAGAAAAAAATATTTAATACAAAACAAAAGAGAAAATCGATATCCTTCGTGTAAATAAAATGTTAACTACATATTTTAAAACGAATGAAAAATTTGCGTAATTTGTCAGTGCGATTGTCACTTGGCGAAACTTCAATTTAATTTGTGTTTGTGATTTATACAGACACGTTTACTTGTTTCACTTAAGTTTATTTTAATGCATAAACTATAAAAGCTTAAAAATATATCAATATTAAAAATATACAAATCATAAATATAAAATAATTGGATGAATTAATAAAGACCATACAAATACACTTGTCACAAAAATGAAGGGATATAAAAAATCTAAATTTTGGGTGATTGTCAACAAACAAGAGCCGTGGTAGCTCAGATAGTTAACGCTAGCTGTAAATATAACAGAATGCGAGTAACCCGGGTTCGATCCTCGCCGGCACCAATGAAATTGTTAAATGCAATTTTAAGTGCTGATTTACCACGTGCTCGGCGGTGAAGGAAAACATCGTGAGGAAACCTGCATGTCTGAGGAATAAGAAAAAAATATTTCGAAGACATGTGAAGTTCGCCAACACGCATTGGGGCAGCGCGGCGGACACTTCCTTGCCCTAAAACCCTCTCAGAAATGAGGGGAGGCCTGTGCCCAGCAGTGGGGCGTATATAGGCTGTAACTTTACTTTACTTTTTTACAACAAACTCCAAAGGAAGCGAAAGAAAAAATCAAATTGTAGCTCCAAGTGCTTAGTTTTCAGATCTGGCCATGAAATTTTTTTAAATCTTTGGTTCTGTAAAATTGTAATTGTAAAATTTTTCAAATTTTTAAAAAAGTCCACGGGCTTTAATTTTTTTATTTATTTCACTAAAAGCTCTTTTAGGATGTCCTTTAATTTGATGCAATCAAAAAGCCTTTGCGATGATTTTCCGTGGAGTTATCATCAATCAAAGCAAAAAATTATTTTAAGCTTTGATAATCGATAATTCTAGAACGAATGATTGCATAGGAAATTGAACGAATGAATGCATGTGTTTTAAAAACTGCATAACATTCCCCATAAGATATCATAAATGGCTTTTGACGAAAACATTTTTTTCGAAGCGATAACTTTGACTGGAAAAAAGATAAAAATTCTCATATTTAAGGGTATTAGGATTGCCTGGTATAACCGGATAAAATGGATGAACGGAGAATATCTTAAATAATTTTTTCAAACATAAAATGTCCTGAAAATCCTTGAGAAATTCAAGCGTAGCGATTTTTTCTTAGTGCCCCGAAGCTTCTAATTTATCGTTTTCGCAAAAAACCACCATTATGAGCAATTTATGGATTCGAGCAACATAAAAACTACCATTCAGCGTGAAACATCATCAAACATTTTGACAAAGATATTCTACGTGATAACGGTATGATAATTTAATGTTAGTACTACACGATGGTTCAACCGTTCCATTTCAAACGTTTGCCCAATTTAAGCGTTCTCGTTTGAATACATAAACTGTACTTCTGTATAGACAATGCACAATTTAAAAACACCCAAGGAAGTTTAAAGCTATTTAAAGACCTATTTTATACGTGGTAGAGCCATGCTGCAGTTATATTAGTAGTATAGTTGTAGCACGAATGGATCGGCTCGACCGGGGAAGGACCACGTTCACACAGAATACCAGCGTGAAATTGTAGCTTAATGCCGCTGTGTTTCATATGGTGAGTGTAGAGAACTGGCGACCCTTTTTACTGGAAATGAGACATTCCATCTTAGTCCTCACGGGTGACAACGCTTCTGCATTTTGATTTGTAATCGAGGATATATGTAGATGTCTAAGGGCCACAGCATCCACTTACCATCAGGTGAACTGTGTGATCGTTTGTCATCTTATCCTATAAAAAAATCCTAAGTAAACACGACGATGTTTAGTGACCTGGTTCGTGCGATTTCACATCGGGCACATTTCACTTTGCCATTTCACATTACAGCGTTGATTAACTACCGCCGCCAGCGATTGCTAGGTAACTTCGACCGAAACATTCTACTCGTGCGAACTATTCCCCTAATTGTACTAGCTAATACTCCACGGTACTCATCATCAGCACATAATATGAGGAGTTCCGAGAGCTCCTTACAGCGTCGATTAACTACAACCGCAGCCAATTGTCAGGTGACTTCGAACGAAACATTCCGCACGCGCGAACCATTCCCTTAATTCTACTACCTAATATTCTACGGTACTCATTATCAGCACATAATATAAGGAGTCACGAGAACTCCAATTTGAAATCAAATCAGGGCCCCTTCATCGCTTTTTCCTGCTAGAAGCACATCTCAGAAGCAGCACCCTACTCCAGCACATTCACAGTGCTATCACGATGTCTAAAAACCTTCCGAATCATCATCCTTCTTGGCGGTTATGTTACTGGACGTTCAGTGTTCTTGCTCTGAACGTTCGCAAGTTCAGAGGCACTGTATCAGGTAGGGGAAACTTATCAAGGGGAGGAATGTGACATGAATGAATGAACGCCGTGACAACGTTGTGTCCAAGCTAAACCTTTGCTCTTCCAATCAGCATCCCGAGGCTCAACAGCCTTACTTCAGATCATCACGGATTCACAGATACTAAGGCCTAATCCGACACCTACTCCGCGGCCTTCCGTCAACGAGATCTGAGCCCGATGAGGCTGGTTAAAGCATTTTGACTAACACGAACATCGACGAAAACTGACCTATAGCCGGAATAAGACAATATAGTCATTTATAAATAATTATAAAACTTATTTAGAGTTCTGTTTCAATTTAAGTACCAAATATAATTAAATAAATTTAGGTAAAGAAAAATCCTGCTATATTTCTCAAAAAATATTTCTCGCAAAAAAGTTGAATCTCACTCATCAAGCTCTTATTTAATTTGAACCGACGTTTTTCTACTTCAGCGAATGACAAAGTTAAATTACGTTTGGTAATCCTGTTACTTGTAAATATTTCGGTTTCTTTTTAATTTAGTCATTCAGTTTTTATAAAATTATTCAAGTGTAAAAAATATCATAGGTATTATAATATCATTATATGTTGGTATATTCATTTATTTGAAATTAAATTTAAATTGGAATTACTTTTTAGTGGCGGGGCAATAACATCCACTTCCCCATATCAACCCATGGGTGTCTTAAAAATAAACGAACCAGGAGATGGGCAGCAGCATATTTAAAAGGTTGTTTTAGATACGTTTTATATACTAAAACGTTACTTTATATAGCTATATTCAGAAATTTTAATTTCCAGTTGCCATCCTACTTGACAATTGTGGCAACTATGGCTAATATTCCCCTCACGAGGCAATGTATGCGTAGAATGTAACGAATGAATAAATAGCCGAATTTAAATTCCAATTAAGCAATTAGCTTGCTCACTTTATTAACAATGTTAAAATCAACATTATTGAAACGAAAATATTTTCGTAATAGTTACATTATTGTTCTTAATTTTCCGAAGTTGTATTAGATTGTTATTAATATTAAGTCAAGTATTTGGCTAATTTATTAGGTTGTAGGAGTACTTTTCTGCCTTAGCAGATACTACTCCGGAGGCGTGTAGCAGAAGTGCGGTGGTCTTGTTTTTTAAGAAAGGCGACAACGCTCTCTTGAAGAACTACAGATCGATTTCCCTTCTGAGCCGCGTCTAGGTGCTGTTTTCGAGAGTCATTACGAATCGTCTCGCACGCAGATTCAACGACTTCCAGCCTCCCGAACAAGCCGGTTTTCGAAAAGGCTTCAGTACTATAGACTACATACATACCCTGCGGCAGATTGTACAGAAGACCGAAGAGTTCATTCCGCCACTTTGCCTGGCTTATGTGGACTATGAGAAAGCCTTTGATTCCGTCGAAATTTGGGCGGTGTTACAGTCCCTTCAGCGGCCAAGTTGACTGTCGGTATATCGAAGTGCTGATGTGTTTGTACAGTAGGGCTAAGATGACTATCTGAGTACAGAACCAGAGTTCGAAACTTATCCAACTGCAGAGAGGTGTAAGACAGGGTGACGGTATATCCTCGAAACTCTTCGCCGCTGCATTGGAAGACGTTTTCAAGCTACTGGACTGGAAATGATACGGTATTAACATCAATGGCGAGTATATCACTCACATTCGATTTGCCGACGATATAGTCCCTATGGCAGAATCGCTGGAGGACGTAATCACTATGCTCAATGACCTTGTGGGGTGTGGTCAATATGTGCCACGACACAATCTCAATGGTGTCTCCCAACGGATAGGTCTTAAGATGAACATGGACAAAACAAAGATCATGTTTAATATCCATGTCACACCTATGCCGGTAGTTGTTGGGAGCACTATGCTCGAAGTTGTTGACGAGTACGTTTACCTGGGACAAATAGTCCGACTAGGTAAATCCAACTTCGACCGAGAGGTCAATTGACGGATTCAACTCGGCTGGGCAGCGTTCCGGAAATTACGACACATCTTCTCGTCAGGTATACCTCAAACTCTGAAAACTAGATTGTACAACCAGTTCGTGTTGCCAGTGATGACTTACGGATCTGAGACGTAGTCCTTCACTGCTGGCTGTATGAGGACGCTCAAGTTCGCTCAGCGATCTATGAAGAGGGCTATGCTCGGGGTTTCTCTGCGTGATAGACTCAGAAATAAGGATGACCGCAATAAAACCATAGTGACCGACATAGCCCAACGGATTAGTAAGCTGAAGTGGCAATGGGTCGGCCATATAGCTCGAAGAACCGATAACCGATGGGGAAGAAAGATTCTCGAGTGGTAGCCTCGTACCGGTAGGCGTAGTGTAGGGCGACCCTCCACTAGATGGACTGACGACCTGGTAAGACATGCAGGAAGTCGATGGATGCAGGTGGCTCAGTGCTTTGTGGCATTACTTGGGGGAGGCCTATGTTCAGCAGTGGACTTGTGAAAGGCTGTAATGATGATGATGAGACACTAAGGCAGAAAAAGACTCCTACAACCCAACCCGTCTGGGTAGGTATCAGCCTATCTTAACTATTTCTGTCGCCAAACTGCAGTGCATGCACTGCTGTGTTCTGATCTGAAGGATATAGAGCCAGTATAATTACAAGCTGTGAGGCATTCTAACTTGGTCGTCAAGGTGACAACACATCTATGGCCCACATAATTGGTTGCAGATGTCCATGGGTTGTAGTAGCGACAGTATCAGGTCGATTATAAATTCGTCTATCAGTTTAATTTTATAAAAATGGTGGTCTTGGTGACCAGTCTCAATGAAATCCATAATTATATATATAAAACATGATCGGATAGTTATCAGGAGCACGATCAACGGTTTTTATGTGCTTTCAGAGGCATAGGTGTGAAGCATCGGCGACTCACTAACTCGGGGCTGTCATTGAGAATTTTTTTTTTTTTATAGGATAGTGTGACAAACGAGCACACAGTCCACCTGATGGTAAGTGGTTGCTGCGGCCCATAGACATCTACATCTATCTTCCATTACAAATCAAAATGCAGATGCGTTGTCACCCGTGAGGACTGAGATGGAATGCCTCATTTCCAGTAAAAAGGGTCTCCGGTTCTCTACACTCACCATACGAAATACAGCAGCATTAAGCTACTATTTCACGCTGGTAAATTTAGTTTTTGACAACAAAAACTAAATCGAGTCGGGATTCAAAATCTGGTATTCTATGATTACTAAAATAACGAGAACTTTTTTACATATAGTAAGTACTGTCTTAGCACCTGCATCAGAATATATTTTTTAATTCTTTTTTTTCTTTGAAGTCTGCTTTAATTTTTATTAAAAGTTAAATGGTTTTATCTACCATATTTATTGTTTATATTATTGCTTTTATAATCTTTCTACTTCAAAAGTTTTTAACGTCCAGTACCGCGGTCATCAATTCGCCCTCCTATCGTACCGATTGCGACCATCAATGCACCCGTTTAGTGCGACGATTAAGGCAAATCATTTTGCTACGGGCTTTTACAGGCCGTTAAGGAAAGAAAAAAAACAAATAATATTCATACAAAATATACACTAATTAATAATATTACATAGTTTAAAAAAGAGAGGTAAAATCATATGCGTTCTACTTCTGGACACTAGCTTCCTCTCATTTTAACGATATTTAAACTAGTGACGACTTTTAATTAGTGGACAAGGCAATGGTCAACTAGGTGCTACATTGCATGTTTAGTGGACTTTACATTTTTTCGGAAGATTTTTAAGATGTGTACTCATAGGTTGCCTCCCTATGCTTCCTTTATTGTCGAATACATCGCCATGTGCCTGAAAAGGAGAGCCGCGTTCTTCATCTCACATCCTCAACAGTGATCAACAAATTACTGGTTCCCCTTCCTACACCACACCTCTTTGGGTTCGGGAATCGATGTAGAGGGCGTGACCTCTCATAAGACGTTTGAGTTAGAACCTTAACCGCTCTTTCTTAAAAAAAAGTCATTGACGAATAAGATCACGGGCCCAAAGTATTGGTCCCGGTCCTGAGGTTAGTCATGAACTTAGTGGACTATATATATCTTCTTACTTCCTTACTTTTAGGGCGGACATCTGAGAAATAAATCAGCGACTTTTTGTAAAGGCCCCTTGTTGTGTTGTGATACTGAAATATCACTACTTTCACAACTTTTACTTTTCCTAATTTCGTATTCTTTATTGATTTATAACTGGAAATTGTAGCTGGTCCGGAATGAATTGAAGCTCAGTGTTGTCTGTACGGATTGCTTGGGTCCTGCAGGTCTCGGGCCTCGGGGAATGCCCCCATTACCCGGGTTGTCCTCGCAGTCCATTACTATGGACCGGTCCTGGCAGCCTTTTCAGTCGTTGTAGATGTTAAGCGGGTTTGTCCGCAGTCGGTAGAAACTTTTTCCGTAGTCGGTTAACTACGGGAAAAAAGGAGGTTGTCCGGTAAAAGTCGAGGTTGGCCTATCAGCGGCATTGTGGGTTGTTACTCAACTCTCTAATCGATATAGAGAGGAGTTCTCTTGGATAGGGTCGCCCGTTCGGTGGGCGAGTGTGTAGCGGCGCTAGGTTGTTAAGGTGTGTGTGTGTGTGTAGCCCGTTGTCTGCGCGGTCGAACAGTCCGCGTGCTAGCCGGGCCACAAAGTCCTGAATAGTTTCTATCTTTAAGTCAGCCGCTATGACGTCATTCCGGACGTAGCGACCCGCACCGACAATGGTTCTTAACGTCAAATTTTGCTGGGCCTGCAGTTGCCGCCTCAGAGGCTCGCTTAGAAGCGCGTACCAGGCCGGAGCAGCGTAAGTGATGATGGGTCTAATGTACATCTTATAGTTCTTCACTTTTGTCTTAAGTGGTAGCTTGGATGCCAGGACCGGACGGAGCATCGCCCGCGCACATCTGGCACGATCACGCCTTCGTATGCGATCTTCTGGCCATTGAGGGTTAGCGGAGGTGGTAGGTTCCTGAGGCGGCGAGTGAGCAGAGCGGTCGTCTTACTAACGTTGACGACCATCATCCACTCATCTAGCCATGGTGGCAACAGGTCCAGCAGACGTTGCATCCTGGCAGTGGCAATGTGGGCTCTTCTGGACGAGGTGAAGTAGGCGCTATCGTCCGCATATAACACCAATTCCACGTCGTCCTCCCACTCTTGCAGCCTTCCTGCCAGTGTAGGGATGTCATTAGTGTACGCCGCGTACAGGACTGGAGACAAACAGCTGCCCTGTGGAACGCCGGCTCTGATGGTTCTTGTTGCGGACTCGGCGTCCTCTACGCAGACGTAGAACTTCCTGTCTGCCAGGAAAGACGCCACTAGCCGCAACATAGCAGGAGGGACACTGGTCTGTTCTTCCAATTTATAAAGTAGTCCAGAATGCCACACCCTGTGGAACGCCTTCTCGATATCGAGAAAGACGCACAACGATGTGCGGCCACGGTTGTATTCTGCCGCAAGCAGGTGCAGCACTCTGGTCAGCTGTGTTGCTGTTGAGTGATCTCTCCTGAATCTGTTCTGCTCCACCCGTAGTTGGAAGCACAGACGGAGGCGTCTTAGCAACAATATTTCTAGCAGTTTAGCTATGTGCGGTAGCAGCGTGATCGGCCTGTAGCTGGCAGCTCTACGCCTGTCTTTCCCGGATTTCGGCAAGACGATAACTTTGCCTTTCTTCCAGTCCTCCGGGAAGTGGGATGTCCGTAATATTCCATTGTAGAGTTGACGAAGCTCTACTAGGACTCTACGGGGCAGCTGTCAGAGTGCAGCGTTGGTAATCCCATCGTGTTCCGGCGCCTTCCTCGGTTGCAGGTGGGTTACTGTCCTCCGCAGTTCAGCGGGGGAGATGAACTACTCTCTTGCAAGCGGTGGCGCAGGCGATGACAGGAACTACTGTACGTGACTCTCCTTCCGGGCATGAAGCTCCATGAACTCCGCACTTACTGGGTTCGGCATAAATTGCCCCTCGAAGTGCTCTACTAGGATATCCGCTGTACCCTTGGCATCGTAATGGCGTTCGCCCGCGTTGTTGGTCAGCGGGCAAACGGGAGGTTTGGCTTTAGTTAACTGTCGGTACAGTTTGTAGAGCGACGAATCGTGCTCTTCCGCTTTCCATATACGTCGCTCCCAGGCCTTTCCTCTGTGTGCCTGGACTGCAACCGACAGTTCCTCCGACAAGGTGTTTAACTGCGTTTTGATTCTCGGGCAGCGCCCAGAGTCTCCTTAACGCTCTTTTCCTCCTGATCTTCACGCTTATCTCTAGCGGCAGATCGTCTATCCTTGCAGATATCGGGACGATCGTAGAGGCAGCGTGGGGGGCCTCTTGTATCGCCTTGGTGATTCTGGGTGCAGCGGCCTCTACGTCGTCCGCTGTGCTTAAGGGGTGGTGTGCTGGAGGTCTCTCCTGCAGGTGTTGGTGGTAGAGCCTCCAGTCGACACGTGTCTTAAATGCTCTGGGCGGCGTAGTCACCGCCTTTAGGCCAATGGTAATCAAGATCGGGAGGTGCTGTGAATTAAGGTCGTACAGCACCTCTACCACTATCGGGTAGTTGACGTTCCTAGAAAGCACGATTTCCAATACATCCGGACGTTTCCGTGGATCTGTCGGAACGTGTGTAGATTCTACGGGACCTAAGACGTTATAGCTGTGTCTTTCAGCGTCCTCAAATAGTGCATGACCCGGCGGGTTGATCACTCTAAATCCCCACGCCGGGTGTTTGGCGTTTAGGTCCCCGGCGATGATGGTCGGTTTTTCGCCTTCCATTACCATCCGGACGTCTGAGGACCAGAATGGAGTCCCTGGCGGGCGGTATGCTGCGTAGATCCTTAGTTCCTCACCCGCCGCCTCCATTTTTATGCCGATAGAGCGCATCGTTTAGTATTCCGGTAGATCGAGTTCTTGATGGACGATGTCCCTCCTCACTAGAACCGCCGTCCCTCTGTAGACGGCCCCTTGAGGAGTGATCTCATCCCTCCTGTATATATTAATATTTGGTAATTGGGCAGCTTTACGTGCGTGTTCGGGTTTAATTTTGTCTCTCCCAGCAAGATGACTTGTATGTCTTGTTTTTGGGTGACTGTGCGGAGTTCATGCAGCTTCTGCTGAATCCCATCCGGGTTCCAGTAGAGGAGGCGCAGGTTAGACTCCTCCGTAGTACCGTTTCAGGAGGTTTGCCAGCCTGCTGTAATGGGATCCGTCCCGGCTCTAATATCGGCCAGGACCTGACTGCCGACTTCGATTGCTATGGAAACCAGACGTTGGATGGCGTCAGCAGTCTCGAAGCAGGCTGATGTTGTTTTTGGAGCCTGTGAAGGCGTTGGCACTGGTCTCGGGTGTTGGTGTACGTCTCTTTGTATATGGGTAGAGCGCGCTCTATATGTAGAGCAGGCTCTATTTTCCGATAGAGCCCTTTCTGGCACTCTACCCATTCTGGCTGTCTTTTGTTCTTTGGTAACCTGCGCCTGGGCTATCGTTACCGCTGGGGTTGGGGTAGAGGTTGCTGCCTGATGAGGGGGCTGCACCTTCTGCTTCTTCTTCCTCCCCCGCTTGCTCTTTTGGGAGGTTTGACGCTCGGTTGTGTCGTTAGCCTGGTAGTGTGTTGGCCTCGGTAGTGGTTGCCTTGGATGTTGATTTAAGCGGCACCGCTATTTCCTTAGGCCCTGGGACGACTCTGGGGGACCCCCTTGGGCTCTTTTGGGAGTAGGCCCGGCAGAGCGATCACCTGCTTCCTTGCAATCCTCCTCAGCTCTGGGCAGCGGCGATCATTGGCTGTGTGGTTTTTGGCGCAATTTGCGCATCGCGGTTCATCATCTCTAACCCTTGGGCAGTTACTGGCGATGTGGTCCCCGGCGCAGCGAACACACTTCACTGCCTGAAGCAATTCATGGATGCGTGGCCAAAGGCCTGGCAGCGGTGGCATTGAGATGGGCCCGTTCTTCCTTGCCAGGCCTCTATGACGACTCTTTTCATGTACAGGAGTTCGTCGACTTGGTATAATTCATTTAGGCGCTCCAGGCTCAGGTGGTCCAGCTGCGCAAAGTAGAGGCACCCAGGTCTGCCTCTACGAGGGGGGATCCCTTTCACATATTTGATTGGGAATCCTTTGGCCCTGATAGCCCCCTCTATCGCGGATGGATCCGTGCCCACTGGCAGTCCCCGTATGCCCACTTTTGTGGGCTTGTCCTCCTCGGGTGTGTAGCAGTACCAGGACTTAGCTGGTACTTTATCGGTGATCTCTATGAGATACTTTTGTACCGTCCGGAATTCTTCCGGACTTTGGGGGGTGAACCTAACCCCTTTCCCGAACGGACGAGCATGCGGTGGGTGACCCAACTTCTTGTTGAGCAACTCAAAATGCTTCGTGCAGTCCGGGAGGCACTCAGCCACTATGGGCGGGTATCTTTTGGAGGTTTCCTCATCCGGCTTTTTTTTCAGTGCCTCAGCTGTTCTGGTCCTTGGGCACTGCTGGGGCAGCTGTCAGTTGGGCATAGCTGGTCGAAGGCCTTTGACCATCGTCCGATGGCCGGCCTGACGGGTTGGTAGTTGGCGCGGACAATGAGTGCCCGGCAGATGGCGCTATGGTCGCATATGTGGTTGAACTCCACCCGTACGACCCTTCTCCTCCCTGCTCCAGATCAACAGCATCCATGCTGCTATGGTGATCCGATGATCTGGGAGGGGTTGGATTTGGCGATGGCAATTTCGGTGGTGTTCTCCGGATCTTGGGCCTCTCCGGTTGTCGTCGATCGTTTTCCTCTTCGGAAGTTGCATACTCCGAGGAGTAGGGAGATCCGACGCATTGCCTCTTCTCCTGGTGGGATGCAGCAGTCTCGGGTGGAGTATGCCTTCGTGGCGTTTTCTTTGCCCGCTGTTGTATGGGGGGCAACGGATCACGCCCAGTCGTACACTCAGGTACGATGGGCGAGAGCGCGGCCCTCGGTGCGGGCTCTTTACCCGGCGACGAAGGCTTTCGGGTCGGGATTTGAGAGTAGGAGGACACTACTCTAGCCCGTTCCGGGTTGAAAATATCCCTGTATGCGATTGGTCTCTCCAAAACGCCAGGACGGTCCGGTGGTTTTCTTGTTTTGGGAGGGGACTCCCCCTTGAACTTGTCAGACATGATGGGAAAAACCTACCTATCAAGTGAGTCAGGTAATCAACTAAGGCCCTATCTCAATTACCAGCCGATCGTCAGCAGTTGGTGATGCGCGACGCGGATGGTAGGGATAGTAAACGTTGGCTTCGACACTATGGGCACTGCCTACCCTTTTTATACCAAAAGGGTTGGGGGAAGTGCGGTGGTGGCACTTTAAATACGCGAATAGGTACAGTGAGCGCGGAGCGCTTTAAAGTGCCTAAGAATCTGCCTAGGGGCCGGTGACCTCGACGCCTCACGGAATCAGCGGACTCAACGATCGGCGGAGTATGTCGTACCGGCAGTTGTATGTGGCCACTGCTAACCACAAACAACGCACACCTAGGAGATCCTTTTGAGGTAATGAATTGAACCTCGTGTTGTCGTCTGCATGGACTGTGGAGTCCTGCAGGTCTCGGGCCTCGGTATATGCCCCCGTTGCCCGGACTTTCCTCATGGCCCACCACTATGGGCCCTTTAACAGGCTAGGTAATCCAGTACGGATGATCCGTAGTAAGAAAAAAAATTTCCCGTAGTTAACCATGGGAAAAAAGGAGGTTGTCCAGTATAAGTTGACGTTTGCCTATCAGCGGCATTGAGGGTTGTTACTCGACTCTCTAATCGCTATAGAGAGGATATCTCTTGGAAGAGGTCGCCCGTCCGGGGGCTGGGTGTGCAACGGCGCGAAGCCGTTGAGGTGATCATGTGGCACGTTGTCGACGCGGTCAAACATGCCGCGCGCCAGCCAGGCCACGAGGTCGGTCCTGCTCCGACTATCGTCCTTAATGTCAGATTCTGCTGGGCCTGCAGTCGCCGCCTCAGAGGATCGCTCAGAAGCGCGTACCAGGCCGGAGCAGCGTAGGTGATAATGGTCCGGATATACATCTTGTATATCCGGAGCTTAGTCTTGATCGGCAGCTTGATACCAGGACTGGCAAGAGCGTCGCCCGCGCACATCGGGCTTTGCGGACGACGAATTCGACGTGCGCGGTCATGCGCAGCGTCCTGTCGATCCGGCACCAAAGGTAGGTTACGGCCATCTGGTACGCGATCTTCTAGCCAATTGAGGGTCAGCGTAGGTGGTAAATTTTCTGAGACGGCGAGTGAGCAGAGCGATCGTCTTACCAACGTTGACGACCATCCTCCACTCGTCCAGCAATGGTGGCAGCAGGTCCAGCAGACGATGCATCCCGGCAGTGGCTATGTGGGCTCTTCTGGACGAGGTGAAATAGTCGCTATCGTCCGCGTATAGCGCCAGCTCAACGTCATCCTCCCACTCTTGCAGCCTGCCTGCCAGTGTTGGGATGTCGTTAGTATAAGCCGCGTACAGGACTGGAATGAATTGAAAATTGGTTGACTTACTAACTTGCCCCAGAGCTAAACCGTAAGGAGAACAGCGCGCGAAAACCCCCCTTTCAATTGATAATTTTCACTGTCACATTTCCATATATTGCCTTATTTCACATGGCAACATTACAAAAAAATTGTATTTTACACAAAGTATAAATTAAACATATTATAAAAACAATTAAAACATTCACATTATAAAAGAATTAATTTAATATTAAACAAAAGATCACTATTTTACAAGCAATCTCTTAAAGTCATAAATCTTAAAATGCCGAATATTAACTTATTATATATATACAATTTTCATTAATAATTTCAGATATACAATTCAATAGTTTAATACAAGAATTAAAAATTTTAAGCAGAATGAAAACATTTAATGCTATTAAGTTTCTCGTCATTTCGTTATTTTACTACTAGAATAAAATTATATTGACATTTTTATTATCTTATTCCTACACAT
Organism: Parnassius apollo; assembly: GCA_907164705.1. Lineage (NCBI taxonomy): Eukaryota > Metazoa > Arthropoda > Insecta > Lepidoptera > Papilionidae > Parnassius > Parnassius apollo. Next base: position 1,304,621 of record CAJQZP010000387.1, read on the forward strand.
AATCTATTCAAAGCATTAATAGATCGCTATTACGAGTACCTTCATTTTAAAACTTTAATAAATATATTATTTACATTAGTATTCTTAAGAAATGGTTCAGACATGCGTTTTTCTTTTCCGATATTTGCCTACGATAGTTGACAAACTTAATTTTTCATGATCCTAGGTATCCAAATAAGAGGCCTTGCCATTCCTTTAATATTTATGCTTATCCGGGTTGGACATAAACAACATTTCATTCTAGTATTAAGCTGCCCTTATCTTATCAATTATATAAGTATTAAGCATTTATTATCAAAATTAAATGGAAATATTTTTAAAACTTAATTTGCATTACATAACCAATTGCTATGTTAAATTACTACAAATATCCTTACTTTTCTCAGAAATTAGCATTTTATAAAAAATAATAATTTAATTCGACATTTATTTCAAGAAAGAATGAATGATTTAGTGAGATGTTTATCTCGCGTCGCCAACAATGATTTACGCTACTAATATATAAGTCAATGGTTGCCAACAGTGCCTTTATAATAAAATTGCAACGAGACAAACGTAAAACACGAATCGAACATCGCTTCGATTTAAAACTTTAAGGTTGATTCATTTTGTAGTTAGCAAAAATAAAATATTTAACACATAAAATATTTTTGTCCATTACTTCTAGATCGAAACTGCGAATTAATAAAATGTGAACATTTCCTAGAGGCGGTAACAAATTCGGTCGTAAAATCTGTTGTGACACTATCTGTAGGCAGCTTTTATTACGAGTCAAGGGCAAGTAAGGTCACTCGCCAACAATATCGCCTCGGCTGTGCAAATCCAAAACTAAACATTTTTCTCAGATATTCTATATAAAACAAAACTTTCTTTTGATTTTTCCAACATACTAGCTTGTTGTTATAGTCCATCGTCATTAATTCCCTGAACAGACGCTAGATCTAATCGATAGAAAATTTAGTAAAGAGCTCTCTGCCGCTTGGTTATTTTATCAACGTTATCATGTTAGTTTTTTTTTTAAATATAGAAACAAGGGTAACAAACCGGCGCACATTCGATCTAGTGACGAGTGAATGCTGTGGCCTCTGGACACCTACATTAATTTGTCCTCAATCGTGAATCAAAATGCAGATGTGTAGTCCCACCCCAAAGGATTAAGTAAAAATATTTCCAGTTCTCTATACTTACCATACGACACACAGTAGCATTATGCTGCTATGCGAGCTAGGTTCTAAATTCTGAAATGCATTAACATGAAAGTAAAATCTATTTTAAATACAGTAAACGGTGCCCATCATTCAATCATCTATTACAATAGATGATTGAATGATGGGCACCGTTGGCCTCGTTGTTTTAGTGGTTGTAAACGCGGCTGCTGATTATGAGGTACCAGGTTTGAATCCCAGGTCGGATCATAAAAATAATTGGTCATTGAGATTGTTCGCTAACAAGCTCTCAGTAGATGCCGTGAGTCAGGAATTAGGCGGTGTCTTACACACGTGCCTCGGAAAACACGTTTAGCCGTTGGTCCCGCGCCTGATCCCTCTACGGTCATGTCGGTTTACCATCCCATCGGACTGCGAGAGCGACAGAATAGAGCGTGTATCTGTGCTTACGCATACGCTTGGGCACTATAATTCTGTCCTGCGCCGATGGCTAGTCTTCGTTGAGGCTGCCGTGACATTAATTCGGTCTGGAGGACATTAACATTACAGCCCATCACATATCCACGGCTTAAAGGTCCCCCATAGATTGACTTAAATAAATGTGTAGCAGCCAGGCTAATCAACCCTAAACGGCAATAAATAATATATACCCTGCTGCTACCATAACACAGAAGGCGAAGAAAACATTTATTTCCTAATTATCCCCGGCTACTGAGATACTGCGGGCTGCATATCGACACGACGCACTTTGAGAAAGTGGTTTGTTCAGAATCGTTTACTGAATCGATTCCTATTATTTTTAATATCGGTAATTTTTTATCCCAAAAATAATTAAAACTACGTAAATTACAGACGCACTAAATATGTACAGTCAAAACAAACTGAAATGGACCGTAACATAAGGCAATAAGACTTTTAAGAGTGCAGTTTTATTTGTAATATTACTAATTCTGTCGTTCAATAAAAATAAAGAAAAATGTACTTTATATCAAGCACGTTAAAGTCTTTGCGTTCGTGGATTTGTGCTGGGACCACATCATTCTTCCGGAATTAGTATAACTAATTTGACAAATAATTAGTGCATAAAAATGTTACAAAATTCAGTGTATTAATTATGATTATAACATAATATACTAATAGGGGTATTTGAGGGTGTGCGTTAATTACGTTACATATTGTATATTTAACGTTCTAATATAGAAACAAGAATCAGTCGCAAATATCATCAGCATCGCATCGTCCTCACACGCCGGCTATCTTCATTTATCCGTCGACCATTTTTGAGCCGTTTCTTCAATGCCGCAGCTCGCTTCTTCTTGCTGTTCCGGAGCCGTGTCCCACGCCGCCACCACTCGCCGATTACCGCGCGCGCGTTTTTTTTGCGCCCGAAGCAAATATGGGCAACCCTCCGGAAAGCGGGGGAGGGAGGCGGTGAATGCGCATAGCATACCAAGCAGCCGGCTGCGTGGTTATGTGGAGACTTTTACCCACTAAACATCACCTTTATGGATTGGTTTACCGATCTGACGAGAGATCTCTAAGCCGTATACGAACGCGACCCTCTTTGGCAGAAAGGGGGGCGCAGATTTTATAGCCCAGTCCAACGCAGCTACGAGAAGCTATACATGAGTCTCACGCCGGCAAATGGAGCGTACATAATAGTTGTATTTTTGGTTAATCTTTATTGATCATAACGTATGAATTGTTATTGGCTAGGCAAATAAAAATTGTTACTCTTGGTAAACTAACGACGTAGCCGGACATATAAATATAGGCAGGGTTGACCAAAAAATATATTCCATATTCCATACTCCATTCGTCTGCACATAAAAAAATAAGTTGTTTCATTTCTCCACAACTAATCCACTCGGAGTCTGTTAATAGTGGACCACATATCACCACTATTACAGTACTGTAATACTACTGTACTGTATGCTACAAATGTTTGACATAGTTGCCACGCTTGACAGGTCGGGAGGCAATAGCATTTTTTTCTTATATTGCTGTGTTATAAGGAAGACACTGCTACCTATCTCTTGTTTTATTATCTTCAGTCATCTGTTACAATGTCTGTTATATACGTTATGGCATAGTGGATTCACTTACGCCGCCATTAAAGCATTTCTTGATCATAATTTTTATTATATTCTGTAATAGTTTAAAAATCTATCTGAGAGAAGCCTTATTGGTTCAGAATCTAAAATCTTCAAAATGTTAAATTGCTCCAATTATTACCATGCATGCATAAGTAGTAGGCCTAAGTAAAATGAAATAATAATTAAATCGAATAACTAACCCAAAAAAATGACCACCACTGTCACTAATTATCTTTCGGCTTGGTGCCAACTTAGTTACTAGTTGACTGCGTGCCGTTAATAGATGGAGAATGCGTCGCTGAAAACACATTGATTACGAGTTAATGCGCGCACAATCAATAAATGAATAGTGTAGAGGTTAGTAGTCGGTAGCAGTTCGTCAGCTTAACACTAACTTGAATGGCCTGTAGAGTAAACCTTACGGATGGATTTAGTGAATAAAAATTAACTCTACGTGACTCTCTCTGATTTCAATGACTAATTTTAAGCCCCGTGTAATGGAGGTGTAAGAGGTAGAAAGCTTTTCTTTTTTTATAGAGTAAGGGTGACAAATGAGCACACAGTTCACCTGATGATAAGTGTATGCTGTAGCCCATAGACATCTACATTTATCCTGGATTAAGAATTAAAGCCGTGGTAGCTCAGTGGTTAACGCTCGCTGTAAATATAACAGAACGCGAGTAACCCGGGTTAATCCCCGCCGGCACCAATGAAATTGTTAATTGCAATTTTAAGTGCTGATTTACCACGTGCTCGCGGTGAAGGAGAACATCGTGAGGAAACCTGCATGTCTGAAGAATAAGGAAAAAAAATATTTCGAAGACATGTGAAGTTCGTCAACACGCATTTGGGCAGCGCGGCGGACACTTCCTTGCCCTAAACCCTCTCAGAAATGAGGGGAGGCCTGAGCCCAGCAGTGGGACGTATATAGGCTGTAACTTTACTTTTTTTTAAGAATTAAAACGCAGATAAGTTGTCACCCCTGAGGACTAAGATGGAATGCCTCGTTTCCAGTAAAAAAGGGTTTCCGGGTCTCCATTATCATCATACGAAACACAGCAGTATTAAGCTACTATCCTACGCTGGTATTATGTGAGAGCGTAATCCTTCCCCGGTCAAGCCGACCCATTCGTGCTACAACATAATATTGCTGCAGCGTGGATGTATTACTTATAAAGACTATCCCATATCGAACCAAGGATATCGTAAGATGAGACAGAGGGAAAGTGAAACAGGAGATGGGCAGTAGCATCCTCCTAATAACAACTCATAATCATTGGGTGCGTTTGGCAGAAAAAAGCGCTAGCAAGCGCTTGTAAGCAAAATGGCGATCGTAAGTGGTAAGCGCTATCAAATCGTAAGTAGCTATTTTCCTCTAGGACACGATGTTAGTTTTAACCGGGGAACCTAACCTAATTTAAATATATGTTTGTGATGTATTCATATTGAAAACTTACCAATCATGAATTTTTAATAACATGCATATGTTTATTCATGTCATTATATTACTTAAAACTAATGTTGCAAAAAACAACTTATAAACTCTACTTCAAAACAAACAAATTAAATAAGCAAAATGGCGGATTGTGTCAGCGCTACTGAAGTAGCAATCGTGTCCTGGCCGAAAACTATTTTAGCGCTAGTAAGCGCTTGCTAGCGCTTTTTTCTGCCAAACGCACCCATAAACTGTGGCTTCCGACCCACCTGCTAAGCCTCTCCTGTCACCTTGATATCTTTTGGAGAGACCTATGTCGACGTTATGTAATGTAATGTATATTAAGTCGAGTTGTTACTGTGTGGGTGTTGGTTATTGCGTGAGACGACCAATTCAAATTGTCACTTATGTTCTTGTTTATTTGAGCTGGTTAATACTTTTATGGCACTACGAAGTATTATTGTTTACAGCACTACCATATCTTAACAAATATTTTGAAACTTTATTAGAGGATGTAATTTAATTTTACGTGGTAGAGCCACGCTGCAGCTGTATTATGATTGTAGCACGAAAGGTTCGGCTCGACCGGGGAAGGACCACGCTCTCGTAGAATATCAGCGTAAAATAGCAGCCTAATACTGCTGTGTATCGTATGGTGAGTGTAGAGATTGGGAGACCCTTTTTATTGGAAACGAGGCATTTAATCTTAGTTCTCAGGGGTGACAACGTATCTGCGTTTTGATTCTAAATGGAGGAAAAATTTAGATGTCTATGGCCACAGCATCCATTTACCATCAGGTGGACTGTGTGCTAGTTTGTCACCCTTATTCTATAAATAAAATAAAAATTAAAGTAATTTGTTATCAACCGTTTACATTAAAGTAAAAACTTGAGTAAAAATATTCTACAGATGGACACAGACCTAACTCATGTCTAAACGTTTTGTGCAAAATTCTGCCGCGATGCCACAATATATTTTGGCAGACTTTACAAATTCATATATGTAAGAAGAGTTAGCATTTAAAACTTGTAATAATATCGGTGCTGTCAGCGGAGATCGAAACTGTAAAAAGATCCCTTACCTTCATAGCCCCTATGGCTCCAACTGTTTACATAAAGTGAAGATTAATTTGAGATTACGGTAAGCAACCTATAGAACTAATATACGATAGTTTGAACGCCAGGAATGTTACATTTATATATATTAAATTCGTGAAGAGCGTTTGTATTAAATATGTAGGTAGATTTATGATAGAGGTCGGGTTGGTATAACGTAATTATGTTCAGTAACCGAACTAAATTCTAAGGGAAATTTCTATTTTTATTAGAAATTGAGACAGAAATTTCTATTTCTATTATTCGTGTAGCTTCTCAAGCTCTTCGCAAATAAGTATAAATATCCTTATGTTTTAGGGTGATAATGGAGCACACAATCACCCGATGATGAGTGGAAAATGAAGACTATGGATACATATTTAAGGTATTTATTTTTTAATGTTACCACTAAAAGGTCTCTGGTTCTCTTAGCTCACTATCTTAAACCCACACTACGTTATGCTGCTATTTTACGATGGATTTATGTGAAAGCGTTGTCTTTGTGATAAATGTATTCATGCTGCAGCTATAACACTAGCTGCAACGTGGCTACCATATAAAACTCATAAAGGAAATTCTTTCAGCATAATGATTACTTTATTTTTAAAGGATTACTATTCTTTAAACTGGTTACTATTTAAAAAATAGTATTCTTTTTTTATTTATTATCGATTGAATATATTTGAATATTCAATCGATTTATACGCAGCTATAGCGTTATGTCAAGAAATGTTTAGCCAGTGATATTGTTGAGAGGTAAGATGAAAGGTACATAAAAATTTATTAGCCACCTTGTTATGGATTTCAAATGACCATGAATTTATCTCAAGAAGTTAACCTCTCAAACCCCAAGTGGTAATATCCGATCAAGGCGATATTCTGTCAATTCCAAGCGGTCGGATTCAACCACGCACATCCACAGCACTTTAAACCATTAAATCTTATATTTAGAGACTACTATTCTAAAAAAAGTTTGGCATTATTGAATTAATATGAAATTTTCTATCCTCTATTGCAATAAAAAGTGCGTTAGTTTATGGATATTTATATATAATGTACGTTCATTACGTACGCCATTTTCATTTAGGTGTTGTTGTGTTGATTTTTGGGTTTTTCTAGTGTTTTAGTATAAAACAAAAAAAAAACTTTTATAACAATTTTATAATAAAGCACTGATTATAAAATTGTTATAAAAGTTTTTGAGTGAATATTATTTATCTTTTTAAGTAAATAATATAGAGTAATATACAGAAATATAATAGTGATTTTCACGCTGCCGATATCCGCTTTGTACCCGTTTTTTGTTATCAAAATACAATAGTCTTTTTGTAATGAAGTAAAACCTGACTTTTGTTTAGACCACAGGATAGAGAATTTTATATATATTTTATAATGCCAAACTTCTTCATAGAAAAATAGTCTCTAAATATAAGTTTTAATGGTTTAAAGTGCTGTGGGTGAAAGCGGTCGCATGCGTCCGCTCGGCATTTGACGGACGCATACGACTGCATGGGATTTTTATGGTGATTGAAGGAATTAATAAGGTTCCGTAAGAAATCGATAAAACAGGACTCAAGATCGTCGCTTCATTTTTTTATAGTACAGGGTGACAAATGAGCACACAGTCCACCTGATGGTAAGTAGATACTGTGGCCCATAGACATCTACATTTATCCTTTATTAAGAATCAAAATGCAGATGCGTTGTCACCCTTGACGACTAAGATGGAATGCCTCGTTTCTAGTAAAAAGGGTCTCCGGTTCTCTACACTCGACATACGAAACGCAACAGTATTAAGCTGCTATTTCACGCTGGTATTCTGTGAGAGTGTGATCCTACTCCGGTCGAACCGACCCATTCCTGCTATAATCATAATTGAGTTGCATCGTGGCTCTACCACAAAAAAATTATTATTAAGTGATGTAATAATTGACTATTTCACCATTGTTTGTAAGAAATTCTGTACTTATATATTGTCTTATTTTCAACGAGTGAAACATCCTTGAACTCGGTCGTTCTTGACTGGACACGATATTACTCCATCAAAAGATTTTACGGGCGTTTTCATCATCCCGCCTCGTAAACCTAGCGCTTAGCGGTAAAATCCTCTAAAATGTACTATTATAAGCAACACAGGCTTTTAGCATCAACCTTATGTTTTTATCATGTTTTTTTGTACAATAAACGAGAAAATTATCTTAATCACAATAAAATTACAGACTACTCGAACTAATTTGATTAAATATTATTAAATCATCATTGTGCACATATTATGGCCTTATTGCTGATAGTTTTATATATGATAGGTTAAATAATAGTTAAATAGTTGATAGTTTATCTCAGATTTAAACTAGAATCTGTTATTAGTCCCTCAGAAATACGTGAATTAAAAAGTAAAGTATAGAGTTTGACAGCTAACGTCAAATTAAGCGAAGACAGTGGTACCGCAGCCGAGGGACTTCTTTGTTTAGAACTCTCAAAATAACAATGCTGCCACTTATCGTAAATCATATGTTTTCCCAACTTTTTGCATAGTCGCCTCGTACAAAATAACATGATGATGGATCCATTTTTGCCAACTCGGTACGACAACATTAAACACTGATAAAATACAACAATATTTGTATTTAGACTTGCAACGAAAATTCGGCTATTATTCAGAATTCTGCTTATTCGGATATTTTTATTCTATTCGGTCGAATACAGAATACTTAAGTAAGATATAAAGAATCTGGGGGCACGTCAGTGCTCCCGCTAAGTCGAGCAAAAAAATAAACATTTGAAATATATCATTTCAAATTTCATTTAATTTGAACCAGTAGTTTAAGAAGTATAACTAGTCAAAGTTTCTTAAGTACCCGGTTGACCGAGCTTTGCTCGGTACTTTTCGCTCGTTTTTTTTTTAATTCGTGTGTTTTGGAAATTATATTTGGATACAAATTACATACAGATGAAATACGAATAATATTTTATGATCGTAACGACATAATAGAAAAAACTGAACTGGTTATTTGAAAAAAAAAACATGAGTGCGATTAGTTTAATTTAAATTTCCGTGTTTTTGAAAAATACTAAAAAAGGGCACGAAAAAATAGATTTTCTCAAAAAAGAAAGGAAATTGAAAAATAAATTAAAAAAAGTCGGTTGATCGGTCTGGGCTCGAACCGTGGTATTACGATTTTGTGACCGCCCAATTAAGCTATTTGTAATCGTTTATAAACTGTCAAAATTTACCTTCTTATTCTAACGATATTGTAGCAGTTTTTCATTGCCTAAAAACATGGACAAAAAGAAATTTTCTAAAAATAAATCCTAGCTAGATCGATTTCTTGCCTCCGAAACTCCATATATATATATACAAGAATTGCTCGTTTAAAGGTATAGGATAGGATATGTATTAGTTGTGAGATACATAAAGTATTCTTGCGATGGCCAAGTCAATCTATTCATTTGAAACATAAAAGATTTTTAACATTGATATGATTACTATAAAATGTTGTTAGGTTAGCTAATTACGTAATAACTTAAAACAGAAGGACCCTTAAGCAAGGACTGAATAAGTTAACCGACTTGGTATTACATGGATATCACGACTTTTTACGGTAGAAGAACTGAAATGCGAGACTTAGTTATTTTACGTTATGTTTTGATGGCATAAGATTTTATTGTAGTTAGATAATTTAAAAAAAGAACTATCAGATTAAAGTGGAAGATAATGCTACATTAAGATTAATTTTTCTTCATTTTCAGGCGGTAGTTTACTCCCTTTCTTCTCGTCGACAATCTCAGTTTCAAAGAAAAGATGCTCTGAAAAATTAACACTATTTCCTTCCCGGCTAAAACTTTTGCTTAATATTCGGCTATTCGGCCAGTAAATCCGCAAAATATTTGGTATTCGGTGTGTGACCAAATATACTATTAGTTGCAAGTTTAATATACTTATAGTTTTTTTTTTGAGTTTTTGTCGGGAAGATGCTGCTACCCATCTCCTGCTTCACACCATAAATTAAGGGATGTTTTCTATTCTTCTATAAAGTAGCGCTGTATTAATACATTTTAGTGGCGTACAGTACACGATATGAAGATTCCGTTAAAACAGCTAATAATTTTTTTACCTTTAATATCACGAGTAAATATACACAGTTATAAACAAAAACTACTAACCTCCCCGTCACCCGGAGTATTATAATGTAGACACTACGGAATTCCATTCGGCACGATTCTGACAAACCTCTTTTGCTTTTTTTACATTTATATCCATTATTAATTATTATTTAATCTATCCTAAATATATCGCCAATTTGTTCGATTAATTTCCGTTTAGGCTCTAAGGTATCTCTTGGCGACTCTCAGTCCGACTAACTTCATCAGACTCTAACCACTGAAGCATTCCTTTCTTAATCCTTGTCTTAGCATCGTCTTGCAACCACACACATTTCTTGTCACACTCTATCATTTACAACAGAGATTTCCAAAGTGGTAGATATTGACCCTTTGGGGTCGAAATGAGTTTCTCAGGGGTCGACAATAACGAAAACTGAATTTGTTTACTTTGCGATTTTAATATTATTTTCAAAAATAATTACCTACTTCAGTGTTTTTACGCATTTTGTATTAATAATTATTAATTACACTTGGTATTTACTGAATTTTATTTCTATTTATTAAATTATTCATACAATATATATATATATAATTATTATAACAAGAATTTTAAATATAATACTTTAACAATAGGAAAAAAATTGCCTTACGTTTTTGAAGTAATTTGGCTACGGGATCTGATGTGCAATTTATTTTTAAAAAGGGTTCCCTTGCTCAAAATAGTTTGGGGATCCCTGACTTAGAGAGACCTTTATCTTGTTCTTTTGCTTTACAGATGCGCTCATCTACTTGTGGGTGACGCGGTGCACCAGAGTAGAGTACAATAATTTTTATTCAGTATAGATTATTACGTAATACTTATTGAAATAAGTTTTTTTCATTTACCACTGTTTCTGAAACTTTTTTAGACTTAATATAATTTTACAATAATTTTACACAATTATTTAAATTAATTATGTTAGAACCAGAATGGTAGCGATCATTTAATTTCTAGTGGCTATTTTCATTTATGTGTTTATATTACCATAATAACTTTTTTATAGAGGTTTCTTTTTTAAATTAAATATATATACCTACGAGTTACTTGACAAACTTTGAACACTTTCTGAGATGTTGTAAAAGCGTATGCCCCTATACTGCCCCATAAACGAATTACTAACTATGTGTAGTCTAGTAACTGGTTCAAATCTCGAACCAACCACGAACTAGGCCGCTATTTAGCTTAGTATTTGACTTCTTCTCTGCGCACATGGGTCATGTCTCGACTGGGTCTCATATACTTTTGGGCTTTTCAATCATGAATTTTATTGAAAGCAGAGAAAAATCCATTCTTTAAGCTTTTGTAAAAAATCTTTATATTTAATATACTCGAAATTAGCTTGCTTCTTTAAATAATTTTATAAGCTTAAATTAGTATAACCGTATTCGTACAAGTCTTGCCAGGAGCGTAGACGTATAAAACGGCTTCAATTGCATTCATATTACGACGTGTAAGGCGAGAGAATTAAATTAAGCATTCTCATTCAATTGTAATGATGCTATTTGTGTATAATAACCTAATGTAAAGCAAGTAAAATAAAAATTTATAATTTATGTTTATATTTTTTTAAACAGGTCGATTTTTTAAACATATTGTTTTTTCGTTCGTGAGTACTTCTGGATCACGGAGTCCGAAGTTTAAGTTTAGTTATTTATTGGCTTTATCTGTCCAGAAAATCTCGGTAGCAACCTAGCGTCGGGAAGTTGGTGGTGTTTCATCACCGTGCCTTGAAAATTAAGTAAAGCCATTGCTCCTGAGCCTGATCTCTCTCGAATCGTGTCATATTGCCGTCCTATTAGACTATGAGAGCGAGTTAATAGAGAAAACGCTAGTGCTTACGCATACATTCGTGCACTACAATTCTGACTTACGCAGCTTGCTAGTTTCCGTTGGGATTTGGCCGCCGTAACTGAAATTCCGTCTATGGGATACAATTGTTATGCGATAAAATGGAAGGTGCACGTGCAGATATTGCCAAAGAGATGGGAAGTTTGAATTCAGTCATTTATTGGCTTTATCTGTCCAGAAAACCTCGGAAGCAACCTAGGGTCAGGAATTGGTGGTGTTTCATCCCTTTGTCTCGAAAATTACGTAAAGCCGTTGTTCCTGAACCGTTGTTTCTCTTGGATCGTGTCGGATTGCCGTTCTATCAGACTATGAGAGTGAGGAAATAGAGAAAACACTTGTGCTTACGCATACACTTCCGTTGAGATTTGGCCGGTGTGACCGAAATTCAGTCCAAAGGATACAATTATTATTTGATTAAAAGGATGGTACACATGCAGGTTGTGTAAAAGAGATGGGCACATTGACAATATTACCTCTCTGAAACTGTAATAATTTGTCATATAAATCAACTATTTGATATGAGCCTCTACCGTTATAGAGAGAATACTCTTTTTGGAAATTGGTGGCAATAGAGCACACAGTTCACCTGGTGGTAATTAGATCTAGTAGACCATAGATTTGTAGACCTTGAAGACTAATATAGAATACCTTGTTTCCAGTAAAGAGGGTTCCTGGTTTTCTACACTCACCACACTATACGAAACACTGCAATAGACTGTTATTTTACGCTGGTATGCTAGATTTTCTAGGCTAAATAATCGTGTTACAACTATAATATAGCTGCAGCGTAGCTGTACTATATAGCCATTGTTGTACGAAAAAGTAGGAGTTAGATTTTTACCACCTCTATTTTAATCCAAAGAAAAAATGCTCCATTATATTAAACTAAATTCGTCGCCCGAATATTCTTATAATCATTTCTTACTGTGACTTAACTGGCAGTACCTAAAACATAGTTATTATATACTCCTTGGTAGTAACGATCAGTAGCCAAAACATGACATTTGCTTCAACGTTCAATTTATTGCGTCCTTTCAAGCTATTACACTAATTTAGTTCACATCATATAGGCGATTTCGCCAGCAATTGTGTAATCACCCATTGTTGGAAGTACTACTCGACTGGATCGGTTTAATTAATGAAACGTCTTGCAATTTCGTGCGTTATTTCGGATCAATTAAGCTAATACAATCCTTGTATTAAACAAATAGCTTCCTTAATTTATTTTATTTAGACCCATTTTTCAATCTTTAGATAAAAGTTACTCTTAAAATAAAATACAACGTAAAATAATTGTTTCACATTTATATAGTCAGGTTATAGTTTATTAGATGGATAACTTTTATCTGACGATTCAAAAATCGCCCTCAATTGAATGAAGCAATTTAAAAAATTAACAAAATTGTTATCATCGCTACTTAAATAAAAAAACGACATCTTATCATAGTTCGCATGTATCAACTTTACCGTGCATAGGCGGCGTAAGCAAGTAACATTCGCTACCGTACATCATCCCGTGTGGTGAAACAGGATATGGACAGCAGCACCAGCCTGATAACAGCTCAAAATAATAATATGCGGTTGCCAACCCAACTGCCAAATGGGCATGGCTAATATCTCGCCCTATGTGGCAAACTATGAATAAAGAGTACTATTCTCAGTAGTGAAGTTTAACAGTCTGAGTGAGTAAATAAAATACTATAATTTTTTTTAATAATAATTATCATAATTTAATAAAAATATAAAATATGAGTTTGGGTATATACATATAACATTTAAATCTTTATGAAAACATACCCTTAATGGAATTAAACAAACGAGCACACAGTCCACACATACCAAGGAGATGTTGAGGACCATAGATGTCTACATTTATCCACAATGAAGAAACAAAATGCTGATGCGCTGCCACCACTGAGGTCTTTTATGCAGTAAAAAGGCTCTCCGGTTCTCTACACTATCCATACGGAACACAGCAGCATTACGCCGCGATTTTACGCTTGTATTCTGTGAGAGTGTAGGGGTGGTCCCACCTCGGTCGGTAAAAAGACGTAATCAGTATCAAAGCAAAACCTGGCAGAACGAGTTCGGTGCATCATGCGCTCGAAAATATTTCTTTTATTATAATAAGGGTGATAAACGAGAACATAGTTCACCTAATGGTAAGTGGATGCTGTGGCCCATAGACATCTACATTTAACCTCGATTAAGAATCAAAATGCAAATGCTCTGTCAAATGAAAGGAAGAAGATTCGGCAATATACCGCGAGGTTAACCGAGGTTCTACGAAGCTTTTCATGAGCCTTTTGAATGGGGAAACCGAGAGTTTTGTTTGTGCAATACATAATCAGGCTATTAAGACCAACAACTATTGGAGATAAAGGATCCTAATCTTAAAGGATGGCACTGCCGACATCTGTCGAGCTTGTCGCCATTCCGGTAAGTAACTTAGGCATGTCATCGCTGGTTGTTTTCTCGCTCTGAGTACTTGCACATGCACAACCTAGTAGCAAGGATTCTACATCAGGAGCTCGATCTCAAATACGGAGTTGTGGATCGCATAATATCTTATAATAAGTACTTTTAGAAAGTCGTGCTCTCGATGTGTGTGTGAATGAGTGCCAGGCTCTACTATTCGGACTATTCTTGCGAATAAGCCCGACATTGTGCTGATGGGCCGGGCACAGTCAAGGATAATTTTGGTTGAAATTACCATCCCGTATGAGGAAAACCTCGTGAAAGCCGAAGCAGATAAGAAAACAAAGTAATAATAACAATAATAATAAGCCGAAACAGATAAGCAATCAAATTTCTGGACCTGGCTCACGAGGTGACCGACATGTAGGGGTGGTCTGCCGACCGAAATTATTCCTGTAGTCGTCTCTGCGAATGGGCTAATCCCAGTTAGCCTCTCTGGTCATCTGAGGCGACTGGGACTCCGTGACGGACCGCTCAGGGCACAAATGCAGAAGGCGGTGATGTTTGATACTGCCCGCATCGTCCGCCGGTTTCTTTCCCTTTCCCCCTAACCCTCGGCCGTTTGGTCTCCCCTGCCGAGGGCTTCCATCTGGTTGGGCTTTTATATATTTATGTATTTTTGTATTTATTTTATTTTATTGATATTTATGTATAATTATCCTTTCATTTTCATTTATAATTATATATTTATAGATCCCAATCAGATGAGAAAACTATATGGATACCCCCCCCATAATAATAATAATAATAAATGATCAGTATTGCAGACAGAGAAGACTTGAAATTAATACAATGGAAAAAAAAGTTTTGCATGGTAGACATCCCTATGACTTAGGTCAAGCACATGTAGATTCGGAGGCATAGAATAGGTGGCTTGTATGCGGTTACTTATTCCTTGAAACCGAAGGCTTCATGATGGCAATACAGGATCAAGTCATTAATACGAAAAATTATCAAAAATATATAATTAAAGATCCTACAATAGCAGATGATAAATGTCGAAAATGTCATAAACAGCCCGAGACCATTCAGCATATTACAGGAGCTTGCCCAACACTCACGCAGACAGATTACACACACAGACACAACCAGATAGTAAATATAATACACCAAAAATTAGCAATCAAACACAAACTAATCCCAGACACACATACGCCATATTACAAATACACACCAACGGCCGTACTTGAAAATATAAATTTTAAAATGTACTACGACCGTGCTATTCTGACAGACAAAACCATCCATTATAATAGACCTGATATTACGCTCCAAGATAAAATAAATAAAACAGTATATATCATTGATATAGCCGTACCGCGTAATACGCATAATTTAATTAAAACTATTACCGAATAAATAAATAAATACACAGAACTGAAAGAAGAAATAACAAAAATGTGGAAGATGAAAAAGTTTTTATAATACCCATAGTACTTTCTACCACCGGAATAATCCCGAAGCACTTACATCATAGTTTGAAAATGCTAGACATATCACCGAACTCATACATTAATATACAAAAAGCAGCAATCTTAAATACATGTCGCATCGTTCGAAAATTCATGCAGGATGACAGTAATGTAGCTTATATTACACTGACCGTTACTTGGTTTCAACCCGTAATCTCCATTTATTTACCAGCTTATAGCTGAGAAAAAAAAATATATGGTAGTTTCTTTCCCTTTCCTCCTAACCCTCGGCCGTTTGGTCTCCCCTGCCAAGGGCTTCCATCTGGTTGGGCTTTTATTTATTTATGTATTTTTGTAATTATTTTATTTTAATATATTTATGTATATTTATCTTTTCATTTTAATTTATAATTATATATTTATAGAATCCAACCAGATGAGAAAACTATATAGATACCCCATAAAATAATAATAATAATAATAACAAAATTGAAGGTACAAAGACCCGCTTGTGCATATGGCCCACCATGCAACGGCGCCGGGTCTAGGCGTCTCCCGTTAAAAGACGCCCACAAAAATGGATGATGGATTTGACTAGAATGCGCAAAGGGCCGCTGCCTGGAGGACGCCAGGGCGCGTCTGCAGCTGGCGCTTGACGCGACAGCATGCGAACCGCCAGCCAACGAGCGCGAGGTGCTTCACGACCACCCAGCAGCCCCTCGCATCCATCATCCCCACCAGCTGGCTTGGTGTCGGCAGGGTCTTCGCGGGCCCAGCAATCGGCACCCGCCACTGGTGGAGCACGCCGCATGCGTTGGACAACTCAAATGAACAGCAACGCATTGCGTGCGTATTTTAGGGCGAAAGAGGGAGAAATTGGAGGTTTTGCGTATCGGGCAAGGATGCATCGACTTTTTGCTGAGCTGGAGGCCATCTGTAACAGTCACCGAGCAAAACCTGGCAGACCGAGTTCGGTATATCTTGCGCTCAAATACATTTGATGTCACCGAACTCGAACGGCTACGACGTGAGGCTGTTCCTTCATCGGATAAAAATGCTACGGCTGAGGATGCGGCGCCACAACTTGCACAGCAACCGGCAAGCGTGTATGTCGCCGTGAATACCCCAGTTTTGGTTGATTCAAACGATGATGGAACAGTCGCCCAGGAACTGGAACTGGAGCAAATGGGGAGTACATTGGATGAGGCGATTTTGGGAACGCGCAGTACGCCTCTCGAAAATTGACCGCGACTTCCCCGCATAGCCCTCAGCAAGCGGACGGACAAATCAGGCTATCGTGAGGGCTCTGAACCCAATGCTAGTGACCTATTTGGAAGGCAGCCGGGACCTTTGCGAGACGGACTCAATTCTCTTTGGCGCCGCACTGGCAGTCTGCCGTATTATAGGCGCCAAACTTTCCACGGCTGGACGCACTACTGGACAAAGTAGTGCTATCCCAGCCTGGAAAGCAAGAATTGAAGAACGTATCGCAAAGGCTAGGGCCCTCATCGGCAGACTGATATGCTTCAGGTCAGGCAATACCAGGCCAAGGATTGTGCGCACCGTCAGGATGGCGTTTGCTGGGATAAAACAGCAAAAACTGACGGAGCGCATAGACGACTTGAAGCAGAGAATCGCTGCTTGGGGAATGCGGGTTCGGCGATATACCGAGAGGTCGACACGTTTCAACCAGAATCATCTCTTCCAAAGTGATCAGAAGAGGCTCTATAAATCATTGGAGCGACCAATGGTAAGTGGAAGGGGCCCAGTACCGAATCAGGCCGACACGGTCGAATTCTGGCGCAGCCTGTGGTCAGAGCCCGTAAACCACAACGAGGGCCCTTGGACGGAAGTTGTGGCGAGTCAGTGTGCGGGTATTACGCCCATGGACCCCGTCATCATAACGCCGGATGACGTACCTCTAGAGGTTATGTCTTAAGCTGTTCCAAGAGTTGCTCGCCCGACAGTTCCAAGAGTTCAACCAGAAGTCGCTCCCGAGCCTCTTCACTACTGGGATCATTCATTTGGTTCCTAAAGATAAGGTTGCTACAGACCCGAGCAAATACCGCCCCATCCAACATTGTGTCTACCGACCATATACAAGATCACTGAACATCCAACTTTTGAGCTATGGGCGAGAATATCTCGTCACCTGGACTCAAATCAGATGACGTCGCGCGCTCATAATGGATAGAAGTTCAGGAGCGACGGTCGTAAAACCAATCTGGGTGAACCTTACTCCTCATTGACGCGGTCATTGGCAAAGTGTGAAACGCAACCATCGGAACTTTGGATGACCTCAAATTATTCGCCTCCAGTCGCTCCCATCTTATGGAATTGCTAAACATGACTTGTGAATTTAGCAATTCTATTAGAATGGAGCTGTGGACGGATAAGTGTGCGGTCCTCCATGTTGAAAGGGGAAGGTTTGCTAAATCTGACGGCATAGACTTATCTATGCCCGTCAACTTAAGGACCCTTTCCGAGGCTGAAACATACCGATACTTGGGTATGTCACAGAACGTCGGTATCGATGAGGCTGGTATGAAGTAGTCAGTTTGCGACGTGTTTTATTCACGCTTGACCAAAGTGCTTAACAGCCTTTTGTCCGGTGTGAATAAGACACACGCATATAACGGCTCGGTCATGCCTGTCCTCATGTATACCTTTGGCATACTCAGGTGGAGTCAGACTGAACTAAATGCCCTGGATAGAAAAGTCCGCACTACAATGACGTCCCATAGGATGCATCATCCGAGATCGTCGGTAATGAGGCTGTACTTGCCGCGAAAGCATGGTGGGCGTAGGTTCTTGAGCGCGCTCACCATGCATAATCGCAAAGTGTGCAGCCTCCGTCATTACTTCCTGGCGGGATGCGATGATCCATTCTATAATGACGGCATTTCTAGTGATATCCTTTATCCAACGAGCAATGGCAGGATCCGGCAGTACAGAGCATTTCCGACCGAGAGACCATATGGAAGGGAAGGAGCTCCACGGGAGGTACTACAGGGCTCTACATGAGCCCCACGTAGATACAGCCGCCTCCCTCAACTGGCTACGTTTCGGTGTCCTCTTCGGGGGAAACCGAGGGTTTTGTCTGTGCAATACAGGATCAGATTATTAAGACCAACAACTATCGGAGATACATCCTAAAGGATGGCACTGTCGACGTCTGTCGAGCTTGTCGCCATCCCGGGGAAGTCACTTAGGCATGTCATCTCCGGTTGTTCGGCGCTTTCTGACTCTGAGTACTTGCACATGCACAACCTATTAGCCAGAATTCTACACCAGAAGCTCGCTCTGAAAAACGGTCTCGTGGACCGGAAATTGCCGTATTACAAGTACTTGCCGGAAGCCGTGCTCAAAAATGACCGCGCCAGGCTCTACTGGGACCGGGCCATCATCACGGACCGGACTATTCTTGCGAATAAGCCTGATATTGCGCTGATGGACCGGGCAAAGTCAAGGATATTTTTGGTCGACATTACCATTCCGTATGACGAGAACCTCGTGAAAGCCGAAACAGATAAACGAACATAATATCTGGATCTGGCTCACGAGGTGACCGATATGTGAGGTGGTATGAGGGCCAAAATTATTCCTGTAGTCGTCTCTGCGAATGGGCTAATCCCAGTCAGCCTCTCGGGTCATCTGAGGCGACTGGGACTCCGTGACGGACCGCTCCGGGCTCAAATGCAGAAGGCGGTGCTCCTTGATACCGCCCGCATCGTCCGCCGGTTTCTTTCCCTTTCCTCCTAACCCACGGCCGTTTGGTCTCCCCTGCCGAGGGCTACCATCTGGTTGGGCTTTTACTTATTTATGTATTACTGTATTTATTTTAATTATATTTATGTATATTTATCTTTTCATTTTAATTTATAATTATATATTTATAGAACCCAACCATATGAGAAAACTAATAGATACGCCATAAAATAATAATAATATAGTCACATATCAAGGAAACATTCCAATTAATCCATCTTGTATTTTCTAAAAAATCATTTTATATTGCTTCTATGAAAAAGAACGCATTAAAAAAAATTTAAGTAGACATCCGGATGTTAGTTTTGTATGTGGTCAGGATGACTCCCAAGAAAAATTGACTTATCGAAACGGGTTTTTATGAACTTCAAAATTACACGCGCAGTTTGTTATGTTTAGTATTTGTTAGTAGTAGCGTATAAGTTTTATTGCTATTAAAATTTTAAAGGCGCTTTCATTTTCTTAGCCCTTAATAGATAAAGGACAAATGCACCATATAGCCTATATCGATTTTAAATGTATTCGATTTATTTTGATAAATATTTGTTTTTCCCTGTAGGTGACATTACCTTCAAAATAAAGGAGCGCTTAATTTAAAATATGTAAAAGCTTGCATTAGATTTCCCAAACTTATTTATATATTATTTATATAGATTATATGCGTGCGTTGAACGGTTTTAATTGAAAAGGTGATGTACTTTGTTTTTGCAACATTTAGGGTTGGAATGCTCTTGTATAACCAACTATTTACAGTATTGATTCCTCTCTGAGCATTTGAGAATACTTCATTTCATGAGTTACCACTGAAAAGGAAGGCCGTGTCCGTCTGCGAAGGTAATAATTATTATAATAATAAAAATTGTAGTAGGGATGTGTCGCACTATAGATGCTGCTCTCGGTTCTGGTTTATTTTACATCCTGATGAGGCCTGTATACAGGTGTGGGATGCATATTGAATGTAACTTAACTTTTTAAATTATATATAAGATGGTATATCGCTATTCGTCATAAGTTACGAGTTTTTCTGAATTTTTTAAAGCTTTTACATTCTTTTTGCTCTGCCATGACGCCGTTATTTTATATAATAAAAAAAATTAAAATCATCATCATCACTACAGCACTTCACATGATCACAAGCTAAACATAGACTTCTCTCACGGAATGCCATTAAGCGCAGTAATTAACCGTCTCCATCTATTGACTTCCTGCATTTCTTACCTCTCTTAATTAATATAACATAACGTATTTCGTTTGTAAAACAAAAGCTTAGATGGGAACAACAAACTTTAATTTATCGAGCCCATAACGAGGCGGTGAGGGTATTAAGCCGAGTTCTACCTGGCTCATTTTGCATTTTGCTCTAATCGCGAGTAAATTAGTAAGGTAAATTTTCGTTTTCACAGTAAAGACCAGTCATCAATAAAATTAAAACGACTAACAATCGAGCCAACAATGTGGATACATTTAAAACATTTATGACATCATTTTTAACTTCTTTATTATGAACTCGTAAAAATCCACTGCCTGATAAGGGCCTGTCTCGATGTTGGGAAAATATGCCTTTTAGCAGGTGAATTCACTATTGCAGCGCAGACGTCTCACACCTTTTTCTCTTGGCTAAGCCAGACTGCAGTTATAATATTGTGGTGGTAACACGTATGCAATGGGCCGGCCATATAGCTCGAAGAACCTACAACTGTTGGGGAAAAAAGGTTCTCGAGTTTGCAGCCTCGTAACGGTAGGCGAAGTGTTGGGCGACCCCCCACTAGATAGAGTGACGACCTGGTAAGACATGCAGGAAGTCGATGGATGCAGGTGGCTCAGGAAAGTGCTTTGTGGCATACCTTGGGGGAGGCCTATGTTCAGCAGTGGACTTGTGAAGGGCTGTAATGATGATGATGATGAACACGAATGAGTCGGTTCAAACAGCAGCTTAATGCAGTTTTTTTTCATATGGTGAGTGTAGAGAACCGAAAACGTTTATTAGTGGAGGAGAGGTTCATTAAGGGGCATTACGCCTTAGTCCTCAGCGGTGACCACGGATCTGTATTTTGATTTTTATTTGAATGAATTCTTATCATCTGCTAGATTTTGTGATCGTTTGTCATCCTTACCTTTTAAAAGTAAATCCTAACGTTACTTATTATTATTATTATTATTAAAGGTTACAACGCCTTCTGTTTTTAACAAGGAGAACTTTCTGGCATTTATAACAATCGGCACTATAACAGCTACGAGAAGAAATGAGTCACACCGATTGAACCTTTACTATGAGGGTTACAATGATTGTATTTTTCAAACAAACTGAACAAATTTTTTTAGCTTTTTCGAAGTTGTAATGTGTAACATTTTAAAGACCTTATTACAACGGCACCTCAACGTTTTGACATCCATAGAGTCTACTTAAGAAAAACCATTTCTGTATAACTGATTTGACAAACAAACCTACATTCCACTTAACTCTAAGTGGCTACTGCAACCAAAAGGCTATAGATGTGTTCTCACCTCTGAGATTAAGGTGGAATGCCTCACAGCATGTAATTGTACTGGCTCTATATTCCCTTCAGATCGGAAAACAGAAGTGTGAGTGCAAGCACTTTTATTTCATCAAAAAAGGTAAGAGGGTGGTAAGTACACAGGTAAACTCCTAGGCAGAAGTGGAGGTTAGTTAAATTTTTCGCCTCGTATATTTGGAAAAGAAATTATAGTTTCTATATGACCTTTTAAGTGAGAGAAAGAGAAGAACGGAGTAGAAGTCTATGACACTGATATTTTACTAAAAATAAAACAAAAATTTTGAAAAATAAAATTCAAACCTTTTCACTCAAAACACGTTTTCAAAGTATTCCTTCCATCTATTTAAACTCAAAACTTCGTTATTTAGCGTACAGCCATTCTCGTCTCGTATAGAATTCATTCTAAGCTGTTTTAAATTTCCCTTGGTAGTTCTTATGAGTTTCCAGAACATTTTAATATTTGTCTGAAATTTATAAGATATCCTTCTATCATTCTTATCCATTCTTTCTTGCTTTGTCCTTTCAACTACATCTATTACTCTCTTATTTAGACGTCTAAAGTCTGCCTTTTTTCTGTCAATTTCATCATTCATACTGTCAGATTTACTAGCTATGGTAGCTATTAAATTTAGCCATGCTCTCTTCTTTGCTTCAACTTGCATCCGTATCTCATCATCCCACCACAACATAATATATTTCACTTTATTCGTTCTCTTACTTACACCACATACTTCGGTCGCATCCACAAAACCTATCTTAACATTATCCCACACATTCTTTAAGTCTAAATCATTCATACACATTTCATTCAAACCCCTATTATTTTCCCTCAATCTACATTTATACTTCTTACTACACCTTCATGTTGTAACCTTTCTATTCTTATACGCTATAATGCAGTGGTAGACTGAGATGGATGTCCGATGCTGCCAACGCCTGAATAGATCATTAATTTGACATAAGACCAAGTAGTCCCTTCGTTGGACCTCCGGTGGACCCTTGTATCTACTACTGCACTCCTCATTCTTTCATCCACAATTATGAAATCTATCATGCTTCTAACAGAACCTCTTTCACATGTACACATGTGAATTTCCTTATGACGAAAGAAAGTGTTCGTCACAAAAAGATTCTTTTCCACACATACGGTGAGGAGGCCTATACCATTCGCATTTATACTTTCATCACCAAACATTTCCAATACCCTTTCATAACCAGACATCTTCACCCAACCCTTAAAATCTCTTACCATAATAATATTTTCATTTTCATTACATTTTATCAACACCATCCTTACCATGTCCCAAAATTGCTCTCGGATGTAAGTGGGTTTAGACATGTCCGGGGCGTACATTCCTAGCACAAACAGCTTCTTTAAGCCCACTTTCATTCTTATCCATAGGAGCCTAGGGCTTACACATTCGTACTCTTTTACATATTGACCCATTATTTTTAAAAGGTTGATACGGACACCCTGGCATGCCCGCTCGGTGTCGTATACACCGGACCAGTAAGCGGTATACATGCCATGTGCAGTGTTATCCCTTCCCTTTCGTTTCTTCTCATTTACACATAACACATCTATTCCTCTATCTTTCATCATTTCGCATGCTTCATCCATCTTATCATTTATTGTTCAACATACATTCTTCGTAGCTAGACGGGCTTCCGCAATCCACTTTCCCTCTCCGGAAGACAGAACGTGACAGGTGGCGAACCTCGTCGCCGGTTTTACTCCCGGAGATTATTCTAGATTTTAGAATTTCGATTAGATTCTAGAATCTCGTTTTATGTATGCAAGTGTTATATTTGTATGAAAGAACAATAAAACACATTTCGAGGATTAAAAATTAGCATACGTTTCCTCTTGTGTATAATGAGAATGAAAGAAAACATTTAACAAAGAGCAGTAGAGGAATGTTTTCAACGTTTTATATTATATAAGTTTTTATAATTTTGTACTATGATTAATAGGTTAGATAAGATAGGATTAGGTTACATTCTCTAAATTTCAATTTGCATGACACCGACATGAAACGCGACCATTCTGAGATATCTATTTCTACTTTGATTACTATTTTAACTTTAATTCTAAGTAGAAATAGTAATCAAATTAGAAATAGGTAGACCTTTTTAAATTAAGTTTTCTTAAAAGCTAAGTAAGATAAAATCAAAAGCGATAAAATCCGTAAAATAAGTAATTTATAGCTTTTTTAAGTTTAAAAAAATAAAACATACTACTTTCACAAAATATGTTCATTATACATACATTATATAAGGCTATAAACGTCCACAGCTGAACAAAAATTGCCTCATAGGGAATTTGCCATAGTTGCTAGGCTTGGCACGCGAGTTCGCAACCGCAGTTTTCATAGTTTTAAGTTGTTACCAAGAAGATGCTGCGGCCCATTTCCAGTTTCAGTTGCTCTCTGTTTCCTCTTACGGCACGGGTATGAGGTATTCTTACAACGTCACTATACGATTACAAACCGACACAAACAAACATTATCATACAATAAATACTTCAAAGAATATTATGTACGAATACAAAAAAAATATATAAATAGTTTGGAAATGCTCCTTCCCAAGAGGTAGAGAGGAGGTATTGTAATCCTATATAATATTCACCACTTTTTAAGCAATTTTCGTTAAATAATTTTTTGAACTTGGCTGCAGGCAACATTTTGACCAATTAATTATTTGCTGGCTCTGTTGATTCGGGGTACTGGTACCTATTACTAACTTATATCTTGAGTGTATAGTATTTTATAATTATTCCTTTGAATGGCAATCTAAATTGCAAGCGGTACTCCCCGTCGACTGTCAAAGCTCTAGTAACAAATTATGGTGGAAAATTCCTACAAAACCCTAATTCTAAATTTAACAGATCGGTGAAGTCTGTTTGCATAACCAGTGAATGCGTTGATAAATTTGAGGCCGCCTTAAATTGCTGTTGAAGTAAAGGATCATTACTATAGTAACTAAAGACAGTACAACGTAAAATTTTCAATCCATTCTCTTTAAAATCTGTATGTTCATAATTAAATTTTTACTAAAATCCATAGATCAACTTCAAAACAAAAAATAAATAAAAAAATCCGTAAAGTAGCTGCTAAATTCTTTGTTATTATAACGACTTAAAGCACCCACTTTAGAAGTTATTATGTGGAAATTATTATATTATTTTATATCTAATTCTAATATCACAAGTGAACGTATTAACTGAAATGAAGTCAAAATAGTTACATTCAAATCTTCATCCGCCATTTTTTTCACCCTTATTAATAGAATTTTTCTTAAAATTTATAAAGGAACAGGTATTTAATAAAAAAGTATATTTATAAATCGTTTTAGCCGTATCCGAAAAATCTATGAACATAATAACATAAAAAAATCATATGCGTCGATATAGAACCTTCTTGTTTTTGAACTCGGTTAAAAACTACATTAATCTACAATTTTACCAACAGCGATGCGGTATGGCCGCGGTTTTGGATTTTACCGTATCGTACAGACTACTACACATCGTAGCCTAAAAATAATTGGGAGAATGGATGATAATGATGGACTGGATGCTGGTTCAAACGTTTATGTAAATACTCCCACGATGCCAGAGAAAATTTTTGAGTGTAGATATCGCTTTTTATAAAGTAAACAAATTTTCCATTGAATCATATGATTTTAGTCGCTTCTTGTAAGCAAATTTGGCAGCCTTTCTATTGTGTAATTAAATTATGTTTCCTTAATGGATGATATCAAAAACTTTTGACAGTGCTTCCCGTCTACTATCTGCGTATTTTACATTTGCCGTAAAAAAAAGAGTTACAAATTTAGAATTTAGATTAAACCGCTATCTATTGGATACCATGAGACTTTCTGTTTTTTTTTTCTGTGTGATAGACCCATGCTGCAGATATTTTATGGTTGTGGCACGTGTGAATCGGCTCCGTGAAGAAGGACCATCAAAAACCAGCGATAAATAGCTGCATCTGCGTTTCGTATGGTGAGTGAGTGGTGACAGAGAATGAGAGACCTCTACTGGAAACAAGGCATTTCATCTCAGTCCTCACGGGTGACAACGCATCTGCATTTTGATTCTTAATCGAGGATAGATGTAGATGTCTATTGCCTCAGCATCCACTTACGTCTCATTTGTTACCCATATTCCTTAAAAAAATCAGATAGTCGACTTTTACTATATTAACCAAGGATGAAAGCGGATGATGAATTGGTCTCCTATATAAAACAACACTTTCATAACAATTACACTATTATTATAAATTTACACCTAGTTATTATTATAGAAAAAATACACTTACTATTACAAATTAGGGCGGTTATCCGCTAGATTTTTTAATGATAGCCTGATGGTAAATAATTAATTAATTGTTACTTACTATAATTTATAAATTGAATTGCTACTGCATTGCCGGCTTTTTAAAAAAAAATTGTCTTTTTATTTTAAAGGTCCCACGTCTTACATGTCAGGTCGGATAAATTACCGGTGGTAGCTGATTTCACACAAAAATCGTGCGAGGAAGATTTTTTTTGGGAAATCGCACAGTGGTAGATCGCCAATCATTCGATGGTAGGGATGGTACCACTAATTTTATCGAAATGTGTGATTAAAATGTTAAAAAATTAATTTGCTAAGATGTGATAGTGATATTTAGCTATTGAAATTACATGGAACAATTCCTCTAAGCACTCCCTGTTGCGGATGAAATAGAACGTGCAAAGTAATGTAACTAACATCTCTTCGCTACACCAATGACCAACTCGATCGTCGACGACTTGGGCCGCTCTTCGCTGGATTCGGTCAAGTGGAAAGGGCCGGCATTGGATTCTCCCGGGCAAGAGATGAGAATTGTGTTTTAATTGAGGACGAACTCCCAGTTTAAAAAGTTATAAACACTGTGCTGGCATGAAATATACTAAGCAAGCTAAGCTTTTTAGAGGCCAACAACCAAGTAATATGAGTACATGCAAGTTGATTCAACACGTGGTTCAGGACCGCATTTTGTGACATTCACACACATGGGCTATGTTTAGCAATTGACTTTTCAGGAGCTGTAATGCTGATGAAGATGATGATGATGATAATGATTATATTATACCCCCAAAACTTTGGGAAAGCCCCTCATTTGGTGAAATCTCATAATAATGATAACTACACAAAAAATACTGATAATTAAGAAAGTGGTACATTTATTTGCGATACAAATCTTAGTCAGTGAGATCGTAAACAGCGATCTTTAAATTACCGGGTACATTAAAGAGGCGGTAGAGCCATTAAGCTAATTTCTACCTGCATCGTTTTCCATTTCGTTACAATTGTTAGAATTCAGTGAAATATAATTTTAAAAATAAAACCTTCTAATATAGGAAACTTTAATGAAAGATGATGTGGAAGTGGGTACGATGTGATCTGTTTCACAATCAACTTCCCAGTTGTTTTTTTTTTGGAAAAAATTTGGGTCAAGATTATTGAAATGAAAAATTCGATGGATGCACTAGGCTCAAGAGCCCACTTTATGGTATTCCTTGGAGGAGGCCTATGTTACTATGTAGCAGTAAGCTTGTGAAGTGTTGCAGTGATGATAATGATAACTTAATGAAAACTTAATCAGGCGTTCGTTATATAATTGCGCGTGCTGTGTTGTAATGGCATACTCGTTACCCTAAATAATTTCGTGGAGATGCGCACCAGCAACTCTCTGATTACAACTCTTAGGGTAGGTTCACATGGCGCGTTGCGCCAGTGTTGCGTTGACGTAGCGCTGTCTCTGCGTTGTTTTACATACTAATAATTATGGTGATCACATGGTGCGCTGCGTTGACGCAACGCGAACACAACTGACTGAAAGCCCCCGAGGTGAAGGGGAAGGGGTGTACTGCTGGCGAAGCCGGAGCGGCAGCGCTCAGTTGTTTGTGTGTTGATAGTATGCAAGTTAATTCGTTTTTTCTTTGAGTTTAATTTACAGAGTAAAATGAGTACCATTAAAGAAATTGATATAGATTATTTCATTTCATTAATTCAGGAAATTTTCAAATTTATAATTACTTGATAACGACTCTCTAAACTGTAATGACTCTTATGATAATTTTTGATTATAAACGTTATAAAATAAACAGATAAAAAAATTAAAACATTTTCATTGGCTCTACTGGATTCCTGATATTAGAATAGTTTTTCCGTACCCTTGGCTCTAAGGACTTCAATAAATATTCGAAACTCGTCACACTCATTCTAAAGAAATTATAAAACTTCTTTTCGTCCGACAGCAACTCGCGATATTCTAACAAAAAACTGTCCATCACTATTTCTAAATGAAATTAAGGAACAGAACTAATACCGTCTTGTGATTTTGCATCATTTTCGGCGGTGACGTAGTATTATGAGCAATGAATGACAGACATCTTTTTCGATCCATGTTTTCGAATAAACTGAGATGCTTTAACAAAATACTCACCGCAACTGTGCGTGGCCGCTACGACGACGGAACGTTACGACTGCGTTGTAGCTACGCTGCGATGACGGAACACCAGTGTGACCGGCAATGCGTCAAAATATTTGCGTTGTGACGACGCAACGCAACGCAACTCGCTCCAAATAAAGATACTGCACTTAATATTTTATATAAAACACCTCTACGATACAGAGTACATAGTGCCTAGAGAGGGCGCAACGCTTATTAAAAATAAACAAGCAGTGCACATTTAAAAAGTGGTTTCTGTAATCTTACGATATGTGGCGCTACAGGTTTTGCGGCATTGGTACCCGCTGACTTTTAACAAGTTCAAATCTAACGAGTACAACACTAGTACGTCAGGCAATTATATTCAGCTTCAAAATGTCATATTATAACCTTAAGTAAAATTTTATAATAACCTAGTGAAATAACAATGGGCTGGCTATATAGCTCTAAAAACCGACAACCGATGGGGAAGAAAGGTTCTCGAGTTGCAGCCTCGTACCCGTAAATAGAGTATGGGGCGGTCACTACATGGACCTGGTAAGAAAAACAGAAAGTCGATGGATACAAGTGGCTCAGGACCCTACTTTGTGGCATTACTTGGGGATACCAGTGTTCAGCACTGAACTTGTGAAGGGTTGTAATGAAGGAATGAATGAATGAAAAGTGTAGTGCGCATAAATTTTCTAAATAATACATTTTTATAAGCAAAAATATTTTACATTTTTATTGCAAAACAGTGTGAGTTTACGATTCATATTGTGGGATCGGTGAGCAGAATTTGAATTAGTTGGGCTCTTTGTCATGTTTTTATTTGACGTTATTTATAACTTATAACTTATAGACAAAATCGTAAAATATATGTATTTTACGAGCAGAAGCTTAAGCTTAGAGAGCTAAACAATACTTCGTGCTTGTAAAATGACGCACATGCAAATCGTAAAGTTGAGTCAAAATGAATTTAATTTTGACGATGTGCGAGTTGGGTACGATAATGTTAATGGAGGAATGTGATGAATGCGGCCGTTAAGAACATTGAAAGTTAGTGCTTTGCTCTGTATGCTGTATTTTTTATTATTTTGATTGTTTTAATACCAAATAAATTTGAACGACTTGTCAAAAGCTTTTCCTCTCTGAGGGCTTGCTGACAGGCAATTCAATAAGGCATTTGAAGCTTCAACGGTAGATTTCTACTACAAATAATGAATTAGTAAAAATAAATGTTATTTTTCTTAAATGTATTATAACCGTACTGTCGGAAAACGGTTTGCGAAGGTGTTGATTCATAGAGTTTTCAAGGTTAGACACAAAGAGTGAGAGGTGTGTGGCTTCCACGTTGTTGTCTGTTTATTTATTTATTTGTTTTAAAATTGAAAGTTGCCCAATAGATTAAGAATGGTACGTGTTGTTTGGACCATCCAAGTCATTAATTGTTTGAATTTATTTGTATGCAACATGCAAGAAACTTGTATCATGTAAATGGTCCATAACTCAGTTTAACTTATATTATGGTTGAAAAGAACAAAGAAAGAAACCAGTAACTTATTATGGTTGTCATTTTAAAAGATACGTGGTAGAGCCATGCTGCAGCTATAATACGGTTGTAGCACGAATTAAACGAAAAAAATAGTGTCTCTTTGATCGTAGGTCCTGTGACTCGTTTGATCCAGAACGTCCAAAAATTATTGTATTATGAATACTTTGTTGAGCTCCGGATCAATGAACTAATCATTCACGATTGACACATGCCTAGCACGAATGGGTTGATTCGTTCGGAGGAGGACCACGCTCTCATAGAATATCAGTGGTTGCTTAATTCTAACGCGTAGTGAGTGTAGAGAACCGGAGACCATTTTACTAGAAATGAGGCATACTATTCTGCACCTCAGGGGTGACAATGCATCTACATTTGGATTCTTAAATAAGGATAGATGTAAATGTCTATAGGCCACAGCATTCTTTTACTATCAGGTGGACTATTCGCCCGTTCGTCACCCTTATTCTATAAAAATTATATCTAATTATAATATAATTATAAAACATTTTAAGATGTAATGTTAAAATTTAACTAATTTAAAGCAATTTATGTGTAAATTTTCGTTCTTAAGGTAGTCTAGAATACAAACTATTATTACCGCCAGAATTCATAATTACGGAAGTTTCGCAAAGCAAACAACGGTTTTAAATTACATTCTTAATGCATCTTCATTTTTGAAAATTTTAAATATCTAATTTTTATGTAATTCTGTTTATATAATATTAGATACAAAATATGTCAAATTACGCATTTTTAAATTTATGTTATTAGGGTATAGTGGAGGTGTAAAAATATCCACTTTCTTTCCTTAGATGTCGTAAGAGACGAGAGGTGACAGAGGGAAACGACACAGTAGATGGGCAATATCCTTTTTTTATAGGATAAGGGTGGCAAACGAGCACACAGTCCATCTGACGGTAAGTGGTTGCTATGGCTCATAGACATCTCAAATCAAAATGCAGATTCATTGTCACTAGGGATGTTAAAAAATAATCGATTTTATTTAAATCGATTATTATTTTCTTATAATCGATTTTTTATTATTGATTTTTATAATAATATTAATCGATTTTTAGTAAATCGATTATATAAATTACGTGTCTAAATAAATTTTCAGAAACATTGCAGTAAGTTTCAATTATATAAACAGCGCATCTATGCGTTGGATGAAAAATTTGGAATTAAATTCATATGTATAAGTTGATTAAATAAAAACGGCGCCATCTGTAGGCATGTATGTATGCATGTAAAGTAGTTTCAGTGTAGTGGTGTGTGAGATAAAGTTGTTGCCGATGTTGGTAAACAATAAAAATGTCTTCTAACCATAAAACACCTAAAAGCGGCTACCGAAAGTATTTTATAACGAAGAAGGGATAATACCACAGCAATATGCAAATACTGTTCGAAAGAATTAAAAACTTGTAGCAATACTACAAATTTAAAACAGTACATAGAACGAAAACATCCCGCTGTCTTACAGGTAACAAATATAAAATAGGACTGGACATTTGTGGCAATAATTATTTTTAATTTTATTATTGTTTAAACTTGAAGATTAACGAAAGATTGTTTTATATTTTAGTTTTTGAGACCATAAAGTATCAATTAAATACTAGTAGTAAATAAAAATTTAATACTAGTCAAATGTAAAATAGGACCGGATATTTGTGACAATAATCATAATTTTATTGTTTAAAATTAAAGAGTAACGAAAGGTTTGTATTTTAGTTAAGTTTTTGAGACTAGCGTAGTCGTTTAGTTTTTTTAATTCTCATTTTAAGTATTTTATTTTAAAACTAGTCAAACGTAAAATAGGACTGGATATTTATGTCAATTTTTTATTTGATTTATATTTTAGTTTTTGAGACAATAAGTTTGTAATTTTGTTGGAATGCTCATCGTTTTATATTTATTATAATAAATAAAACGTTTAATAGTACTAAACTTGTATCAATAATACTATTTGGTTTCCTAATTCCTTACCTTGAAATTTTAAAGGAACATTGCCCTTTATTTTTAGTTTTGAATCGGTTTTTTTTTTATTCATATAATTTTATTTGATTTTTAATCTGATAAATTGTTAATATGAATCTCTTAGGCTTATCAAAAATCTTAGGCTTATAAAAAAAAAACATGTAAAAAATTACGATTTTTCTTCGCAGAAATTGATTATTTATTTTTATAAAAATCGATTTTTATTTAATCGATTCTTTTCCATTAATCACACAGCCCTAGTTGTCACCCGCGAGAACTTAGATAGAATGACTCGTTTCCAGTAACAGGGGTGTTGCCGTAGATGGAAAAGGGGAGATCTCCCGCCGGGCATGGTGTTCTGCCCGGGGTGCGGCCAACGCTCCATGTGATAGATCGGAGCTGTTCTATATATATATATATATATATATAAAAAAAAAAAAAAAAATATATAGTTAGGTGGTTAGGTTAGGTTAGGTTAGGTTGGTTATTATATATACTGTTTATGATTCGGAACTTTGACAGCGCGATTTAGGCTTTGTTGTGTTTCGCTTGTGGCGCGACGACAGCGCCGGTTCGTTATCCCATACAACCACATAGTTTTTCTACGTGGTATAACCACGCTGCAGCTATATTATGGTTGTAGCACGAATGGGTCGGCCCAACCGAAGAAGGACCACGCTCTCACAGTACACCAGCGTAAGATAGCAGCTAACTGCTGTCGTGTTTCGTATGGCTAGTGTGAAAAACCGGAGACTCGTTTTTACTGGTAAGGAGGCATTCCATCTCAGTGCTCAGTGGTGACAACGCATCTGCGTTTTGACTCCTAATCCAGGATAAATGTAGATGTCTATGGGTCACAGCCTCCACTTGCCGTCGGGTGGACTGTGTGCGTTTGTCGCCCTCTATATAAAAAAATATTGTACTTAATTTTTTTGTGTAGAGGTGATGGTGTAAGAGAATTCATCACCATATTTCGTTCATTAGTGGCGATTATTGTAAATGCCAGAAAAAAATTATGGCTTCCGATTAATGGTAATTACCATCTATTTTATACCAGAAGTAAAATACCCAGACCAGTAATAGTGGAATAGCGTGAAAGGTGTGAGATTGTAGGTACTGCGATAATTAATCCCACTGCTAAGGTGATGATTAATTTAAATCCTCTCTTCCACATGAGATACCATTTTAAGGGGACTTTACCAGGCTGATGAAGTAAAAGAAAAAGCTCATAGTTTAGCTTAGTCATCTACTGAAGTAACTAAAGTTAGTAAAGTTACAGCCTATGTAAGTCCCACCGCTGGGCACAGGCCTCTTCTCATTTCTGAGGGGGTTTACGGCAAGGAAATGTCCGCCGCGCCCCATTGCGTGTTGGTGAACTTCATATGTCTTCGAAATATTTCGTTTCTTATTACTCAGAAATGCAGGTTTCCTCACGATGTTTTCCTTCTCCGCCGAGCACTTGGTAAATCAGCACATAAAATTGCAATCAATACTTTCATTGGAGCCGACGGGTATCGGACTCAGGTTACCCGCGTACTGTGAAATTTACAGTCAGCGCTTAGAAAACTAAGCTAACTCGGCTTTTAAAACAGTTACATTATTATTAAAACATTGTTTTTTCATGGCATTAATAAATCAGTAGTTTTCTTAAATACTCGTTGATTAAATTAATTCAAAAAAATCAATACAATATGCTGCTTATTGCCATACTATATGGATAAATGTGCCCTATATAATTATATATAGGTGTCCTAAAAGAATGTCAAGACGATAAAAACGAGGAAACGATTTACTAAGTAAATACCTTAAATCCTGGTGTAACTAAGGTTATAGTAGCCAGTACTTTGGCAGGATTCAGTAAGGATTTTCCGTACCATGGTAATAAAAACTCTACTAAATCTGTAAGAATAACAACTTTACGAGTACTATCTATTAAGACCGAGTAATGTCAAGGTTGTAACATCATTTAATAATTTTATGTAACATGTTATTTTGAGCATTTTATGATTTGTGATTATTTATTTTTCTTAATTTTTTAATTTTTTAAACGAAACCTTCACCATCGGATTTTCTGCTGTGTCGTGGGGGTAGTTTACAATCATAAATTTCACTAGAACAAATATCCAGACCCGGAACAATTAGGATCGACTCACACGTACCACAATCACACCACATTGCAGCGACAAAATGTCACGTGGGAAGTGTCGCTGCAGCTTTTTGCAGATGCGTTGTGGTTATGCGACAAAATGTCGATGTGGTTACGTTGTCCCCAGTAGTAGCGATGCGGTTATGTCGTATGCAGACACAGTTCGACTCACAGAGTACTTTGAATAATCCGAAATAGAGTTTGCAGTTAAGTAATGCGACTCCAGCGCCTACTACAGTTCTGTGCCCGAACTAAAAATATATTGAATATACATATAATTGTTGGATATATAGAGGTCTACATTTATTTATTTCATTTCATTATACACACAATGTTTTAAGTCTGAATTGTACTTAATACATTATGTAATGATATTTGTTTAGAAGTTTTTTTTTCTTTTTAAGCAATAATTAAAGGCTTGAGATTGCATTACGTCATCTTTATCAACATCAATTCTTGCACGTTTTAATATTTTATTTATATTATTGGCCCAACTATGTAGAAAGAACCTGCAAGTCATATCTAACATATCTTCTATAATTTCGTTTTAATGTGTCACACAAGTTAGGAAATTGAAATCGCAAACTATACACATAATTGTTTTAAAATAATTTTTAATGTTATTTAAATTACTATTAGTCACGACATGTTGAATGGACGAAAATAAATGTATAAATTATTGAGATGGATGTGTCAAGCTCTCTTGTTCTTTAAAATAATCTTCATCTAATGTGCTCACTGGATCTCTTTTCATCACACAAATTTGTCAAACACGTTTTACATCTTAAAAATTATTTTTTTAATTTTTTACACTACACTAGTATGTTCTAATTGTGCCTTAATTTTAGGATTACTTAGTTTAATGTATATATCAGTCCAGATCTCGTGATTATTAATATGATCAATAATTACTTCATTAACGTGTCAAAAGACTTCAACGGTTGGCAGGAATCCTCCTCAAAATTGGCCCTTGGTGAATGTGAGTTATTTAAATTATTTACTAACAGTGATGCAAATGCAATCTCGAAACCTGCTGATGTTGGATTGACATTCCTTTCTCCATGGTTCCTTATAGAGTTAAAAAAATTCTCAAGTGGGTCTTGGTTAAAATGACGTTACCATATCGATTTCAAATTATGTTCTATGAATAATTTTGTTTTTAAATATTTAATATTCTCAATGGTGTGTAACCAGTCCCTAATAGATGGAACAATAGCAGATGTGCCTGTGCTTGCAGACACAAACTTCATTGTTTTCAAAATTGGTGTAGCATAATCCCACACTAATTGATGAGATGATATTGGGGTTAAAGCACCTAAAAGAGATTTACCACATCTTTTCTTATTATTTTCATATCTTTCATTTAAAGAGTCGAAGAGTTCATCAAAAAATAATAATGTATCGGCAGTATCCTTGCAGTCATTGGATAGAATTCCTTTATCTGGAAAAAATTAATAAAATTATAAAATGGTTAAGCTATTAATAAAACTACCTTTTATCTCTTTATTGAGGATAAATGTGGCTGTCTATGGGCCACAGCATCCAATTAATATCAGGTGAACTGTGTGCTCGTTTGTCATCCAATGCTATATGTAAAAAAGTGTAGCATTATGTGGTATTGGATATATATGTATTTAAAATATGCTATATATATATATATATATATATATATATATTAAGCTATTGCATAGCTTCTATCGCGGGCCTTGAGCGCGGGGACCGAATCCAGAAATTCCGTAACGAAAAAATACCTCACGCTCCCCACTCCGACGGGCACGGAGGTGTGGCTTGAAGGCCGTGCATTGTCTAACGTCGTTTATGTGCGGACGAATTTATTTTATTTTAGACGACGGCTCCGTGGCGCAGTGGCTTGGCAATGAGTGACTGTGCCAGGAGTCGCGGGTTTGAATCCCGCACGGAACAAGTATTTGTATATGCTACAAATAATTGTTTCGGGTCTGGATGTGTGTCCTTATGCAATTTATGTTTGTAAGTTGCCTCCGCCATACAGGAGAAAATCCAAGTGTGGGGAGTAACGTTTTTATAAAATAATTATAAAAGAATAGTGAATATTAATGGGATGTAAATAGATACACGATTAGTTTTATTTATTCTTTACATGCATCAGAAACTGGAATAAATACCATTAATTAGAACTAAACTTATTTTAAAGTTAAAGGAGTTATAAGTCTATGTTTTAAAATTGGGTTTTGTTTTTAAAGTTTATCAAAACATGTACTTGCTTTTCTATCAGACATTTGATGTATATAAAAAACACCTTATAATTTGGTAATTTAATTATTTTTTGAAAACAATAGCAATAAATATAATTAAAACTGACTTAATAATAGGTACTAATTATAACTTAGAACATAAATGAAAAACTCATGACAAGGAAAGTGGCTCAGGACCATGCTTTGCGGCTTTCTTTGGAGGAAGATGTTCAGTAGTGGACTTGTAAAGAGCTGTAATGATGATGATGATTCGAAAACTTGCACGATTAAATTATAAGAAATCGACGCTTTTTATATAGGATAGGGTGACAAACGAGCACACAGTTCACCTGATGGTAAGTGGTTGCTGTGGCCCACAGATATCTAACAGATGCGTTGTCACCCGTGAGGACTAAGATGAAATGCCTCGTTTCATTTAAAAAGTGTCTCTGGGTCTCTACACTCACTATACGAAACACGCAATCATTAAGCTACTATTTTACATTGATATTCTGTGAGAGCGTGGTCCTTCCCCGGTCGAACCGACCCATTCGTGCTACAACTATACTTCTAATATAACTGCATGGTTCTACCACGTATAAACGACGTGCTTCATTTTTTTTTCATTTTAAAATTGTTCTCGTAATAATCTGATTACAAATAAATGTTCATTATTTTTTTTTATAAATAGCTTATCGATTAAAGCAAATGTTTAAAAATAATTGAATCGTGCTAATTAAAGTAGTAGGAATGTTTAAAGTTGAAATTGGCACTAAAAGGCTGGTAATTGGGCCATCCACCCTACAAAGCGAGAATATAAAATTTTAATCAGATGCGTGTAATCACTCTGGGAGCTTGTAGCAAACTAAACCCGCGGCCAACTTGTGGACGCGGCGACCAAACTCTGCCAACAATCCTTTGATCTTTTGTAAAAAACCGACACCACATGGATCTCGCGCCAACTTGTGGGCCAGCGTTCCAATACATACCAATGAAGCCCAAACATCCCGTCTACACGTTGGCCAATGCTATTGGCTATTGGCCACTGTGTTGGCCAACGTGTAGAGGCGCCGTAACGTCGCTTCAGTTCGGCAGACTTCGGCTCGGTGTTTGTGTGCGTGTGACTAGACGTATGCGTGTAGAATAGCTGCTGTAACTTGAATTAATATCAAAGAAAAAAAAAACAAATAAAAATACTACATAAATAAATATTATAATTGCAAAAGTTGACAAAAATATTATGCAATAGCTTTACCGCGGCAGTCCCCGAGTGCCACACGTATTTTTTATTTGACTAATGTATCTCTCACATAAATTACCTCATAGGCAGTACATTTGCCATAGTTGCCATGCTTGGTAGGCAACCACAGGATATTTTTAGTTATTATTATTACATTAGTTCCCTCTATCACCTTTTAAGACACCCACAGAAAAATATGGGATAGGGAAGATTTTTATACCACTACAACGCTCCTATTTATTTGCAAGAATGAATGTAAAATTTGTTGGTTAGTTATGAGTTGAGACACTAACAAAGTACAAGCCCAGTTTATAGATTTGCAAATGACAATAATGCAAGAATGATTTCTTCTGTACTGTTTGACTCATGATAATTATAAATGTCATATTCATAACTAAAAGATCAGAATCAAAGATCAGATTGAATGAAAAATTTTGAATATTATATTCAAAATAAAAATAAAAACTATTATTTCTTTTTCTTTTTTATAGGATAAGGTGACAAACAAGCACACAGTCCACCTGATGGTAAGTGGTTGCGATTACAAATCAAAATGCAGATGCGTTATCACCCGTGAGGACGAAGGTGGTATGCCTCGTTTCCAGTAAAAATGGTCTCCGATTCTCTACGCTCACCATATGATACACAGCAGCATTAAGCTACTATTTTACGCTGGTATTCTGTGAGAGCGTGGTCCTTTCATGCTACAACTATACTACTAATAAAACTGCAGCATGGCTCTACCACGTATAAAGTAAAAATAAAAAAAAATATATGAATTTTATGGCAAAATGATTAGATATTTTACAATCTAACAAATATATTAGTTATTTATTACAGTTTAATAAGAAAAAATCATAAAGAAACTTTATGAATATTGTTAATTTTACCTGCTAGGTATCCCATGTTAACTGCAACGGATCTACTAAAAACTTGTGTAGCACATTTCACTTTCAATTTAGGTATTTTTTTTGGGTTGTCATGGTATTCTGTGAGTTTTGGAAGAAGCCTAATGCCTTGGTAAGCTGGATTTTCTTTATATAATTGAATATATAATTCAATGTGGTCCCACTTGGCAGTTTTCTTTTTGTTGTCAATAACACATGTTAATTTTTTGGTCAAAAGATTATTTCTAATGTCTCTGATCAAGTGTGGAGGATCAAACAAAGGTACAATTTCATCACCATCAATTTCAAAGGTCTTTTTATTCCAATCGGAATTTTTTTCCTCAGATGATGTGTTTTAGTTTCTACTATGAGATTATGAATTGCACCCATGTTAGTGGTACCTTGATCACATACTGTTGCCAGAACTTTCGAAACCACCGATTTGAGTTTTCTTATCACTTCCTTTATTAAAATTATATATTAGGTTTTAAATTATATATTAGAGTTATATATTAGGGCAGCTGACGTAAATTTAGAAATTGCTTTCTGAAAAGTAGAATTTTCAGATAACTTTAGTGCCATTTTCAGCTTTAATGTAAAATGGTCTTTATCAGCTTGTAATTATTTTATTTTGCGTTCAAGAGAACTAGCTTCAGAAGAGAATAATTTGCAAAACATAGTCTTCTTTGACGCTGAAAATAATTAAAATAAGCATTAGCTTCGATAACTAAAAAAGCCATCAAAGTATAAAAACTATTTAACAATGACTGAGTTGCAAAATTGAGATCTGATTTCCAATTTGGAACTTATCATAACACAATCAAAATTCATTTATCCATTGTAGCCTATCAAAAGTCTTCTGCTAAAAATAGTCCACAGAATAGATCTCCCTAGATCTAAAATTGCCCATAGTTGCCTCGCTTGACAGGCAATGAGCAACTGCAATTTGCCATTATTTTGAGTTGTTATCAGGAGGATGTAGCTGTCCATCACCTATTTAATTTTGCTGTCACCTCTTGACACTTACACTATGATAATGACACACAAAGCAAGATAACATTAGTCATAACACAATTTTGCAATTTGAGAAGAATTTCTATGCAATTTTCACTACCATTCAAATAAGAACATTATATGACAAAGGTTTATATAAACA
This sequence comes from Parnassius apollo, assembly GCA_907164705.1. NCBI lineage: Eukaryota > Metazoa > Arthropoda > Insecta > Lepidoptera > Papilionidae > Parnassius > Parnassius apollo. The sequence goes on from CAJQZP010000387.1 coordinate 1,344,208, forward strand.
TTCATATTTAGTTTACATATTTAAGTTGTCAATGCAAAGGTACAGTCTGCTAGTCCCATAAAAAGATAAGATTACACTTCAACAATATTAAATAAATAATAATTACCTTCAACAGGTGCTAGTGAGATGCCAGGCTTTGCAGTGCTTGTTGATAGCTGGTGATCAAAACCAACATTTATGTAGCAGCCTGAAAAAATACGAAAATTAAAAATGTGTATTTAACTGTTTTGTATCGTATATTTTTTGATTTTAAAAATCTCAGTAAAATTGCATGTGTTTATAATTTATTATAATCGGTATAGAATAAAATTTCGATATTATATTTAAAAAATAGTAATAATCATATTTACATAATACCAATATTGAGCCTCACCACACATTGAATCAAACATCATTTACTTGGCAAATGTAAAGTTGGTACTGCATTACGTGCAAGTCTTTTACTCAAAAGACTCAAAGTAGAGATGACATACTCTGCGGTACTTAAATACGAGGGGTGATCCAAAAGTAATGATAATCGGTTACTTCAGGTCCGCACAAAAATCCAAAAAAAAAATATTTTTTGCTTGCTTATATACTCACTAAGTCAGTCTAAAAAATCATATAATAGATCATACAATAGATCACGATTTCCAGGAGATACATTCATTTGAATACAAACTGTCAAAGAGATAACATCAACATGGAGAAAAACGAAATTAGAGCTGTCATCAAGTACCTCCGTTTGAAAAAAATGTCTTCAAAATACATACACAGTGACTTAGTGAAAACATTGGGGGACTCTGCTCTCCATATTCTACAGTTGCACGCTGGGCCAAGGAGTTTAAACTGGGCAGTACATCCACTGAAGATGAACATCGCGAAGGACGCCCATCCACGTCCCTCACTGAAGACAACGTGAAAAAAGTCGAAGATTTTGTGTTGGCAGATTGAAGAGTAACCATCAGGTATGTAGCTGAGGTCACAGGGATTTCATATGACAGCGTTCAAAGAATCTTTGCGAACGAGTTGCATATGAAAAAGGTCTCTGCGCGTTGGGTACCCAGAATGTTAACCGACGAGCAAAAGAAAAATCGAGTTGACATTTCGAGGGTCAATCTCGAAAAGTTTCAAGCAGATCAAGAAAATTTTTTGTTCCGTTTTGTGACTATGGACGAGATCTGGATCCATCATTTTGATCCTGAAACGAAACAACAATCGATGACTTAGAAGCGAGCCTCCTCACCGGCGCCAAAGAAATTCAAAGTTTCAAGTTCGGTGGGAAAGGTTATGGCATCTGTTTTTTGGGACGCTCAAGGCATAATTATGGTGGAATATTTGGAAAAGGGAGCCACTATTACGTGCTCTTACTATGCAGACCAAATAAGAAAATTACAGGAGGCCATTAAGGAAAAAAGATGCGGCAAACTGCGAGCTGGAGTGATGTTTCACCAAGACAACGCACCGGCTCACAAAACCGCAGTCGCCATGGCTGCCATTCAAGAAACGGGATTCAAATTGCTCGGACACCCTCCCCATTCACCAGATCTAGCTCCTAGTGACTTTTACCTCTTTCCTCGGCTCAAGGAACGCCTCCGAGGCAAGAAATTCGAAGACGATAGCGAAGTAATGGCCGCTGTTTAAGCGTTTTGGGAGGTTCAAGGCAAAGAATTTTTTTCAAAGGGAATCCTGGGTTTAGAAAAAAGATGGACTAAATGTATTGATTTGTTAGGAGACTGTGTAGAAAATAAATTATTATTTTAACTTTAATTACCGTGTTTTATTTTCATTATTATTACTTTTGGATCACCCCTCGTATATTGTCATCGTTCATTGCTAAAATGTCTCCACCAATGGCATATACTCAAGAACGAAATCGAACAGCTTGTTTGCTTGGGTTTGGAAATATATTATGTAATATAACATTATCCGATCCTGAAACAACAAATAAATTAAATAGTATTATTATATAATGCTAATTTAATGAGATTTTCAATCCTCTTATATTGAGTGGATATGAATAAGTTTTAATAGAGATAAGTGATTTCATGCTTATTAAAACATTAAATAATTTATTCTTTTGTTTTGTACCTTAAAAATTATTTATATTTCTTTATGAACAACACTAAAACTAACCGGGTACATGTTCAGGCTATCGCAATTACAGCGATGTTTAAACAAATAATATCAAGTAGGTTTTATTTTTGTACCTTGTAATAATTACATGATATAAATACTTACTGTTTTTGTTGTAATTATGTACACAGCATCTTTTTTCAGCAGTCGTGGTAAATGTCGACAGAATCCCAGTCTTAAGGCAATCCAAAATCCGAAAAGATGTCCGTGAGTTAACGTAGATTCAAGGTACAAAGTCCAAAAAGCAAGCCAAAATCGTCGAAAAATCCACAAAAATCCACAATTACAAGCAAAGGAACACATTCACGTAAACAAATGTCAAACGGAATGAATTTGAAATTTGAATTGGTTTCCAAGATGGCGGGCAAAGCGAAAAATGTGCCCTCTGGGGCTTAATGTTTGAAACATAAACACGTCTAAAACACAAAATGTATAAAAGTGATAGGCTCTGGTTCGACTCCGGCTCTCATAGAGGAAACATCCCTGCTGTCGTGGAATTGGAACAGGAAACATTATTGCTGCTATCCTTGTTAGAGGTTTTATTAAGAAGAAGACGACGACGTCAGCGTAGTCGTCAAAATAGAATTTATTGGGTAAAATTTTATTGAAAAATATGCTATGGGTCATTGTGCTCTATATGGTACGCTTAAAATGTTTTTGATTAAAATGGAAAATTTAAAGATGCTTTGCAATCATTTAACAACGATGATAATTTAGTAAAAGTTGCAAAAAAAAAAAGTAAAAAGAAATGGTTTTATAAATAATACTAAAAGAAAAAAATACTTTATTTTGACACTTTGTACTTTTTTTCTTACCTTTTATCACCAATAGCAACCCTAGTCATGGCGTCGACGCAATGTTGTGTTTGTGATGTGGCCGGTTGCTAGTTCGCAGCGTCGATGGTGGTTGCGTTGTGGTCGGTATCACTCACGCAGTCGATAAAGACGGCAAAATGTGGTTGGTACATGTAAATCGTACTATTTATTTCCAATACAAAATGTTCCCTCCACTTGTTGTGGTTGTGGTTATGGTATAGTTGTGGTGTCAACCTTTATACCCTTATTTGTAGGCCACACAAGTACTTGTTCCGTGTGGGATTCGAACCCGTGCCCTTAAGCGCTCCAACTCATTGCTAAGCTGCGCCATGGAGCCATTCAAACTTGTATACTTATATTTATTTAATTATACTTTTATTATTAGCGTTGTTCACTAATATTAAAAGATTAGTTAAAGTTAGAACAAGTGCACGATATGCAAAATTAATGTTCACTGTCAATAACGTGAATATGCGGTGGGGAATAGTAGTTTTGAAACATTTACGAGGAAATAATTATATATTATTATATATTATATAAAATTAAACACAAAATAATCAATTATTTATGTTTACAATGGTGTTTTAAAGGGTTCATTTGAACTTCTACTTCATCAACATCAGGCCGTAGAAGTCTAGTCACTGCCTCATACACCTACAATATACGAGTAACACCGCCTGCTAAGAAAATAACAGCACGTGAATTAAGTAATTCAACACAGTGCCATTACGAAGTCATCTACCGCTAAGCAAAACCTAGCACGTTTCAATATATTATAAAAATCAAGGTATAATTATTAAGACAGCCCAGAAGTAATTAAGTTAGTTTGTTAGTTAAGTAGTGTAGTATTTCTGTGTACTCACATTGTCACAGTAGTTAAGTTAACTTGTAAGTTAAAAAATAAAAGTAATATAGGAAATAGTCTTCGTACCCTTCCACTTAACCCCTCCCTAAGCTGCCACAAACGTAAGTCACGGCACACACTTGGTAATTGGTGTCACACAATAATAAAAAACCCGTCATACCGCTCATAAGCCCTTAATTAAAGGATGTAAGGAATTGCATCTTATTTCGTACGGGTGATAACGCATATATAGCTTTCTTTGTTTGAAGTTGGTGGCCGATGTCTGTGTTCTGCAGTAGCTGCTAACAATCAGAAAGACGGTACCTTTCTTTACTACTTATTTTTTTTTTTATAGAATAAGGGTAACAAACGAGCACACAATTCACCTGATGGTAAGTGGATGCTGTGGGCCATAGACATCTAAAGTTATCCCTGATCAAGAATCAAAAAGGAGATGCGTTGTCGCCCCTGAGGACTACGATGAAATGCCTCGTTTCCAGAAAAAAAATATTATCCGGATCTCTACACTTTCATATGAAACAACTTTATTAGTATTAAGCTGCTATTTTATGCCCGGTTGCACCGACCCATTCGTACTACAACCATAATATAGCTGTAGCGTGGCCTCTACCGCGTATAAAGCACACACCCGTAAAAGTAATTTAATCCAAAGGTCTAAAATACAAATTTTAACTTTATATCTGTTGAATAAATTAGTTATTTTAGTTAGCAATTTAAAATTTATCTAAGCCCCTTCATGCTTTCATTAAATTAAACCCGACCGTTTTCTTATGTAAAGAATGTCCAATTCTTCTCACGTTCTTGGAGCGTCCGATATTACCAGACTTTAATATTGATTTTAAATTTGATATAATCTTGATATTTTTATTATATAAGCTATCTAATTTATTTTCTGTTTGGATTTAAAAAAAAGTAAAAACCGATTTCAAATAACGAAAAAGAGTTAAATAATTTCTATATAACAGCATCAGAAGTCGCTGTTGAGGGGTAATTTACAGGATTTAAAGCCCAGACTTTGAAGATTTTATATGGAAATTATTTAATGATAATAATAACTAATCATTTTATCAAAAAATCTTAAGAGATTGTTCCATTCTTCTTGTAATGCGTTTTTAGGGTTTCTCAAATTAGGGACTCCTTTTAGGGAATTTTTATACATTTTTGTAACAAAATATTGCATGCCTTAAGCGCAAAGCGCGTAGGTATGTTCTACCAGCACCTAAAAATCAAGAGTCCAAGGTTTTGTCTTATGAAATCGTATTTAACATATAAATAATATAAAAAGCACAATGTCAGAGAGATAAATGATTGTTGAAGTTATTTTTTAATCGGTTAATTTTCCCTAGGGACTCGGAAATCAGGGACAGGATTTCTTTACGTAATTTGTCTTTCAACCTTTTTCCGCATATGCCCTATTGGATTTAAGTCGGGCCAACACGCTAAGCACAGCATTGATTTTAGCGTCTGAAAGGTATTCGACAATCACGGCCGCAGTATATCGGCGTGTATTATCATCCTTAAAAACAAATCCACCTCCTATAAAAGAAGAAAAAGGTACGAATATTTCTTCCAATATCTCAGTTAATTTCATGCCGCTGTTTGTGACTTACAATGACGCGGAGGTCGGCGAGTGCCCCCCTATACATACCTCCTCACATCATAACTGAGCCCCTGCCATATGCCTCTTTTTCAATGATGTTTCGCTATCTCCTGGCTCTCTCAAGCTTTCTCCCGAGCGTCTCCACACTTTAATCTCACCAACATCTGACTTCAGGCAAAATCTGGACTCATCTGTGAATATAATTTGACTCCAAGCTGCGTCATTCCAATTTTCGTAATTGCGAGCCAGTTTATTCCAGTTGATTTGGAACTTTTTTCTTACCTGAAAAGAAGTTAGGTCAGTTAGGTGTTAGTAAAATGTACAGAAGGTATCGTGTATTTTACCAGTGTGGTGTAAAAATATACATATAACACGGTATAGGGATATTTTTAATAACATTGGCTCACTAAAAAGGTATTGGTCACTTTAAAATATTTTTTGAGAAATTATGCAATTGGATCACCAGATTTCTTGCAGATTGGAGCATCAAGGTCGTTGTAGACGGTGCAAGCTCCGATTACAAGCCTATTAATGCTTGTGTTCAACAAGGCTGCGTGCTATCACCAACGTTTTTTCTTCTGCATATCAACATTTATTGCTATGCAGTTAACAGCACTGGTGATGCTCTGTACACCGGCTGTGCCAATATTTCTCGGGAAAACGTCTCCCAGTACCGGGATAAACTTGTGTCTGAAGTCGAGTTTTTGCTGAACCAAGTCTCGGATTGGGGGCGACTAAATCTAGTCCAGTTAACCGCGTTAACCGCTAAAAAGAACCTCTTTGTCGTATCTCCTTAGTTTCAAGGCGCTCTCCTTGTTGCCTCAGCCAGTATCGGAATCCTCGGCGTCGACATATCGAGTGACGTGCAGTTTCGTGGTCACTTGGAAGAGAAGGCCAAATTGTTCTCTAAATGATTGGCGTGCTCAGCAGAGCGGTACAGTATTTTATGCCGGCACACCGCTTGTAACTTTACAAGGTGCAGGTTCGGCCGCACATGGAATACTGTTCCCATCTCTGGGCTGGGGCTCCCCAGTACCAGCTCCTTCCACTTGACCGCATCCAGCGCAGAGCGGCTTGAATCGTTGACGAATGAGTTATTTCCGATCGGCTCGATTCACTAGCGCTGCGAAGAGATGTTGCATCTCTTTGCGTATTTTATTGCGTCTATCACTTTGCTCTGATTCATCCAAGCCGCCAAATTTCATGAACGCACTACGCGGCAAACCTACCAATATCATCCACACCATTTGGATACTTGGCGGTCTGCAACTGTACGTTTCACTAAGAGGTTTCTTCCGCGTATGACCTCTCTGTGGAATAGTTTACCACCAGCGATTAATCCGGACCGATACGACCTGGGAAACTTCAAGAAAAGTGCTTACTCCTTTCTAAAGGGCCGGCAATGCATCTGAAATTCCCCTGGTGTTCCGGTTGTTCGTGGTCTGCGGTAGTCAACATTAGGTGAACCGTATGCTCATTTGCTCCCTCTTCTATAAAAAAATATAAGAAATAAAATATGTTCTGAGAATGGTTCTAAAAGTCTTCGACGTAACATCCGTGCAATCATCGTAGCCGACGCTTTTTACGGTCCTGTATTAAAAAAATCTGTGAAAATAACTTATTAGAAATTACACAAGTACACAATCGAATTATATTTTGGCCCGAAAAGGCTCATGGAATTTGTCTAGCTCTGGAAACAACCCATAACTTAACTGTACCTTTAAATAGGACAGAGTAATTTCGTGAATTAATTTCGTTTTATAAGGAGCGAAACTTTTACGATGTCAATTAAAATTTATTTGCAAATAAAAAACTTAAGTTCGTTCAACTCACAGCTATTTCGCGATTTGAATCGTTTTATAATGATTAGCGATAAAATACTTTCCCTATTCTATTTTTTCACACGCTTAGTGTCAAGGAGTATATAAAAAATTGAGTGTACTTGACTTGAAACGTCATACTTTACTATTCGATTAAATCGGTATGTGTAAAGAACATAATATTTAAGAGTATCACATCATAATATCATCTCAAGAGTGCGATAATATTATGACGACTTTATTACATGATTGGCAGATCCCAAAAAGAGGCTAAATATTTTTCTGGTGTGTATGTAACCCTCTTAGAAATGAGAGGTAACCCGTGCCCAGCAGTTGGACGTATATAAGCTGTGAATTCACTTTAATTTTTCTGAACGTATGTATATGTTACGTGTCCGTTTTTATGATCGCCCATAACTTTCTGACAAGTTTTTGATAGTTAGAGATTTCAATCGATTTATCGAGGTAACATGGACTATTATAGTCGTCATGAAATTGTGATGATGATCACTGAACTAAATAATATTAATAAGAAAGTATATCGTACATGTTATCCAACGAGAGTTGTTTTTTATTAAAAATATACAGTATAACGTACTCCAGACCGAATTATAGTCAAGACGGCGGCCCATCTCAACTGAGACTAGTAACCTGCGTAGGACAGGATTATATTGCCTGAGTGCCATTGATACGAGTTTAAATTTTCAATTCAATCGACCGTCTACAAGTTTACATAGATACACGCAAAGCTAATAAAAGCGTCTTAATTAACTTGAATACAATTTATATCTCTTGAAAACTCCCAAAATTGATACAGAAAATACTAATATTTATCCAAAACTTATCGATAACCTCACCATGACATTTTGCCAGCTGTAATAACTATAGTGAGTTATTGGGTTTCATGTGAGTCCTTAACATAGTATAAATATATACATGTACCAAATAAAAAAATAAAATTAAATGCAAACAAACTTTATAAGAAGAAAACCCCAAAACAATCTCGTTATATAACAACACTTTGTGTAGTTATTCACGATGAATATGATAGTAACAATGGTTTTATTGGAAGCTTGCCAACATTTAGCGCCAAATTACCCAAAAACTTATGTAGGAACTTTTCTTGGTTACAGAATACAAACACTACCATACAGTGAGCGCCTTGTTCTTATTGTGGCGAAAATCGATTATCAAATTACAACTTTTGTATGCTAATGTTACAAAGGACTGAATAAAAACAAAAAGTATGCTTTATATATCTTCATACTCACTTAATTTTGAGCGCTATTCATTTTCCTGACTTCGGTAGTGGTTTCCTTTACGATAGAAATAAGAGGCTTCTAAAATTTTGTGTTCTTCACAGATCCATACAACGGAGAACAATGCTATAGATCCCAAGAAACATTATCGTCACTTGACAGGCAAACTGACGTTTCGCATTTAAGTATGACACTGTTTCCATCACCAGCGGAGCCACGTGACATTTCAGACAGTTTCCTATTCTTTAGCGCTGCTTGATTAATTGATTCTTTAATGGGGTTAGGGGTTTACTACAGAAAATAAAAATAATAACTGTAGCCAGTGGTGTTTTTACAATGGCACATTCTGTCGTACAAATAAACTGATGTAGAAAATCAATTTTCTTATTAAATTTTTATACATTTTTGTAACAAAATATTGCATGCCTTAAGCGCAAAGCGCGTAGGTATGTTCTACCAGCACCTAAAAATCAAGAGTCCAAGGTTTTGTCTTATGAAATCGTACTTAACATATAAATAATATAAAAAGTACAATGTCAGAGAGAGAAATGATTGTTGAAGTTATTTTTTAATCGGTTAATTTTTTTACAGGATAGTTTGACAAACGAGCACATAGTCCACCTGATGGTAAGTGGTTGTTGTGGCCCATAGACATCTACATCTATCCTCGGTTACGAATCAAAATGCAGTAGCGTTGCCGTGAGGACTAAGATGGAATACCTCTTTCTAGTGAAAAGGATCTCCGGGTCTCTACACTCACTACACGAAACACAATAGCATTAAGCTAATATTTTTCGCTTGTATTCTGTGAGAGCGTGGTCCTTCCCCGGTCGAGCCGTCCCATTCGTGCTACAACAATAATACTAAAATAACTGCAGCATGGCTCTATTTCTATACCACGTAAATTGTTGTTTTTACATTAAAAAGTAGTTTTAGTGGCTTATGGAGTATATTTATCAAGTCCGCATGGAGGTGTAAACACGATAACTTTTGAAAATATCACTTGTTCAACTCGATCTATTTTTTTAATCTCTTCATCTATAATGTGTCGTTTGAGCAGCCACGTTTATATATTTTACTAAATACAAGATGCACTTTGATTCACTCCAGGTTCGGCCGCCATCGTGAGTGGGTTACTGTATCGTTTGCTTGCAGCGGCTCGTGATGAAAAAAAAATCGATCGCTGTAGAAATACAAAATATTCCAGAAACCAAATTTTATATATACACGACCAAAATAAGATATTATAATTATTTTTATAATCACACATTTTCATTACAACATATTGTTTCACTAAAATGACGTCGAATTTATAAATAAATATACTTATACGTCTTGGACTTTATGGAGTGACTTGAAGGTGTACCGAAGATATCTGCTACTGGAACTACTCAAACATGGCTGCGCTTTAAACGATATAAAGTTGATGAAAAAACAATTATTAACGAGTCATTTTAAGAAAATTCTTTTAATTTTTTTTTTTCAATTAACAATAATAAAAACATTTGAATCCCAATAATAAAAACAGTAAAATTAAAAAAAAATATTTTCTATTGTCGATTGAGATTTTTTTTCTACATTTTTGCAAGACCATGTGAGCATTATGAGTCGTACAATTTGGATTTTCTAACCTTTTTCTATTGATATTTGACATTAAATTATCGGAAAATTAAAAGTAATAGTAAGTAGGGTATTTGTGAAATTTTGTGTGTATTTAAAATATTTGAAAAAAAATTGAAGTTTAAAATGAGCGCTTACATTTGAATTTACCAAAAGTTTTTTTTTAAATTATTACACCGTTGTTGATTAAACGCCCTGTTCACCTTATTTTAAGTGGCTAAAGCTATAAGAAAGTTTAAATTTATTTTACTTACCTACGCATTCGCCCCGAAGTGTACAATAACCTAAAAAAATACGTAAAAAGCAATTATTTAGTACGTAAAAATTTACTGATTCTATACTGGGACTATCTTATTAAGTAGAAATGAATGAATATCCTACAAGAGAAATAAATATCTGCACCAAAGAGTTTTTATCTTGGTGCTCCTTTGATTAGAAAAGGTTTCGATCTCTATATGGGTAGATTAGAAAAAGAAACATTAATCAAATAATAATTTCTTATAATTTTTACACATATACCACACCACAAATTGAACTAAAGCCATGTATTGGTGGTATAACCATACCACTAGCCGCCATTGCCGTCAGAGGCGACAGTGGGAATAAAACCAGAAGATAGGCAGCAGAGCCTTACTCGTATTAATTGAAATTAGAAAATAAGAAACTGCGGTTGTCAACCCGCCTGCAAATCGTGCCGATTATAGCGAATAATCCCTTTATGGGGCAATTATGCGAAGGCCTTTGTTCAGCAGTTGACTTTGATAGACTATTATGACGGTGATGCACATCGAATAAAACTTATTTTTCTGCTTAGTTTTAACTTATTTTTGCATACTCTTAATTCCTGGCGTTTTGGTTGCTTTACAGTACCCATTGTTACGGGCAACGCCGTCTTTGGCCATATCGGGGTCTTTGGGCAGACAAGATTTTGGGATCCAGTATAAAAGTAAAAAAGCGAATTACAAAAACATTTTTCTGCTGTGATCGTATATTTATTATAGTAAATTGGCAAAAATCAAATAATATGTCATTAATGACTTTTCTGCCACCAGGGCGGCGCCACTATACAATGAGGTAAAATATTTGACATGATTTCATAGCGGGGACGATAATTTCGTAGGAAAATTCTTTCCTATTTCCTTCAAAAAAAAAAAAAAAAAGAAAATATTCTATAACAACATCAATACGTTTATTCATTTTATTTCTTACTGGTTGCGCGGAAAACCATTCGTATTTATTTATTTTGACGGTAGGCTGCCAAATCGCTTATACCTTTCCAAAACGATATCATTCCTACCCTCCTATCGACACATCGGGGTGGTGGGGTGGGAGGGGAAAGAAGATGATTCTAGAATATCACGTAATTATCGCAACCGAAGGTATAAAAGGCACGCGCGACCGACGCGCACGCTCTTCCCGCCGCGCTCGTCGTTGAAACCACACCGCTTCTCTCCCGACGTATGTCTGGGGCCCCAGTGTCTGTCCAGAAGAAGTTCCAGAAGTCGCAGCTATAGTGCCCAACAGCATAGAAGAGACATCCCGGTGAGTGAATATTCCTAATAATATTGCCTGCTTGATATAATTGTGTTTTAACCCGCTCCAATATTGTTTTCTCCTAATCAAGCAGGATTCCTTTCATCGATTTGGCAAATAATAGTTCGTTTTTAGGGAAGAGCGAGTGCATTGTACCGCGTGCCATAGTTGTCATTATATAAGCGTAGAAGCATTTTGTAGATACATTCTACTTAGATTAATATCTCGCGTAATAGGTTTAAGGTTCGACCGAGGAATTCGACTTCGGCGACCTTAGGCTCGTCGCTACACCATTTTATGGTCACTTCAGCAGGATTTGGACTGGTGTTTAGTAGTCGTTCAACCATTTTCTGGTCGAATTATTAAATTAATTATTTAGATAATGCACTCTAATTTATGGAATAGTCTTAAATAGTGTTCGTTTAAATTTAAAATTTGGTTAGGTACTCGCAAACAGAATTATTCATTTAAATAGTGTTTGTATTTGGTTTAAATTTAAAGCTTATTAGTCGCTTAAATAATTGAAACAGTGTAATCGCAACCGTTTGGTACGCTTACCCGACAATTTTGATAAAAATATTGAGTTTAGCGAGCGACACGCGTAACAGGTGTTCGATTTAATTACGTAATACGGCATACGAGTGTTCATCCTCCATTATTTGTGCGTTGTGAGATTAATTGTGATTAATATAACTTTATTATAATAATTTAAAATGGCAGTTAGTGGAAATGAAATTAAAATTAAAACGCTTTATGCCAAGAGGAGCATACTTTTTTCACGTATACAAAGTATTAGTGATCACATAAAGAACATCAATGTAGAAGCAGTGCGGCAAACGTTTTTGAATGAAATTGAAACGGTGGATTCTTTGCGGACGGATTACGAAAGAATATTAGACCAAATTAATCATTTGGAATTACAAATCGACCCGAAATACATAGTGAACTACCAACCGCTTCTAGCATTTGATGATATGTTGTGTCGCGTGAAAAGAACGGCGAAACTCTTACAATCTCAAAACGAAGCAAAGCCGTAAATACAGGTACGTCCACGTGACTCAATTAGGTTGCCGCCAATAGATATTCCGGTATTCAATGGTGATATTAAGACATGGCCCTTCTTCTTCAGTAGTTTTCAAAACAATATACACAATAACCCATCGTTATCGGACGCTGAAAAATTATATTAATTAATTAGTAAACTTAGTGGCAGGGCACAGTCAATTTGCTCTGGTTTTACACCTACAGCAAACAATTACTTGTTAATATTCGAAACGCTTAAAACTAAATATAAAGATAGGAGAATGTTAGCTTCCGAATATTTGAACCAGATATTCGATCTTAAACCTATATCATCCGCGAACATCAACGGCATAGAGCAGTTTTTAGATAAATTTGTGGCGTCGGTGGCTGCACTTAAGAATTTGAAATTTAATGACCTTATGGACGTGGTGTTTCTCCATATTGCACTAAAGAAATTAGACTCCGACACCGTGCGTGCGTTTGAAATGGAGCATCGTAGCTCGGAGATGCCTTCCTTTCAATCATTAGCATCGTTCGTGCGAGATCAAATAAAGGTGATGCAGCGCTCTCCGAACGTTAAACAGGAGATTAAAAGGTGCGTCGACAGTAGACAGACTCAACCATCTAAAATAGCAGGGTCGTTAACATACGTAACCGCTGCGTCGGCACCACTTCAGCATGCCTGTATCATATGTAAAGATAAACACGGTAATTTATACAATTGTGCGACTTTTCGTAAATATTCACCAAGCGAACGTTATAAATTAGTAAAGACAAACAACCTATGTCTGAACTGCTTAAGTAATAAGCATTTAGTTGCAAAATGCAATTCGAGTTCCGTATGTAGCAAGTGCGCCAGGAAACATCACACGCTATTAAATTTTGAAAATGGCAACATAGCGGCGTCAAGTAAAGCGGACAAGGAATTCACCCCTACTAAAGTCAACGATTCTAGCGGTCGACCTGGTGATGTCGCTCTGTGCTCATTGGCAAATATGGGAGCACAACCTCCTTCAACCGTGTTACTGGGTACGGCGCGTATTTTGGTTAGGGATTCGCGTGGAAACGAACAAAGCGTCCGTGCACTGCTGGACAGCGGAGCCCAAAATAGCTTTATAACGCGACAATGTTGTCAGCGCTTAGGCTTATTAATAAATAGGTCACTTTCATGTCCTGTAGTCAAAGGCATCGGAGGTACTAGTAAAGCTACCCAGGGATATATAAATTTAAAATTTTATTCTCGGATAGATCGTAATGTTAACTTTGATATAAATGCACTAGTAGTGGATAGGGTCACTGAAAGGCTGCCAACCGTTTCGGTAGACACCTCGGCAATGATTGAATTTAAAAATTTGACTCTAGCGGACGACACTTACGCCGTTCCTGGAAACATAGACATGCTCATTGGAGCATCGCTTTTCCCTCATCTTTTGCTAAACAATAAGGTCAGGGGCAACTCCTCGCATACCGCGCCTTACGCACTGGAAACCGTATTGGGCTACGTCATCATTGGCTCCGCCCCCATCATGGATAGTATTTCGGCAACCTCTTATTGTGGTATGGCTGTCTAACCGCTCGAGTCGTTAGTCCGCAAATTTAGGGAGATGGAGGAGGTGAACGTCCCACCCATAGCTAGCTCAGATGACAGATTATGCGAGGAAATTTACGTCCGCACGACCGTTCGTGATCGCGACGGTAGATATAGTGTAGCACTACCCTTTAAAGAGATGTTTTATCTCTCGGCGATTCGCGTCAAATGGCGGAAAAACGTTTCTACAGCTTGGAGCGTAGGATGCTCGCTTCACCCCAGTTAAAGGAAGCTTATGACTGCGTCATTAACGAATATATAAGAGAAGGTTACATATCACTTGTGGCTTCGAAATTAGATAACTACGAAGACACACCGTCGTATTTGATACCACACCACGGGGTCATTAGGGAGGACAAACTTACATCTAAGTTACGTGTAGTGCTCGACGCTAGTGCTAAAACTAGCACTCACCTGTCGCTTAACGATATCCTCTATAGTGGGCAAAATTTACAGGGCAGTTTATTTAATATAATAGCCAATTATCGTTTGTTTAGTATAGCACTATCCGCCGATATTAGCCAAATGTTTCTTTGCATAGGGATCCGTGAATGCGACCGTAGGTTCCAACGCATTTTATATCGTTTCAACCCAAAGGAACCTCTAATGGTGTTTGAATTTAACCGCGTTTGTTTTGGTTTAAAGTCGAGCCCATTTCATGCGTTACGCACGGTGAGACAGCTAGCCCACGATGAAGGTCCCTCTTATCCTAAAGCTAAGAGGGCAATTGAAAGTGGATTATATATGGATGATTTTGTGAACTCGGTCGATAGCGTGGAGGAGGCCACCCTAACCACCGCCGAGGTTATAAGGCTCATGAAATCGGGTCAATTCGATCTTGTGAAGTGGACTAGTAATTCGCGTCCGGTTTTAGATACAATCTCACTATCACACCGTCCTTCGGCGATAAAGGAATTCGACGATTCTGATACACACAAGGTGCTCGGTCTGTGTTGGTCACCAGAGTCCGACGTTTTTAGCCTTAAGGTAAATCCGCCCGTAGAGTAATGCACAAAGCGCACAACAATGTCATGCGTTGCTAGATTATGGGATGTCATGGGTTTCGTAGCTCCGGTGGTATTATACGCTAAGCTTTTGATTAAAAAACTTTGGTTATTTTAATGCGATTGGGATGACTCGCTGCCTGACAGCATTGTTCGGTTGTGGCAACGTTTTAGAGAGGAACTTCCTTTACTATGAGAAATTAAAATACCACGTCATATAAACGTCGACAGAAATAGCGTCATAACGGTCGTTGGGTTTGCGGACGCCAGCGAGAAGGCTTACGGGGGGCGTTGTATATTTCCACGTTCAGAATAATGGTAGAAATTCGATTAGCCTCATTAGTTCTAAGTCGAGTCTCCCCCCCGTAAGGTTGTCTCTCTGGCGCGCTTAGAGCTTTGCGCAATATTTGTACTCATCAAGCTTATTACCGCAGTTATCGCATACCGCATGATACCGCATGTAGGGATAGAGTTCACATAGAAAGGATATTTGCCTTTTCCGACTCCACCGTCGCCTTATGCTGGGTTCATTCTTCACCCCACCGTTGGGATACGTTTGTCGCGAACCGAGTGGCCAAGATCCAAGACGAGTTAGAAACGCGGAACTTTTATCACGTGTCCGGTACGGAAAACCCTGCCGATTGTCTATCCCGTGGACTCACCCCGATGCAAATAATGGACCACCCGCTTTGGTTCCACGGACCTTCTTGGGTTCACTTGGATCCCTCGCAATGGCCAATAACCGATTTCGAACCTTCGTCAGTGTCACAACCGCCGGAAGAGAAGAGACACGCTCTAGTGGCGAACGTTTCGAGCGAGGTTTCTCCAATCATTGCTTTGGCGAACCGCTTGTCCTCTTGGTCGAAATTATTGCGTAGCGTAATTTACGTTTGTCGATTCGCGAAGCTTTAACCGCGACGTTCGTATGTCTTAGCGTTCGATTACAACTATGCCGAGTCGCTAGTATTACGTGAACTTCAACTTGCACACTTCTCTGAAGAAATTACAAGATTACAATCGAATAGAGCTTGTAGTCGCGCCTTTCAACGCCTTAAGCGATTTTTCAGGATGGGATTGTAAGGGTAGGTGGACGCTTGTCCAACTCGCAGTTGAGTTTCGACCAACGGCACCCTATAGTTTTACCGCGCAAAGACCATATCATGAATTTATTAGTCGATTACCATCATAAATTGAATTCGAACGCTGGCCCCGACTTGCTGATGTCGATCTTGCGTCAGAATTATTGGATTCTTTCTGCACGTAGTTTAATACGCAATCGGGTGCACAGATGTATAGCTTGCTTTCGGGCATGCCCCAAGCCGTCATTTCCGGAAATGGCGGAACTTAGATCTTGTAGAGTAATACAATCAGTAAAGCCCTTTATGCACACCGGGTCTGATTTCGATGGTCCGTTTAAGGTCACGCTCACTCGCGGGCGTGGTATAAGATCCACAAAGGCTTACGTCTGCATTTTCGTATGTCTAACTACTCGAGCGGTGCATATAGAACTCGTTGGTGATTTAAGCACAGCAGGCTTTATGGGTGCATTTAAAAGATTTCTATCCCGCCGTGGCCCTATAAGTAAATTATATTCGGATAACGGTACGAACTACGTCGGTGCAAAACGTATTTTATCAGAACTACATGAGCTCTCAGCTATCAAATATTATAATTCGGAGTTCGCTCACATTTTAGCCGAGAACCGCATTGAGTGGTCTCTGAAGGTCCCAGCCGCGAGTCATTTTGTGGGCAATTGGGAGACTAATATTAAGAGTCTAAAGAGTCACTTATACCGAGTAATAGGAGATCAAATTTTGTCCTTCGAAGAGCTAAGTACGGTGCTCGCTCAAATTGAATGCGTAATGAATAGCCGCCCACTTTGTCGTACGTTGTCTAGTGACCCCTCGGAACCGCTGGCTCTAACTCCAGCACATTTTTTTAAATTTAACGCCTTTAAAGTATTTGCCCGCCGTAGATATGGATGAGAACAGACTTAGCATTTCCGCACGCCACAAATTATTAGACCGGTTAGTGCAATCGTTTTGGAAACGATGGAGGATGGAATACTTGCATACTTTACAGTCTCGGCAAAAATGGAACAGAGCAACTGAGCCATTAGCTGTAGGAACTGCAGTTGTGCTCACCAAAGAGAATACGCCGCCTCTCCACTGGCCGTTAGGAATTGTCGAAGAGGTCTTTCCCGGTTCCGACGGAGTAATTAGGGTAGCTCGCGTTAAGACCACGGTTGGGTCTTACCTGCGTCCTGTTGTCCGTTTGTGCCCCCTGCCTCTTCCATAATTTAAATTAGCTTTCTAGATTAGAAATTGTAGTTGAATCTAGGTAATCTTAGCGTTAGTTAGTTATTTTGTTAGTTTGGTCTTAGCTCTAGTTGTTTTAGTTATTTTTTGAAGGAAATCCTTCAAGGGCGGGGGAGATGGTTGCGCGGAAAACCATTCGTATTTATTTATTTTGACCGTAGGCTGCCAAATCGCTTATCCCTTTCCAAAACGATATCATTCCTACCCTCCTATCGACACATCGGGGTGGTGGGGTGGGACGGGAAAGAAGATGATTCTAGAATATCACGTAATCATCGCAACCGAAGGTATAAAAGGCACGCGCGACCGACGCGCACGCTCTTCCCGCCGCGCTCGTCGTTGAAACCACACCGCTTCTCTCCCGACGTATCTCTGGGGTCCCAGAGTGTCTGTCCAGAAGAAGTTCCAGAAGTCGCAGCTATAATGCCCAACAGCATAGAAGAGACACCCCGGTGAGTGAATATTCCTAATAATATTGCCTGCTTGATATAATTGTGTTTTAACCCGCTCCAATTTTGTTTTCTCCTAATCAAGCAGGATTCCTTTCATCGATTTGGCAAATAATAGTTCGTTTTTAGGGAAGAGCGAGTGCATTGTACCGCGTGCCATAGTCGTCATTATATAAGCGTAGAAGCATTTTGTAGATACAGTCCACTTAGATTAATATCTCGCGTAATAGGTTTAAGGTTCGACCGGGGAATTCGACTTCGGCGACTTTAGGCTCGTCGCTACACCACTTACATTAAAAATTAGGCTTCAATTGTTTAAAAATAAGGATCGTAACAATTAAAAAAAAAAAAACGATTCTCATAGATTATTGACACAAAAATTGCCGAAAATAAAAAAAATCCAGGCTATAAGTAGATCGACTGTACAGCCAGACAAAATAGTTTAGATGGCGGTGAAACGTGAAACTTCATAATATTTTTTACCTAGTAAATCTGTCAATACCACTTTTTCTGGCTATATGTGGCTTGTCACTGCTCAGGGTTGTTAGAAAGTTACTAACAACGCAACGCTCTCATTTAATCTATAAATTGTTTTGTCGAGTTATATTTTCTTAAAATATACAAAAGATAGTATAGCGTAAGCGAATAAGGACGGTTCCTTTCGTCATGGGGGCCACCGTGACGACCCGATACGACCCTGGGCACGAGCCCCGTGTGCCCTAATGGTAAAGACGGTACTGGTTACGGGGTGACTTACTTACTTAGATCTACGCAGAACGAGCTTGCAGTATCATGGAGTCTTGCAGTGGTATACTTGAGTTTGAATTTAATTTTATTAATGATAGTATCTCAAGCAGATGGCAGCAGTCAATCATCTTCTCTATTTTTTTCAATAAACCTCGAGCATAAATAAACAAGATTAACCTCTCAAACGGCAAGCGTCCATTTTTGACCGCTTCGATAATCCGTCAAAATTCAAGTGTTCTAATGTGACCGCACCCACCAACAGCAATTTAACCCATCAATACTTATGTTTAGAGACTACTTTTCTATGAAAAAGTTTAGTATTATAGAATCAATATGAAATTTCCTATCCTCTAGATGAATAAAAAGTTAGTTAGTTTATGGATATTTGTTTATAATCTACGTTCATTTAATACGCCATTTTCGCGTGAATGTATTGTGTTGAATATTGAATTTTTCAAGTGTTTTAGTACAGTGTTTTATTATAAAATTGTAATGAAAGTTTTTTTTTTTAATATAGAAGAGGGGGCAAACGAGCATGCGGCTCACCTACGCTACGATGATTGCACGGATGTTACGTCGAAGACTTCTAGAACCATTCTCAGAACATATTCATTTCTTATATTTTTTATAGAAGAGGGAGCAAACGAGCATACGGTTCACATGATGTTAAGTGACTACCGCAGCCCATGAACAACCGGAACACCAGGGGAATTGCAGGTGCATTGCCGGCCCTTTAGAAAGGAGTAAGCTCTTTTCTTGAAGGTTCCCAGGTCGTATCGGTCCGGATTAATCGCTGGTGGTAAACTATTCCACAGAGAGGTCATACGCGGAAGAAAGTCCTCTACCTCTTAGTGAAACGTACAGTTGTAGACCGCCAAGTATCCAAATGGTGTGGATGGTACTGGGAGATTTGCCGCGTAGTGCGTTCACGAAATTTGGCGACTTCTCAGAGCAGAGTGATAGATGCAATAAAATACTCAAAGAGATGCAACATCTCTTCGCAGCGCCAGTGAATCGAACCGATCGGAAAGCACTCGGTCGTCGACGATTCGAGCCGCTCTGCGCTGGATGCGGTCAAGTGGAAGGAGCTGTTACTGGGGAGCCCCAGCCCAGAGATGGAAACAGTATTCCATATGCGTCCGAACTTGAGCCTTGTAAAGTTGCAGGCGGTGTGCCGGCATGATATACTGTCCCGCTCTATTGAGTACGCCAAGTTTTTAGAGGCCAATTTGGCCTTCTCTTCCAAGTGACCACGAAACTGCACGTCACTTGATATGTCGACGCCGAGGATTCCGATACTGGCTGAGGCAACTAGGGGGGTGCCTTGAAACTGAGGAGATACGACAAAGGGGTTCTTTTTAGCGGTTAACGCGCAAACTTCTGTCTTCTGGGGGTTAAACTGGACTAGATTTAGTCGCCCCCAATCCGAGACTCTGTTCAGCAGAGATTTGACTTCAGACACAGGTTTGTCCCGGCACTCGGAGACGTTTTCCCGAGAAATATTGGCTTGGCCGGTGTACAGAGCACCACCAATGATGTCATCTGCATAGCAATGAATGTTACGGGTTTGCAACATATCATTGATACATAAAATACATAAACACTCACGCCTGTCACCCAGAGGGGTAGGCAGAGACTACAGACTTCCATTTGGCACGATCCTGACACACCTCTCTCGCCTCCTTCACATCCATACATCTACGCATGCATGCTCGTCGGTTAAGGGTACTCCTAATTTGGCCCGTTTTCAATAAATTGCCAATTTGGTCGATAAATTTTCGCCTAGGACGTCCCTTTCCGACTCTGCCATTCACTTCTGCAACATAAATTTTCTTTGTCACTCTTTCCTCATCTATTCTTTCCACATGACCAAACCACCGAAGCATTCCTTTCTTAATCCTGGTCACAACATCATCTTGCAAACCACACTCTTCTCTTATCACACAATTCTTTACCCTGTCATTCAGATTCAGCCCTAACATACTCCTTAACGACCGCATTTCTACTGCATTTATTCTACTCTCGTGCTTCTTCTGCCACACCCAACTTTCACTACCATACGTTAAAGTAGGGACCAACACAGCATTGTGAATTGCCATACGTGCCTTTTTTGACACATTTTGACTCTTCACAATAGAGTGCAGGGCCCCATTTACTCTGTTTCCTGCGTTCACTCGTCGTTCTATATCCTTATCATATCTCCCATCCCTGCTAAATACGCAGCCCAAATATACAAACTCATCTACTTGCTCGATCAACCCCTTCTATTCTTATTTCACACTTTACTTTCTTCTCTTTCAAAAACCATAACCTTCGTCTTACTTGCGTTCACTTTCATACCCCTTTCTTTTAATGATCCGTTCATTAATGTAACCATCATTTGCAACTCGGCCGCCGACGACGCAAGAATGACTTGATCATCGGCGTACAAAAGGCATTTGACGGTTAACTCACCCATTCTTAATCCGCATTCTTCAACTTTCAAATTTTGCAAACAACTGTCCATAAATAGGTTGAACAGCCACGGGGGGAAGCCACACAGCCCTGTCTGACACCTTTATGGATGTCAAACCAGTCCGAGTGGACCCCGTTGATCCTAACACAAGCACTAGAGTCCCTATAAAGAGATTCCAATGCTTGTATCAAGCCAGCGCTCAACCCAAATGAGTTCAGTGTTTGCCATAGCACATTCCTATCCACTCTGTCATAGGCCTTCTCCAAGTCCATGAACGCACAAAAAACCTTTTGGTTTTTGGCCAAAAACTTCTCCGCGATCATGCGCATGGAGAAGACTTGATCTGTACATCCCATTCCCTTTCTAAATCCCGCTTGCACATCCCAAATTTTTCCATCGGTTTCTTTCATGACCCTTTCAATTAGTACCTTGGCATACAATTTTCCCACGATGCTAAGAAGGCTGATACCGCGGTAGATTTTACAGTCCTGCTGCGACCCTTTTCCCTTATATACTGGGACTATCACGGCTTTGCACCAGTCTCCCGGTACCCGCTTCATACATTAAACAAGGTGTGCAGCAGGCCTGCCACCACTTCCTCTCCAGCCCTTAGTATTTCGAGTGAAACTCTATCATAACCGGCAGCCTTACCTGCTTTCATGCTTTTCATTGCTTTCATTATTTCATCTATACTTATCTCGCTACCTCCTTCCCCTTCTTTCGGAGTTCCTATTTCATTTAGTTCATACGTTGTCTCCTCACTCATAAACATGCTTTAAAATATTCCTTCCATCTTTTTAAACTCAAAACTTCATCATTCAGAATATAGCCATTCTCATCTCTTATAGCATTCATTATAGGCTGTTTTGCATATCATTGACATGCAGAAGAAACAGCGTTGGTGATAGCACGCAGCCTTGTGGAACACCAGCATTAATAGACCTTGATGCTCCTATCTGCAAGAAAGCTGGTGATCCAATCGCATAATTTCTCAGGAAGCCCGTAGGAAGGGAGCTTCGAAAGAAGCGCTTTGTGCCAAACCCGATCGAAGGCCTTCGCAATGTCCAAACTAACGGCTAATGCCTCCCCCTTGGACTCTACTGTCTCCGCCCATCTGTGTGTTAGGTAGACCAGAAGATCACCAGCTGACCGACCACGGCGAAAACCGTATTGGCGATCATAAATCAGCTGGTGATCCTCAAGGTACCTATTGAGCTGGCAGTTAACAATAGACTCCATTATTTTGGAGAACATGGAGGTGGCGATAGGCTGGTAGTTGGATGGGTCTGAGCGGTCGCCTTTTTTAGGGATCGAGTGGACGAAAGCCGTCTTCCATGTTTTCGGGACTACGCCTAGGGCGTAGGAGTACCGGAAAAGACGCGTTAAAACCGGTGCCAACTCTGGGGCATACGTCCTCAGCACAATTGGGGGGATTCCGTCAGGTCCACTCGCTTGTGGATATCCAGGGAGATGATTGCTTTGCGAACCGAGCGCTGTGTGAACTGCACTTCCTGCATGGAGCACTCACGCCGCGGGATGGTCTGCGGCGTACTCACCCCGTCATCGAGAGTCGAGTTGGACGCGAAGAAAGAGCCTAGCAGATCGGCTTTCTCCTTTGCGGTATGGGCTAGTGAATGCACGGGTTCCAGAAGGAAGGCGAACTAGTTGCTCGCCAATTCTGCCTATGTGCTCTGACTTTGGCAATGACTCTTTCGAAGGACCGAGAGGCGGATTCTTTTTTACATCCCGGGACGTTGATGCGTCAGCCCAGGCTCGGTAGCACTCCTGCTTTTAGCATGATGCTATTTTACAGGAGCGACTAAACCACGGCTGAGATTCCACCACAGAGGAAGGAATAAAAAGTTCCATACCCTAAAGTACCACATCAGCGACAGATTCCGCAACAACGTTGGGATCGTCTGGCGAGAAGTGAACCCGCCCCCAAGGGTAGGATGTATAGAAAGACCGCATCCCATCCCAATCGGCTGACCTGTAGTGCTAAACACGGTGGCAGTCTACTACTACTAATGCCACTGCGATTTCAGCGTGAGGGGCACCACACTCCAGGCAAGACAATGGTCCGAGGAGCCTAAAGCGGCGTCGACGAAAATCTGATATCCGTCCGGGTGAGAGGTCAGCAGAAGGTCCAACGGGGAAGATACATGATCCTCCACAGGAATCCGCGTAGGCGAAGTAACCAGTTGTGTCAGAACATATGCCAAGGCAAAATCATGAACAGATCTCCCCGCATGATCGGTTAAACGTGAACCAAGTCATTAGGCGTGATGGGCGTTGAAGTCGCCGAGGATCACGATCTCTGCGGAGGGGATCTGCTGTAGCAACGAATCTGTAGCCATTTGGACATGGTCGAAGAGTCGGTCTGTTTTGGCATTACCGCTATGGGACCTATAGAGGCACCCGTAGACGCGCGGATGGTCGTCGCTGTCTACGCGTAGCCAAAGCATGGACAGGTCCGAACCTTCAAGACTGCCGAGGCGTCGAGAACAGATGTCCTCTCTGACGTAAACGCAAACTCCAGCCCAAGGCACAAAGAAGTATTCCAGTTTGTACCCCGGGTAGGAGAGATACGAGACATTAGCCGGAGAGGACATCTGACATCAGTCAGAAAGAGCAGAGCCGGCCTCGCCGTCTCGAGATGGTAGTGGACGGCGTTTAGGTTAGAGTGAAGTCCCCTGATATTGCAGAAATTTACGGATAGCGTGGCAGGGGTCGCCTTCGTCTTGTTGCTCCGTTTGCCCCCAGCAGTTGTAGTCTTGAGCGGAATTTTGCCTCCCCCAGAATACGCGGGGCAGCCTGAGTACCCATGCTCAGGAGTGGAGAAACATGGTCGTGGATGCTCAGCAAGGGATTGTCCAGGGGTGCTGGTACCCTCCTGGGGTAGTCTATCATCATTTAATTCCGCTACCATGTTGATGGGGGGGGGGATTTGGGCCTCCGGCCACCTGCACTCACCAGACGAAACGTGGAAGCAGAGCTTCCACTTCACGGCGGTATTCTGTGAGGTCATGGTACCACCCCGGTTTGAGCCGGCCCATACGTGCAACATCAAATCTGCCGCGTAGCTCTACCACTGTTAAAGCTATTTATGTGAACATAGTTTATCTTTTTACGTAAATAAGTTCGAGTAATACATATAAAAATATCTGTGATTTTCACGCTGCTGACATCTGCTTGTTATGTATTTTTTTGGTATCAATATACAATAAAATCTTTTTGTAATAAAGTAAAACCTGACTTTTGTTTAGACCATGTTATATTTCATGTATATGTTGATTGTATAGATTTTATAATGCCAAACTTCTTTGTAACAAAGTAGTCTCTAAATGTAAGTTTTTATGCATTAAAGTCCTGTGGGTGGGTGCGGTCGCAAGTGACCGCTCGGGATATATCGGATGCATGTGACTGCATGGGATTTTTATGGGGATTGAAGGGTTAAGTAACACAAGAACTAAGTAAAGTAAAATTCATTTAAGTGAGTGCCGCATCTACAAGGTTGTAAGTGAAAGTCACAGCCTATATGCGCCCCACGGCTGGCCACAGGCCTCCTCTCACTTCTAAGATGTTTTTTAATGATTTGCATTTTAGGGTAATCATTTTTTTATGTATAGTAAGGGTGACAAACAAGCAGACAGTCCACCTGATGGTAAATGGGTGCTGTGGCCCATAGACATCTAAAGTTATCCTTGATTGATGGTAGAGAATGCCTCAAGACATTAAGTCCGCCCTTTGTATTCTTTTGTTTAAGGATGCAATAAAGAATAAAGTGGTAATTCAGCACTTAAAAATGCAATTGATAATTACATTGGTGCTGGCGTACTGTGAAATTTACAGCGAGCGCTAAGCCCCTGCATCTACTCGTACAACGGCTAACGTTGAGCTATACGGTTGTAAGTGAGTGTATGGAATTTTTTTTTTTTGGTTTACTAGCATGGCTTACTAATGACTGTTAGTTTAGCACATTCACTGCCTACACAATGTACAGTCTGTACGGATAAAGAAGAAAGAAGAAAGGTAGAATAGGCAGCTCGTCAAGCACGTACCGTCAACATGCACAGTACCAATAATGAATATCCGCTAATAACGGCATATTTTCTACGAGGAAAATATTTGAAAGACTTTTATTAGGTACCTACATTTCCAAATAGCATTTATAACTAATAGCTTACTAATTAGCAACCTGCCCTGGCTTCGCATGGGTCGAATTTATTAATGTGGCTTTATTTCGAGTTAAGATAATCATTAAAGACCATTTATTTTATTTTACCTCACTATCAAATTAGTCTGGATCACTCCTGGTATTGCTCTCTATTTGTTCTTGAAGTGTAGCATGGATAGATAGCTTGGATAGATATAATATTTTATATATTAATATTTACGAACAAAATCAACAACAGTTATGAAGAAAACTCTCAGAATGCTTGTCACAAAGTAGCGAAACCGGACATATTTTTGTAGTGTATGGCTTTTTGTTATCATTGATTCAAGTGAATACTTGGACTGAAGTTATAGAACATACGAGAAATGCATATCGAAATGTACTTTTTCCAGTCTTTACCGCCGGGAGTGAGTATAGATAGCAACCGTGTGCGTGTGCTCACGGGTGGTTATACGATTAGTTTTTCAAATTAAAGTTAGATAACTTTAAAATTAAAAATGTGTCTCAAAATGTCATGAAAATCTTGAAATATCAAAGTAACGTAAAAAATTACCAATTATTAAAATACAATATAATAAAGTTTTTGATATGAAATTAAAATGAAATAAGTTGATTTTACACGTGTTTCTTAAAATGTTTTTGTTCTTGAAGAAATGCATTTAAAATAAGTCTCGTCACGCTCCTATTCAATTTGACCTGACCCTTTTCTTTCGAACGAATGTCAAAGTCTTCTCACGTTCTATAAAACTATTAACATTTCCATTATTCTATCAGATTCCATCTTGCAATTTAAAAGCTTAATTTCAAGATGTTATAAATTATTTTTTAGATTTTGTGCAAATAAAGCTGGCGAAATTCATACTTATCTTTTTATTTATTTACACAAAATATTTTTATAAATAGGATTACAAAGGGTAGTTTACGGCATTTTTTTTAGTTCTCTCCTAGTTATAAGACATTTAAGTTTATAATTTAAATATTAATTATTAGTATAGGTATATATTTATTTTTTATGCTTGTAATATTTTAAAAATATTTGTTTGACAAACGAATCTTCAATCTACTAGAAAAGTATTGCAGCATATAAAAACTACAACTCCAATAAATTAGACTACTAAGGCATTGTCATCCCGGGTAACTTAGCAGTATATAGTAGAAAGAAACTATCATGGTATATTTATATACATGAAATTGACGTATTAATAAATACTTCTAATTGGAAATAAACTTTCGGTACTAAAAAAATTACAAATTTTTTGAACTAAATTATTAAATCAATTAAAAACTATCGAAACAAAATAATACATACCCAATAGTAGTATTCCGTTCACTTATTACACCCTATTTTTTCCAGACGGTAAAATATATATATTAATAAAATTGAAACAGTTGAAGGGCGGTAGAATCTTCCTGATAACTCAAAATAATGAAAAACTGCGGTTGGCAACCCGCTTGCCACTCGAAATCCCCCCTATGAGGCAGTCTATGGGGAAGGCATAGTCCTTGTTCAGCAGTGAACTTTTATAGGCCGCAGTGGAAGATGTAATCTATAGTAAAGGCTTATGTTCCGCAGTTGACTTTTACAGGCAGTAACGAATGGATGGATTGATGTAAAATTCGGATGAGATTACAAGCATTAGATTTTTATGTCAATTTGTCAGAGTTCAACGAATCACAATTCCTTTTGTCACACAAAGTATATTCGGAGATAGTTATTAAAATAAACCTAAACAATTACAAATTACGGCCTGCAAAGTTTTGCTGATAGATTATAAAAAAGCCGCCGCGTTAACTTGCCCACCCTTCCTCACACTTGACAACTGCTGAGAGTTTCGTAATACCACAAAACTGCATGCTTGCGATGTTAAACGGTGCCGTAACATAGATTGTAATGCATATGCGACAGTCACTAATGAGAGAAGTTTCATAATTTTTATCAAATCTCACCGAAAAAAATTTATTACACGAATTTTTTAATAATGTCTTTAAATTTTTTACCTCTCTATAATTCTGAAGTGAATTTCACGTAAGGTATAGCTATACACACATTCCACTTGTCGTTTCGGCACAGCTAAGTGGTGCTAGTGAAAATTAATTTTGTAGAACAAAAAGCCACTAGAGCAGTCTGCACAAACGCAATACTCGCTTCAGTATTAACAAATAACAGTAATCACCAGTCGACTTAATATGCTAATCGGTTGTTCTATTGATATAGTAAACACAACTAAACTTAGAACGAAGCCGAATAGTGCCGAGTGAACCGAAACGCGCCAAATTACTGTAGACTACAATTACGTAGTAGAGCTACGCTGTTGCATGTAGATATCAGCATTACAGTGCTACTGCGTTTCGGATAGAGGGGCCATCGTATAATTGCTTTTATTTCTAAGTAAATGACGATATTGGTGCCTATGATCCACAGTATCTACTTTAGTGCTATATGCCCCCATCATACAAGTAGTGTAATAAATACATGTACTCTTAGGTTATGTGGATAGTAATAAAAAGATATTGTAACGAGACAGTCGTTTGTACTGGTCCAATCAACACATGGCGGCCTTACCAGGCGGTTCATGTGCAATATACGCACAAAGCGCGCGCACCGTTCATGGCTCAGAAAAATGAAAAAAAAAATACATAATATAAAATATTATAATAAAAAAATGTATATAAATATTATGAAATTAAGAATTTATAAGAAGAATATTATAAAGGAAAATACATTTATTTATAACACTACTAGTAGGATAGAAGCACATATACTACTACACGACTAACAATCAGATGGAGCATGTTTTCGTATGACGCTTCTTAAAAATGATGTATAAACTGTTCAAGCAGAACATAACTTAAATAAACATGAGTTAATTTGCGTTGCGAATAAAATGATGCGACACGAATATATTATGTGTGTAAATAACACGTTTACCGATACGTTCAAAAACGATAGTATGTTTTTTTATTTGTATAATATTGAAGTGGTAAACGAAATGACAATCCACGTAATGGTAAGTCACGCCTGTGACCAACTTCAAACAAAAAGCGTTACAGATGTGTTGTCACTACGGGGGACTAAATTGAAACGCCTTTAGGCATTAAGTAAATAAACCAACACTACATCCTTCAGACGAGAAAACATCAGTGCATGAATTACCGCTTGGCAGAAATAATGATTAGATTTCTACCAATATGATAATTATGTATTTTCTTAATAATCTGTAGATCTAAATTAAATTACTTCTATTACGATGGACGTTTAAAAATAACGAGCTTGTTGTTAAAGTGTGCTTCTAGACGTAAAATAAGATAAAAGTTTTATAACGTGCTCGTAAAACTAAATATAGAATTGTGTTCTTCTAATCCTGTATTGATTTAATTATAACCATAGTAAGTATATGTGATAACATTGTTCTTCGTAATTTTTGTTACATTTTATCATTGATATATAATGCGTTTTTTTGGTATATGATTGACAGAGATTATCCTAATGGACTGTTATTTACTTATATAAAGAATATATTATTCACTCGAATAAAAGTTAAGTTTCATTTCAGCCTATAAGTTTTTTTGGCTGTGAACACGTTACCTTTAATTTATAAGAGGATGTTTACAAAAATAATAAATTATTTTACGGAGATGTTTATATCAAATGTATTGCATCACTGCCTCTGAAAAGCCGTTGTCCTGGAAAAACCAGCAAGAAAGCGCGACATTATTTTCAAAGTAAAATTTTACTATAAAAACAGGCTGTTTAAACAATTTGTAGAAATTATTTAAGAAACATCTTGAAAGTGATTACATCATTCTCAACTTATAATAATAACCAATATATATATATAAAATATACTATATCGACTATACCTTATCGATATTGAAAGTTTTTGAACAACTCTTTACATTTTTTAACGAATAATTTAGCGACAGTATGAGAAGAATTAAAAAAATTGTTGTTAAAAAGTAATATCAGTAAAATATTTTTCAAATGTCGCAGCAACTTTCTGATCAGATTTACTGGAGATATTGTAAATATTCAATTGAAAATGTGTATTGAGTTGCATATGCGAGTGGCGTATTTATTTTTTGATTTCATGTTGCCAGTTTCACCGTTAATTATATTCAACGTCATTTGAATTTTATTAGGGACAGTTTTAATTTTATTGCTAATATAAGTAAAAGCCTTAACACACTTTTTAAAAATATTTAAGAATATTTTTACACATTCTTTAAATGTACCACTATGAATATATAAGAATTTTTCATTTTAAAGCTCAAACAACTTTCTTCAACTTTTATGAATTAGTCTTCAATTCGTTAAATGATTTGTGACTGTTTACGGAGGAAGATTTAGAAGTAAACATGCTAATAAATTCACAACTTACAATTTATAATAAAGCTCCTTACAAAAATGATCAGAAGTCTTTTTAATAGGTATGATGCATCTAAACTCTCCATGCGATTTTTATATATTTGAAAAAAAAAACAAAGCTATCTCACATGTCTGTTTTTGTAATGAGACCAACTGTCGACAGTGATCTGGATTTAAATATTGAGTAATTAATCTATGCAAGGGCTTTTGTAAAAATGTTATCTATGCAAGTTGCACTATGCCCAGATATACGTGGTTTTTCTAAGAACAAATTAATAACATTGTGTAATTTAAACAATGAGCTAAACTTAATATTGATAGAAAAAGTTTCTAGAAGATTGATGTCAAAGTCTCCACCTAATACAACAGACTTGCTCTGTTTGCTAATTTTAAGCAAAACTTCCTCCACAATATTCGAAATAATCGTTAGTAGCACATGACAACAATAAGTTGCTCAAGCTTTACACAATCCTTTTCTATTACACACAGATACATTTTTATAATACTTTTCTTTTCTATAGTCATACTATTGCTTAATTTTGGGCTAAAATTCTAATAGTTATTATCATGCTCAATTTAAGCATGTCTCTGGGTAGCTAAAATCTTGGCTGATTCATTTGACATTGGCTACCAGTGTAAAACTATATTTGGATATGTAATTTTTACTATATAATTTGAAAGGTTCTTCAGTAATTGTACATATACGTGAAACGTTAAATTAAGTTTCTCACATAACTTATACAAACAAACCATATTGAAGCTCTGTAGCCCGTGGTAGTTGAAAACTGTGTTACAGGATACAGCGTCTTCCTCGTTTGAGTGACACATAGTTGCAATGTGACAAACCATTATAGCAAACGGTATATAATTAATGAGAATCACATCAAAAGTAACATATAGGCTAACAAAGTAAAAAAAAAAGTAAAAAGAGAGAAAAAGTAAAAAGAGAGAAAAAATATAGAATAATGATAAGTAAATAAATTGTGCTTGTGCGTGCATGCGTGCATGCGTGCGTGCCTGCGTGAGTGCGTGCATTCGTGCACGCGTTTGTGCCTGCGCGGGCACGCGCGCGCGCTTGTGTGTGTGTGTTTGTGTGTGTGTGTAAGTATGTAAACCTTTCATAACTTTTGATCACTTAATCGATTGAGACGCGGTTTGCGGCGTTCTAAAGATCTCAATGTGAAATAAATTTGGTAATAATATGAACTGATTCGGACGAGTAGCCTTTGAGAAATCTCAAAAATAAAAATTCTGAAAACCTGCTTTTTTGGAATAACTTTAAACGCCTTTACTGATTGATTTAAAAACTGATCAGCTCTTATCCTCAAAAAATAACGTCGAATGCCGCTTGAAAAATAAAAATAGGTTCATTCGTACGTTCGAAGGAGAAAGAATTTGAAAAAAAAAACGTTTTTAACATAACTTCGAGATTTCGCAACATAATTTGGTGAAATTTGGAGCGCTTTGCATTTGAAATTAGCGGGAAGTTCCAGAGATGGCCTGTACGGTCAACTATTTTTTTTAAGGTTCAAAGCAACGCTATTTAGTTTTCTTGTGAAACACAGCGTTCTAAAACAGCAGAAGATGAATAGATTGCAACTCATGAGGTTTTTGTTAAAAATTACCCCCTGTCTCCTCCTACCCTCCTCCCTGCTCACGTTAGAGTTTTGTTCTGTATCGTTGTTAAGCATACAAAAGTTTCACACGCACAAAGGTCGAGACTTGTATTCTCTCTGAAAATGTTTAAGAAGGCCTATAACTTTAAAAACTGTTGATCCTTGCCTGAAGGAATGCTTGCGTGAAGGAAGATGTATAGATCATACTGCTATTAAAAAGGACCTTAGTAATGAATATTTACGTAGGTTGAATCTAGTTTGTAAAAAGCAACTTAATTCTAGAAATTTATTCAAAGCTATTAACACTTTTGCCATCCCAATACTTACCTATTCTTTCGGAGTAATTAAATGGTCAACTACAGATATACGAAATCTTGAAATCAAAACTAGGACTACCATAACTAAACACAAATATTTGCATCCTAAATCGGCAATTGAACGACTTACGATAAAAAGAGCTATAGGAGGCAGGAGTCTAATCGATCTTAAAAGGTTATGGGAAGGGCAAGTCCAAAAACCTGCAATCTTTCTTTTATGAAAAATCAGCTAATAGTCCGTTACATCAAGTAGTCATTGAATCCGATAACAATTATACCCCTCTAAATCTAAGTAATCAAGGTAATAGATCTACTACAGTAATTGATCATGAAAAAGGAAAGCTATCAAAGTGGCGTAGTAAAGAATTACATGGTAGACATGCACACGATTTAGAACAACCTCACATAGACTTGCTGGCTTCAAATAAATGGTTAAAAAAAAGGTTCTCTTTTCCCCGAAACCGAAGGTTTTCTTATTGCCATTCAGGATCAAGTAATCAATACAAGAAACTATAAAAAATACATATTAAAAGACCCAAACATGCAGAACGATAGTTGTAGAAAATGCCACCGCCAACCCGAAACTATACAACATATTACCGGTGCTTGTCCCAGCCTAGTACAAACTGATTACACCCACCGTCATAACCAGGTTGTTAATTACGTTCATCAAAAACTTGCAAATAAACACAATTTAATCCCGAACCAAAAACTACTGCCGTACTATCAGTATACCCCCAAACCTGTTCTGGAGAGCGACAGTCACAGAATGTACTTTAATAGAGCTATTCTTACCGATAAAACAATTCATTACAATAGACCGGATATAACTTTAATTGATAAATTAAATAAAACAGTATATCTAATTGATATAGCGATCCCAAATACCCATAATATACAAAAAACCATTACTGAAAAAAAATCATAAATACACAGAATTAAAAGAAGAAGTAACTAGAATCTAGAAAATGAACAAAGTATATATTGTACCGCTGGTTCTCTCCAGTACTGGTGTGATCCCGAAATGTTTGTCTCTCTCTCTTAAACGATTAGATCTTCCTGAAAATAGTTATATTACCATGCAAAAAGCAGCCATCCTCAACACGTGCCGTATAGTCCGAAAATTTTTGCAAGAAGACATCTCGGATTTTGATTCCCAAATGGTTACGCACTTGGCTTAGGCCCGTGAACATCTCTTAAAAACCAAGATTTTACAAAATCTTGAGAAAGAAAAAAGAATAATAATAATAATAAATATAAATAGGCGTAGGGAAGTGACGACCCCATCGCCCGCTGACGAAACAGTTAAGTGACAAAACTGCTACGTCGGTGCAGTCAGTCAGCGCCTTGCCAAGAGGTGTGAGCGCCGTGCCTCGGCAGTACTCAGGGTGCAAAGGCCCGTTTGTGCTTACGGCCGTACAATGATACAATGAAACGGTGCCGGGCCTGGGCGTCTCCCGCTAAATTGGCGCCCAAAAATGGATGATGGATAAGATTGGAAAACGTATAGGGCCGCTGCCTGGGGGTCGCCGGGGCGCGTCTGGAGCTGGCGCTGGACGCGGCAGCATGCGGGCCGCCAGCCGAGCGCGAGGAGCTGCAAGATCACCTAACAGCCCCCCGCATCCATCATCCCCACCAGACGGCTTGATGTCGGCAGGGTCCTCTCGGACTCGGCAAGCGGCATCCGCCGCTGGTGGAGTGCACCGCATGCGTTGGAAGGGATATGAACGCAAACGCATTGCGGGCGTACTATAGAGCGAAAGGGGAAGAAACTGCGGGGATAGCGTATCGGGCTCGGATGCATTGCTTTTTTGCTGAGCTGGAGCCGTCTATTCCCGTCACGGAACAAAATCTGGCAGACCGAGTTCGGTACATCATGCGCTCGAAAATATTCGATGATGCCGAACTCGAACGACTACGACGTGAAGCCATTCCCTCATCGAATGAATTGGCTACGGCTGGGGATGAGGCTCCTCAGGCGACAGACCAGCTGCCACGCGTAGAAGCCGCCATGGATCTTCCAGTTGTGGGTGATTCAGACGATGATGAAATGGTCTCCCACGAACTAGAGCAAATGAGGAGTATATTAGAAGAGGCGATTTTGGAAACGCGCAGCATGCCTCTCGAAAATCGACCGCGACTTCCCCGCATCCCCCTAAGCAAGCGAAATCGGGCTGTCGTGAGGGCTCTTAACCCAATGCTGGTAACCTATTTGGAAGCCAGCCGGGACCTTTGCGAGACGGACTCAGTTTTTTTGGCGCCGCAGTGGCAGCTTGCCGTATTATTGGCGCCAAACTTCCCATGGCTGGACGCGCTACTAAACAAAGTAGCGCCATCCCAGCCTGGAGAAAAAGAATTGAGGACCGTATCGCAAAGGCAAGGGCCCTTGTTGGCAGACTGATAAGCTTCAGGTCGGGTAATAATAGACCGAGGGTTGTGCGCACCGTTAGAATGGCGTTTGCTGGGACAAATATCAGTTTGTCCCAGCCGGATATCACGCAGAAGCGACCAGAGGTATGTGGAGCGGGCCCAGGACCGGATAAGGCTAACACTGTCGCATTTTGGCGTGGCCTGTGGTCAGAGCCCGTAAATCACAGCGAGGGCCCTTGGACGGAAGTTGTGGCGAGTCAGTGTGCGAGTATTACGCCCATGGACCCCGTCATCATAACGCCGGATGACGTAGCTGAGGCGGTCCGTAGAGCCCCGAACTGGAAAAGTCCGGGACTCGACGGACTGCATCACTACTGGCTGAAGGGGTTCATGGTGTGTCACGCTGTGCTCGCCCGTCAGTTTCAAGAGCCTCTCAACCAGAAGTCGCTCCCTAGCCTCTTCACTACTGGGATCACTCATTTGGTTCCTAAAGACCAGGTTACCACAGACCCGAGCAAATACCGCCCCATTACGTGTCTACCCACCACATATAAGACACTGACATCCATTTTGAGCGCGAGAATCACTCGTCACCTGGAGCTAAATCAGGTGATGTCACGCGCTCAAAATGGATGTCGGGGCGGTGGTCGTGCCCAGGGATCGATCCCTAAGTAGATCCTTCATCTATAAAAGATTCCTGTCCATCTTCTGCCTCTCCCTATCCTTCTTCTTTCAGCTACGGAAAGAAGGGACATAAGTGACCCACCTTTTCTATATGGATGACCTTAAGTTATTCGCCTCCAGTCGCTCCCATCTTGTGGAATTGATAAAAATCACTTGTGAGTTTAGCAGTTCCATTGGAATGGAGCTGGGGACGGATAAGTGTGCGGTCCACCATGTTGAAGAGGGGAAGGGTTGCTAACTCTGAGGGCATAGATTTATCTATGCCCGTCAACTTAAGGACCCTTTCCGAGGCTGAAACATACCGATACCTGGGTATGTCACAGAACATCGGTATCGATGAGGCTGGTGTGAAACAGTCAGTTTGCGACGTGTTTTATGCACGCTTGACCAAAGTGCTTAATAGCCTTTTGTCCGGTGTGAATAAGACACACGCATATAACGGTTCGGTCATGCCTGTCCTCATGTATACCTTTGGCATACTCAGGTGGAGTCAGACTGAACTTAACGCCCTGGATAGAAAAGTCCGCACTGCCATGACGTCCCATAGGATGCATCATCTGAGATCGTCGGTAATGAGGCTGTACTTGCCGCGAAAGCATGGTGGGCGTGACTTTCTGAGCGCGCTCACTATGCATAATCGTGAAGTGTGCAGCCTCCGTCATTACTTCCTGGCGAGATCGGATGATCCATTCTATAATGACGTCATTTCTGGTGATAAAGGGCTTACCCCTCTATCCTTGGCCAACGAGCAATGGCAGGACCCAGCAGTGCTTAGCATTTCCAACTGGGAGACCGTATGGAATGAGAAGGAGCTCCACGGGAGGTACTACAGGGCTCTACATGAGCCCATCGTAGATACAGTCGCCTCCCTCAACTGGCTACGTTTCGGTGACCTCTTCGGGGAAACCGAGGGTTTTGTCTGTGCAATACAGGATCAGGTTGTTAAGACCAACAACTATCGGAGATTCATCCTAAAGGATGGCACCGTCGACGTCTGTCGACCTTGTCGCCATCCCGGGGAGTCACTTAGACATGTCATCTCCGGTTGTTCGGCGCTTTCTAACTCTGAGTACTTGCACAGGCACAACCTAGTAGCCAGAATTCTACACCAGGAGCTCGCTCTGAAATACGGTTTCGTGGACCGGAAATTGCCGTATTACAAGTACTTGCCCGAAGCCGTGCTCGAAAATGACCGCGCCAGGCTCTACTGGGACCGGGCCATCATCACAGACAGGACTATTCTTGCGAATAAGCCTGATATTGTGCTGATGGACCGGGCACAGTCAAGGATATTTTTGGTCGACATTACCATTCGGTATGACGAGAACCTCGTGAAAGCCGAAACAGATAAGGAAACAAAATATCTGGACCTGGCTCACGAGGTGACCGACATGTGGGGTGGTCTGCCGACCGAAATTATTCCTGTAGTCGTCTCTGCAAACGGGCTAATCCCAGTCAGCCTCTCGGGTCATCTGAGGCGACTGGGACTCCGTGACGGACCGCTCCGGGCTCAAATGCAGAAGGCAGTGGTCCTCGATACCGCCCGCATCGTCCGTCGATTTCTTTCCCTTTCCCCCTAACCCTCGGCCGTTTGGTCTCCCCTGCCGAGGGCTTCCATCTGGTTGGATCTTTATTTATTTGTGTATTTTTTGTATTTATTTTATTTTATTGATATTTATGTATATTTATCTTTTCATTTTAATTTATAATTATATATTTATAGAAACCAACCAGATGAGAAAACTATACAGATACCCCAATAATAATAATATTCCACAACTATCACACAACGCCATCTAGTCCCAAGCTAAGCAGAGCTTGTGTTATGGGTACTAGACAACTGATAAACATACTGTTACGCGCTAAAATCGGCGCACTAGCGCCATCTAGTCTCGAACCAAAGAACTAAACTTCTTGAAGTTTGAAACTCGAACTCTCGGTACCTTGCGCGTGTTTACTTGAACATTCTGGATATTTTGCTAATTTATATAAGTAGGCGCTGCAAGATGAGATCGAGGAGAGTTGAACTCGGCGACACAAGCGAAGCTTCGGAGCGGAATTAAGTGAATTAGTGTGTTTAATTATTAGTGTTTTTAGTTTTAATTTGTGTAAAGTAAATTAAAGTGTTAATTTAGGTAATTTTATCGGCAATTTTTATTGTCACGAACCTCAAGCTCGTAACAATTGGTGTCAGAAGTGGGATAAAATCATGCCGATTTTACCTAAGGAGGAAACGGAGGGTGTCCGTACCCGATATCAACGCCAGCAGGAGACGGAACAAAGAAGATTTGGTGGTGCAACGCCGCAGACGTCGGAGGGCCAGCCGCCGGCTGCAGGCCCGTCAGTAGCTCCTACATCTGCAGCACCCGATTTAGGTGCTCTGATGGAGATGCTGCAGGAACAGGCTCGCCGACAGGAGGAACAGGCCCGCCGACAGGAAGAGCAGATGCTCCTCGTGAAGGACATTCACGCTAACTTCGGGAAAGAGATTAGGGAGGTGAAGGATAGGGTTGCTCAACATGACAACCGCCTGTCGGAAGCTGAAACCCAAATCAAGGAAGCTAAAACCCAAATCGACCAAGTAAACAATCGGGTTGATTACGTGATGGCTGACGTGAAGAAAACGCTGGACGACCTCAAACTGGGGGATGGAACTACAGCTCCCGTAGTAGCTACTACACCTTCGCTACGTGGGTTCAAGGTGCCACCATTCGACGGGACTTCTTCCTGGTCAGCCTACAAAATCCAGTTCGAGGCTGTTATGAAGGCGAACGGCTGGAATAAAAGTCAGTCCATAACTGCTCTCACACTAGGCCTGCGCGACCAGGCCTTAACAGTTCTGGAAGCTCTCGGTGAGGAAGTGACTTATGAGCAACTCCTTGAGGCATTGGAGGTGAGATATGGCGACGCTCACCTGGAACACGTCTTTCGTGCGCAGCTTAAAGATCGCGTGCAGCGCATCAACGAAAACCTGCAGCAGTGGGCTCTAGAGGTGGAGAAGCTGGTGCAAAAAGCATACCGGTCTGTACCTGCGCTCATTGAAGGGAACTTGGTGCAGACATTTATCGACGGCATCCATGACCTGGAAGTCAGAGCTGCTGTGAGGCTCGGGCACCACGAGACGCTTAAGAACGCCTTGGCCCATGCACTGGAGGTGGAAGCCGTGCGGCACGATCATCGTTCCCACCGCGTCAGGGAGGTTGCAGCAGCTGCAATCCGTGACCGCAGCAAAGGATACAGCCCTAGGTGCTATGGCTGTGGGGAAAAGGGCCATCTTCGATCCAGCTGCCCTAAACTAACCGTGGAAAGGAGAGTTGATCGATCTCGAGAGGGTAGTACAGCTAACGGCACTGCCTGGCGGCGACAGGATCATCGTTCACCTCACGCTAGGGAGGTTACAGCAGTTACGGTTCGCGACCACAATAAAAGATACAGCCCTAGGTGCTATGGCTGTGGGGAAAGGGGCCATCTTCGGTCCAGCTGCCCTAAGCACACCCTAGGCTAACAGCACCGCCCAGCAGCAGCAGGAATACGACTTTACTATCAGACACTGCAGCGGGAAATCTCACGGCAACGCAGATGCATTGACAAGAAGACCTTGTCCTGAAGATTGCAACCATTGTAGTAGGCAAGAGAGTAAGAAAGTGGTATCCGTGAGGATGCTCAGGACAGACCACCTCAGCAAC
Organism: Parnassius apollo; assembly: GCA_907164705.1. NCBI lineage: Eukaryota > Metazoa > Arthropoda > Insecta > Lepidoptera > Papilionidae > Parnassius > Parnassius apollo. The sequence continues at coordinate 1,382,635 of CAJQZP010000387.1, forward strand.
GGGTGGAAGGACAGCCTACGACATGCACAGCAGGAAGATCCGGACATCAAGCCGATTCTGGGATGGATGAAGGCCCGTGCTACCAAGCCTAAGTGGAGGGACGTCTCAGCGATGAGTTCAACCACGAAAAGCTATTGGGCCCAATGGGACAGCTTGCTGATTCAGGATGGAGTCCTGTGCCGTAAATGGGACAATGGTCGAAGAGACAGCTGTCGTTTGCAAATGGTTGTCCCTAAAGCTAAAGTGCCGAATGTTCTACAGCTGTGCCATAATGGTCGTTCAAGAGTCCATCTGGGAGTTAAACGAACTCTACTGAAGGTCCGAGAACAGTTTTACTGGGTCCATTATCGTGACGATGTCGAGGATTGGTGTCGTACATGTACAAGTTGTGCGGCCGTGCGGGGACCTCAGACACGTAGTAGAGGAGCACCACGGGATAGAACAGCCCTTGACATTGCGGAGCCGTTACAGAAAGGCGCAAGAGGGACTCCTAAGATCGTCCATGTGGATCGCCTAGCGCGTTATTATGGAAGCGATAATGCTCGGAACGAGCATGTCTTAGGAGGGGGCAGTGTTACGCGCTAAAATCGGCGCACTAGCGCCATCTAGTCTCGAACCAAAGAACTAAACTTCTTGAAGTTTAAAACTCGAACTCTCGGTACCTTGCGCGTGTTTACTTGAACATTCTGGATATTTTGCTAATTTATATAAGTAGGCGCTGCAAGATGCGATCGAGGAGAGTTGAACTCGGCGACACAAGCGAAGCTTCGGAGCGGAATTAAGTGAATTAGTGTGTTTAATTATTAGTGTTTTTAGTTTTAATTTGTGTAAAGTAAATTAAAGTGTTAATTTAGGTAATTTTATCGGCAATTTTTATTGTCACGAACCTCAAGCTCGTAACAATACTTATATATTTCTAAATACATAAATATTATAGATAAATTACACCCAGACACAGAACAAATGATCGCGCTCATCACACAAATATTTGTCCTGGGTGGGAATCGAACCCACGACCACGAATTAACCAGTTCGATCACCGCCATCACCAATAAATTCTCTGATTAACACTTTTATTCTTTGTAGGAAAACATCGTGAGGAAACCTACTTGTCAAAGATTTAAGGAAAAATTTGGTCAAGATAAGACTGCTGTAAATGAGAAGAGTTATAGATTTCAGTCCTATATAAGTATACAAAGATTGCATTATTAAAAGGAAACAGCAGCGGTAATTCACTTAGCTAAGCTAAATAATGTTAGCTACCGTATTTAGTTAATTTTAGAACCGTTAAAATTAATTTTATACAAGTTTTAACTGTAATTTTAGGGTAATATCCAGTATTCACGATCAAAAAAGGGATTTTGTTCAACTAAAGCGAAACGTTTAAAATATGTTAATTATCCAAAGCTTTATTAGCATTTTAGGGACAGAATTGATTTAACGAAACTTCACAAGTATTGTAAGAAAGCTTTGCGGGAAATTAAAATGGCGAATATCGATTGCTCTCCCATAGATATCCGTTACTTGGTTTATTATAATTGTGTGCAGCAAAAACGTTTCATAAGAATTTTTTTGGCGTTGAGTTATTAATGATATTAGTTACAAACATTGTGATAGAATTCGTAAGGAAGACATCCACAGTAGAACCAGACTTACCGGAAATGGAATCGACAAATGATGGAAAGGAAACATTTTCGAGAGGCAGCTTCGTTTTGGTAAGCGAAGTGTAGGGCTGTTCCCCACTAGATGAAGTGACGACCTGGTAACATGCAGGTAATCGATGATGCCGTCCATGGTAGCTTAGGACCTTGTTTTGTGACATTCCTTGGGGAAAGCCTGTGTTCAACACAAACTCGTGGAGAGCTATAATGGGTGGAACTAGTATTGGCACACGGTAACAAGATTACTCGTAATATAATCAACTTTGTGCTTCTAAAACGGTTCGCATAGTGCAAGTTCTCGTAAAGACGCAAGTTTTACGATTAACTTTAAAGAACATTTGATGTGTAATTAATACTGACCCATATTAATTAATAAAATTCTTTACTTCTTATACGGTATCTTTCTTTATATTATTTATTAATTAAACTAAAAAACGAAGTAACAGTCCACCTGTTGGTAAATGGTGCAGTCCATGGATACCTGGGACTGATCCAAACAAAAAACGCTAAAAATGCGTTGTCATCTCTAAGAACATAGATGGAATGCATTACAACATTTATACATTGCCGACCGGACCACAGTAAACACCTTCGAATAGGTTATAGTGGCATAAATGCTTAGCGTATGGCCGTGTAAGGAAAAGGGGAGATATCCCGCCCGGAATGGTGTTATATGCCCGGGAAGTGACCAACGCTCCGTGTGATAGTTCGGAGCTATTCTATACATACTGTTTTTGAAACGGAACTTTGATAGCGCAATTTAGGCTTCGATGTGTTTCACTTGTGGCACGACGACAGAGCCGCCATATCACCCCCCTGCTCAGACCAGAGGTCGATAGTACAGCCTCGTTGTTGACGAATGTGCAAGTGTAGTCTGTGGTGAGTCGAAAAGAAGGCAAGTAATCTGCGAGAGTACCGCGAAGCAGAGACGAGCCAAAGTGCACTGTAGCGCAGAGAGTAGCTTGAACAACCTTGTGAAGCTATGATGATAAGCTATGTTGAAGCTAGGATGGCTTGCAGGATGTCAAGACTGCAGACGATATCTGCTCGGGAACGAATAGGCGGGGTATTTTATGACGATGATGAAGCTTGAAGTTGACGTTTCCGAAGGTCGTTGGTTACGTGTTCAGATCACTTCGGGTGGTCACCACTGTGACCGTGGAAGGAAAAGGGGAGATCTCCCATCGGACATGGTGTTATGCCCGGGAAGCGACCAAGGCTCCGTGTGATAGTTCGGAGCTGTTTTTGAAACGGAACTTTGATAGCGAGATTTAGGCTTCGATGTGTTTCGCTTGTGGCGGGACGACAGCGCCGCCACAAGAGAGAAAAAGAGTTCAAATACCCAGTAAAATTTAAAAGTATATATGTATGAGTACAAATGAGTGTACAATACAGTAAGCAATAGATACAAAAACCCAAAAATAAGGTTGGGATATTGTGAACAGGTTATGTGGTAAATTGACAAAATCTATAGATAAAACTTTATTGAAAAAAATCAAAATGCCTGCTAAATTAATATCAATTAATTGGCTACAGAATTTCAAAAAAAAATATTGAAAAAACCTGTACATCATGCAGCACTTTTATTCTTAACACCAATTTTTATATTAATGAACCGAATGTATGTTATAGATTGGGAAAAGCAAACCAATACACTATATTCACAATAATAAACAAATCAATTGAGAATAAGAGTGCTGGCTTGGATAATATTAGTGCTAAAGACATAAAACATGTTATAAGGACAAATTAATACATATTATTACTCATTTAATTGATCAGTCCATTGAAACGTACTTGTCCCGGCCTAATTAAGATAGGTGTTATTAGGGCTATACATAAGAAAGGTATATACGACAGCCCAAATAATTACCGACCAATTACTATTTTACCTTGCATTGACAAAATAATAGAAAGGTACATTGGAGATACTTTATATAAACTGTCAACAATTCGGATTTCAGTAAATAATAAGAGTAACGTGAGGTACTTTAATTTTTTGAAATAATGAGAGAAGACATGTTATTGTTATCTTTATTGATTTCAGTAAGACATTTGATGTTTTAAATTATAATAGCTAACAAGCAACAACCCATTCAGAGTCCCTGAATGGGTTCAAAAACGATCACACAAACCATCATACAGTAGTAAAGGTAATTATAGTGCGCATAGTAATAAAATATCAACTACTCAGGGTACAGTCCAGGGCTCCATTATTGGTCCGTCCAAAAACTTATTTTATGTGAATAAAGACTTTATGGAGAAAGGGGGACTCTTTATGATGAACTATTTCTTCCAGAAGCGGCCCACAGGAAGTGGACCTGGTCGAGCCCCGATGGTTCGACAAAAAATGAGATTGACTTCATTATGACGACCAGACGCCAACTGTTCAGTGATGCTCAGTGATCGCAAGTGTGAAAACTGGCAGCGATCACCGAATGGTTAGAGGCACACTGAACCTAAACGTTAAGTTGGAGAGGTCTCGTCTAATGAAGTCAACGCTCCGTCCCCCTCGTGCTCTAATCCAGAATCCCGAAACCTTTCAGCTCGAGTTACGTAACCGCTTTCAGTGCCTACAAGATAGCAATGCAGTGGACGATATGAATGACAAGCTCGTGGAAACTGTCCATGTGGTCGGAGCTAAGTTCTGCAAGACCCGCCGCAGAAGAACACAAAAACTCTCCGATCACACTCTTAATCTCATGGCTGTTAGACGGGAGATGAGGCTGCAATCGTCAACATATTTATTGTTAGATAAAGTTAAGTATAAAATTCCTTACCAACTTTGAGATTTATATTTTGCGTTAGAAAATTCAATAATAAGCTATGGACTGAGTAGCTATGGAAGATCCTATAAAACTTATATACAAGAAATGTATAAAATACAACTAAAAATATTTAAAGCAAAAGTGCCTATGTTAAGAAACTGTACAAATATGATGATTCAAATTTGTTTAAATATTGTTAAACTTTAAATGTATATGAAGAAATTAAATTGGCATTCCTATGTGAAGTGTGGGAGCAGTTGAGTAAATTAAAAAATTATAGTAGACCTGAAACTCTACCTAAGTTGACCATCTTACCTATGTACATTTAAGCTTCTAACTCTAAAAATAGCTAAGACCTTTCTTCTTTTTAAACATTGTACAATTATTATTATTTTATTGTATATTACTATTTTAATTTCTTAACACGGGCTGCTAAAAGCTTAGAGATTTTATATCATTAATATTTTATTATTATTTAATTTATGATTATTAACTGTAATTATTATTTTTATACTAATTTATAAATGATAACTATTAGTTTTAGTTGTTATAACTGGATGCAATTTTTTGACTATTTTTGCATGCAAAAATTTAACCTTGTGCCTGTGTGCGTGTTAGATTTTCTGTAAGCCACAAGTGTTTTTTTTTTAAATTAAATAAATAATATTTATTTTGATTTTAGCTGGTATTTAATATTTTAGATCGTTTTGTCTGTAATCTGTAATCCGTAGTTATTTTTAGCCAGTAGAAGATAGCAAAAAAATTGTAAAAAAATTAATTAAAGAAAGGAATTAAAAATAATTTAAAATCTATTCGTGTCAATAGAAAAATACACATTAAACTATATCAGCCTTTTGAGTAATAATGATAATAAAAAACCTTTTTGTCCTTTCACGGTATTCAGAGTAGTCGATACAAATTCTAATTCAAATATGTAAAGAAATGTTGCTCTATTTCCTTTGTTCCACGACAAAGGTCGCTTGGTACTGAGAAAACGCATTGAAAGAAGGTCAGTCAAGGGCAAGGGAAAGCGTCACGAAGAGATGAAACTTATCTCAACATAACCACTACGAAAATAAGCTTTGACGTTATTAGATTTATGGGAATTTTATCTTTTTTTGATGCCAATATTTTGCGTCAATATGCGTAATAAAGGTTTTATTGGTCAAAAATTTTATACAAATATTTTGGCTGTTGCTACATAAAAATTCATTTCTTCTACATCATTAATACGTAGAAGTTCACTATTGCGTACAGGTCTGAACCGTTAAAGGAATTATCTAGTAACTTAATCATAACGCTTGGTAGGTGAATTGACGAGCCGATCGATTCATGTTACAACCATAATATAGCTGCAGCGTGGCTCTACCACGTGTAATGAGTATCAGGTATCTCGCAACTTGGATCTGCTCCTTGGTGGCGACGTAAAAATCACCAACACCCCATTTTAATCCATGGATGTCGTAAAAAGCGTGTGTGCAATGTAAAATGCCAGAAAGACTTTCCTCTACAATGAGGAGTCCAACGACTGAAAGCGGAATTTTATAGGCTGAAAAATTAAATACGCAAAGCTTAATGCGGTTAAAGCGGGCTACATACGACACGATATCGGTGGCGATCTAGGGTGGAGTAGTGGGGATGCCTCCTAGATTGCCTCTAAATCGTGTCGTATGTAGGGCCATCCTAAGTCGTGGCCGATATCGCCTCCTTAATCGGCTGGCAGGAGCAAAAATGCTTCCTAGATCAGCCGATGCTTCCTAGATCGGGGCACCGCCCCCTCCTTACTGCGTGTGTGTAGGCGCATCGGCCCGATTTCTTTAGGCAGTCGCTGCCGGCAACCCTCGCGGAAGGAAGTTAACAAAACAGTGATGCTGAATGACCTTTTTTATATAACAAAATTTTTACATTTTAATCATATAAACGGAGTAGAAGCCTATGGCACTGATATTTTACAAAAAACCAAAAAAAAAAGTGAATAAAATATATAAATTAATTGAAATTTTATCGAAATTCAAATCATATCCACCCTAGCCTGTGACCCTGCGAAGTGACATGGTCAAGAATGCCTACTAAACTAATTTTTTTATTGCCGTTCGTAAAGTAGAGTGTATGATGTAAGTAAGGAGAAGATAAAGCATCTCCTCAACAACTAACTCCTATTCCAACGCTATCAACACAAGACCGCACTCATATCTCTTACAACTCCACAAGACCACACTTCGATCTCTTACGTGCCTTCATCCTCTTATCAACAACTAACTTCTACTCCTTCACCATCTCCACATCAACAAACAAGTTATATAAAAGGGAGTATGTCCGAAATTAAAGGTTTCTTTATGTTTAAAAAAAAGATATAAGCTATTTTATTTTCTGATAGTTTTACTCCATAAATAAAGATTACATTAAAAAAAAAGTATACATATTATTATACAAAAGTATTTTATTTCCTTGTTTGTTGTGTGTATACATAACCAGATTTTGACCAAAGCAGAATTGAACAAAGAGAAGAAATAACTAAATAGCATAGGTAGGAGAAATTGACGTTTTTATATAAGTGGCGAAATCATTTCTAGAAGGTTATAAAAACTGTCTTCATCCATCCGGAGAAAATTAATCACGTCCTTGGATTACAGGCCATTTAGTACGTTTATGTGGCTTAATTTTTATCTCTTTTGGAGCCATTTTTTCACCCAGCAACTCCTCTTTTTCTATTTTCGAATAAATTTACCGAGAGGGCTAATGCCAAACCACCAATGTATTGGTTTTAAGAGAGTTGAAGCTATTTTGAAGAACTCTACCGCATATGTGTTCCGCTCCAAGTCCGAACGCGTACTGCTACGCAGGCCCGTGTGTAGGGTCTGCCCCGATAAAAGCCCCGATTTCTTTCCACCCTAGATCGCCACCGATATCGTCTCGTGTGTAGCCCGTTTAAATGACACGACCCCTTCGATTAAAAACAATTGCGTGAATTTTCTTAAAGGAAGCTTAAGGGTTGCATCCTTATACACTTGATTTTCAAACATATATTGTAATAATATTTCCATAATTAATAGGAACAAGCGTTGCTTTGAGAAAATCCAATAAACTATAGATGTTAAACAGTTGCGCAAATGTTAATTAGCTAAGAGCGTATAGAAAATGAAAACGATGTGTATTGCCTAATTTGAAGAGCAACTCTCGCCCTCCCTTAATTGTGTTCACCATCCCTATTACCACTAATCCCAAAACTCCTTTTTCTTTCTTTTTTTTTTAAATGGGGAAATGCAATGCGCATACCCGCCTCGCGCGGGCAAGGATCGGTTATGTCGGATTCGCACCGACTAAAGCCACATGGTGTTCTATCTTCGCCGCATATTGGCAGGGCCAGGAGAATGCTTTCGCACATATCGGTGGTCCCACCAGCGCTGGCCTTCGCATCGCGGCCCCTCCTCGGAAGAAGACTACTCCTACCCCATCTCCTTCTCAGGCGCAACAAAATACATGGTGCGCCCTCCTCCGCAGCCTCCAACTTCACATGCACAACAGACGCCCCCGTATATGATGTGCGAAGGCCATGGGGCCAGGAAAAACGACCACTCAGAAGCACTAGCTGTGCTGACCCTAGCGGTGGATCTGTTCTATAGCTCCGCCGCCAACCAAGATTTGGCTGCGGAGGGTAGGAAAAGCAATGCCTCGCAATACCGACAGTCCTCTCCCCTCGCATCCCCACCACCACCGCATTAATTAACTGTGCGGCCCCGTTAGAATCGCGGAGGATAGGGCGAGGGGCGCATCGCTATACCAACCTCATTCTTCCTCGACTCCACCTCGACTGCAGCGGTAGGGAGAGGGGGCACCCTCTCGCCGCATCCCACCAACACATATTCCGAAGTGGGCTCGCCAAGCCCACTCGGAATGGCCTCATTGGGCCGGCTCTACACCTCTGGCCAGACATGTGGGTTCCTCTTAGTTCACCGAGGGTGACCAAACCACGGCTACTAAGCCCTTCCCCCCGACACGACAAGGCAGGAACCCATTCTTCTACTCTCTACACCACTACGCTAGGAAAGACACATCACCAACGATAATACGATATGTGTTTCGCCTCTAAACCCTGCGATGGCTGACCGCTAAGGCAAGTCTTTACTTTTTTACTCTTTTTGACGCGGATCTTAACTAATTATTTTCCGCCATCTTTAAATAATATCGGTTTAAATAAATTGCGTCATCAGTTTCCCTACTAATATATATACTCACAATATTCCACAACAATATTTTGTCAAAAGTTTATAGTCCTATTTGGCACCCGGCCCATAGGACGCACTACACAATAAAGAGATTGATCGGAAAACTAAGTTTCACTTTATATATTAGTAATAGCGCAATACGAAACTACAACTTCTACAGGCTTAAATACTTTTAATTGTAGTATCAATTTATATTTTTAATACATTTATAAAAAATATAAAATAACAAGATCCAGGACCAAGTTTTTATATATTTTTTAATTTCTTTTAAAATAAACAATAAATAATAACTGAGTTATTACATAAAATACTTTTCTGTCTTAGAAATCATAAAATATTTTTATACGCGGTGGCGGCGTAAGTAAATACCATCACCCCTTTTCGTTTCGTGGGTGTCATGAAAGGTGACTGTGGGATGCAGCAAATATTTTATGGTCTCAGACAAATGGTGTTTTTACCATTCCGTTAGTGCTAAACATAAATTCCACCAACGAAAATTGCGACAAAACTCATGATACTATCTGAATGTATGGCGATCCACCACTTTGCGTTTTACTAGGAGTTTTCTTCATCGAGCGACTGCTTTGTAGAATCGCTTACTTATAGTCCAGTAACAAACAAGCTTACTCCTTTACAAACGGCCGCTAACGCATCTGCAATTCCCCTGGTGTTGCATTTGTTCATGGATGGCGGTCGATACTGGAAATACCAACGTAAACCTGACCTTAAGTTACGTCGAACTCGCCATGACTGAAACCCCATAGTTTTTCACTTTCACCGCATATTGGTGGTACAGGAGTGCGTCTCCACCACATACCATTCCACATTTACATTACAATAAGTTTTTATTTTGATATATAATTTTTTTATAGAACATATGCTTTGAATTCCAACTAGTTTATTCCTGATCATTATTGATTGAAAATATTGTATCTTTTTTTCGGTTGAACAGCAGGATTCCAAGATCTACAAAAGCCATCCGGTGTTTCGTTAACGTTAAATTAATTTCAAACGTTACTTAAATATTATAAAAACAACTGGAGAACATTGTAACCTATATTCAAATAGGAAATGTCCATTCATACGATAATCGAATGATTAATTTTTGCTTATTTTATAAATAAAAAATAATATTATAATATTGTAGGAATTAAACTTTTTAATTAAAAAATTGATAAATTGATTGAATAAGTATTTCTTTATTTAAATAATTTTTGTCCGAATAATCATTTTTTATTAAAACGATTATCGTATTATTAGCAACAGCCATTTAAAATAAATGTTAAAATATTTTCGATGACATTCTCAATCCCTGTAGTTTAGTACGTTTTGCAGAGGGATCACAATTATGCCCAAATGTATGATAACGGTCGCTCTTACTGACAGGTTAAGCTGATCTCCCAACTGTCAACGAGTTTTTTTTTTAAATAAAAGTCAATGAAAATTAAATATTTTTTATAAAATAAGGATGAAGAACGAGCATACAGTCCACCAGATGGTAAGTGGACGCTGTGCCTCATAGACATCTACATAAATGCATTAAATAGACTATGTTGTTTTTTTATACACATATAAAACTGAATGAATTAATGTGTGACCGCAATTTCAACTCGACTTAATTCAAAAAGAAATGTATGTAATTTAATTAGTAAGGTCAAGATGACTCAATCCGTCCACAGGGCTTAACCATCTACTTCCATTTTCGTTTTTCTTTGACCTTTTTACTAAATTGTCTTTAAAGTTCCTCAATCATGTGAGTTAATGTGACAAATTGGTAATCAAATCATTTAAGATAAGTTTGCTTCCGTGAAGGAGGTGTATGAATCGAAAGTTTTCTAATAATAAAAGAAATTATAATATAAACTTATTTATTAAACTATACGAAAGTTTGCTATAATAATAAGGTAATAATAATTTTGACCTATAATTTATGCCTTACTGTATAATAAAAATCACCGTTACCACGACCTTTTGTGAGCTTACTGCGTCGCCCCTAGAGATTGCCTCAAAGCACAATCCTACATCTATCGCCGTTCTCTTAAATTCATCCCTCCATTTAGTGAAGGTCACCCTACACAAAGTAGAAAACTAGTACAAACTGTTCCTTGGTAAGTTTTCATTTAAAATAATACTAGAAAATTGTAAGACTTGATATTATGTCCCTTTATATTTTATATTTTGTGGAATTAGCTGTCACCAGCGAATTTTTCAAACGAACTATAATAATAAGTAATCTTCAAAACAAGAGTCTGCTTCTTTACCAACGGCCAGCAATGCCCCTGCGATTCCTCTGGGGTTACAATTGTTCGAGCCAAGCTCTAGTCACCAATGGTTGAGCCACATGCTAATTGCTAATGCCTTCATTATTATTAAAAAAAAATGTTGTGAATTAATGACGAAATAAATCACACAGCACGATGCAGATTCAAAGAAATTAAAACCACAAATCAAGAACAAAAATTAATTATACACTTAGTGGGTTGTAGCAAGTAAAAGGCATCCGACTCAGCATGATTTTGTAGCAGCGGTGTTGCTACGGCCACAGCGTTTTTATTCTGTCAGCAGCCCATATTTACGTATGTCTGTTATCACAGATAATAAAATAAATTAATAATATTAGATTTTTCTATTTTTGTTTCGCATTAATCTTGATGGCAGTTTGTAAAGCTTGAAAGCTCAATAAAAATCAGCCCTAAAAACAACTTTATTGAAGTTTAAGTTTGTTTAGGACATTCCTTTTTCTTTTCATCCTTTTATGAGGATTCCTTATACTAACAATATTTTCTTTTTATATAATTTAAATTGCAAAGCAAAGTTTAAAAGAGCTATATAACCAACATTTTGATTAAAGTTGCAAAAATTATTAAATAAATATAATATAATTATGATATAAAACATTTAAAGTATTCAAAGTGCCTATTCAATATAAAGGCCAGGTTTTCTCGCACGCTAAAATTTTTTCGGGATTTATCGTGTCTCTTATACACTGTATTCGTCGCCCAGCTTACACCGCCCAAGTGATTCGGAAGCCAGCTTTCAAGCTAGACGCACGCTCGCGATTAATTCGGTTTTCCTCGTGTGCGTAACCCAACTTTTATATAGTTGGAGAAGTTACTTAACAGTTTCTGTTAGATTACCTAAATAACTTTAGTGTGGTTTGGTGTTAAAATTAATCAAAAAATGATCTTAATTAAGATTATTAAGGTACTTAAGTGGTAAAAACTTAATGTAAACTTATATTATACAAAATTAGTGCTTAGTAAAGTAACTGTGTGCCTACGACAATGGTAATAACACCGTATTAGTGTAGTAAACAACCGAAAGAAACATTTTATTCGAGGTAAGTTTTATTTATTTGCTTAATTTATGTTACTAATTAAGAAAATATTATTAACTTTTACATATACATGACAAAATTATTAGAATCTAACTTAAGCCAATGTTGTACCAAAGATTTATATTGCAGTAATTTAAAGCCTTGATTCAAATATTAAGAATAATTGTCGATGAATTACCAAATTATTTCACTATTATATATTGTATTCACAGTATTTAATTCAAAAATATATTAGTAAAGTATACCGTTATATGGAATTGTTTCAAAAATAAAAACAAGTCTCTTATATATTTGTATATATATATATATATATATATATATATATATATATATATATATATATATATATATATTAATTTTATGGTATGATTATAAAAAAAAACAATAATTTAGTAACCAACGTTATTGTAATGTTTTATGATTTGGGGCTTTTTAACTTTTATTAAAGTTAATTGTAAAATTCGATTAATATATGTACCTATTTTGATACGAATTTTATAAACGGATGCAAATACAATCGCCTCGCCTTTTCACTGCCGCGAATTATTTTTAAATGATTAGGTCGATTTTCGTAAATTAAAAATAAATGTAAGACTTTACAAGAAGTTGAAGGAGCTTACAGCATTGAACATTATCAAAAACTCCATGATTGAGATATCAAAATTAGGTTTTTGTTCGATTCGGTTTTTCGGAGAATTATTAACTCTTTAATTGTAAATTTAGTAAAAAAGTTAAAAGAAAAATGAAACTCACACACACGTTGTACTTCTGGGACTATATATAGGCTTTCTTTGCTCTCGTTTCTTAAAGGGTTTTGAAGAAGAAAAAATCCTTTGTCCCAATTTGTGTTTAGTTATGCTCTCAAAATACATATAAATTTTGAAATATCTAGGTTTAGTCAATACTTCTTCATCCATTATAGAACGCGAATGCCACATAGATACACAATATTATGTCTTACCTTTTATTTTTATTTTTTGTTTTTACTTTACTTTACCTGTACGTGTCATAATCAGTATCATCATTACAGCATTTCACGAGTCCACTGCTGAATATAAAACTTCCCGAAGGAATGCCAGAAAAGATGGTCGTAGACCACCAGCCTCCGTCGACTTCCTTCCCAGGTACACACACTTAGCCACTTGCTAGTGGAGGCCCGCCTTACACTCATTACATTAGTTCAAGTTTTACTCTAATACTTTTACATACATAAGAGTACCTTTTAGTCTTTTACTCGAACTAAATGCTAGAACATAATAATGATGTTCTAAATTCATACATGTTATAAAATATAAATTAACGTTAATTTCTAAAATAAATAAATAAATAAGACAGTATTTTTTTTATTTTTTCCTGCGGTTCCTGCTGTTTGAACGAGTAGTGACCAACTGATGATGGATTGTCATTCTTCAAAAGCTGAATTCACATTTTACAGGCCCAATATGGTGAGTCAGCAAAACAGTAACAGGACATCATCCAAAAATGCACTGCACGTGTGCTAAGTGTGCTAAAAGATACATTATTGAAATTGAACTATGTATGTGTGGAGGGGATAGTGAAAAGGCGCTTTTTCTAAAAAAAATACCAAATTACATATTTTACTATTTGGATTCATCGTAAACAACATCGTTACATCCCTTCACAAGTCTACAGCTGGACAAAGGCCTCCACCAAGGAATGCCACAAAACACGGCCCTGAGCCATCTGCATCCATCGACTTCCTGTATGTTTTACCAGTTCGTTACTCTATCTGGTTATTAATATATTTGATTTAATCCATTACCATTCGTGAAAATAAAAAAAAAAAAAAAAAACTAAAAATGAAGTCACAGCTGGACACGCTGTCTCGCCCACTATCGGATGGATGCACTACAATAGACCCGCTTAACAGACATCAAAACTAATAATGCATATTAAACAATTATTAAAAAAGCTTGACGTTAAAATATTTTAAATTGTTATATAATTGATTTGCTTAAACAATTTACTACATTTAATTGTAATAATAATAATAGTTTTTTTATATTGTAAAGATATTGCACGCCATTTTCATGGTAGAATGTGAGGTCTTATAACATCAATAACTAACATCATATTCTTATGTTCTACATTCCGGCAATGAATAAAATTGAATTGAATTAAAAATTAAATAAACTTCAATGTGATTCTGTGACTTAGGTTCACCAAATCTATTATTAAAAGCAATAATTATTATATATTGGAGATAAGATCATTGAAGCTCTATCAAAATAATTAGTAGCTAGATTTTCAAGTAGCTTCAGTACACAAGTCAAGCATCTCAACCTTTATTTATATATTAAATATTTACTATTTTTTAGTTAATAAAACGTTAGAAGGCTATTGAAATGTGGTATTGTTGACATTTTTTTTTATAGGAGAGGGGACAAACGTGCATATGGCTCACCTGATGGTAATTAATTACCGCCGCCCATGACCAACCGCAACACCAGGGAATTGCAGATGCGTTGTCGTCCTTTTAAAAAGGAGTAGGCTCTTTTCTTGAAGGTATGTAAGTCATGTCGATGCGGAATAATCTCTGACGGTAGTCAATTCTACAAAGGAGTTGTGCAAGGAGGAAAAGTTCTTTTAAACCGCAAAGTTGTGGACGGCGGTCCACCACTGACTGGCGAGTCATCACCAGGATGATATCGCGAGTTTTGTCGTGATGTGCGATGGTGTAATTGTGCGGCTGGAATTAGTCCGAACAATTCCTCATAGCACTCCTCGTGGTGAATGCGATAAAATATGCAAAGAGATGCAACATATATTCATAGTGCCAGTGATTTTTACAAAAGACTGGAAAAGCTACAAAAGAATGAGTTAGTCATTGAAAATACGGGCACATTTAATTCGTGGTAGATGTACCACGCTGCAGCTATATTATGGTTGTAGCACGAATGGATTAAAATGTTCATTCCATCCGAAATCGAGAAAGTGAAGCGAATGCCAAAGCTGGCGGAAGATGGCAGAAATATCAGCACTTTCGCTAATCACGTTTAATAATATGGTTATAATATGGTTTTAATAATATGGTTGCATCGATTCGTGCGTTCAAGTAACCACAGTTTTATACAGGATCAAAACGAAGTATTCCATCCTAGTCCTCATGGGAGATGCCTATGGACAACACCATCAACATACCATACTCGTTTGTCACCCTTATTCCGTAAAAAGAAAGTCTAATTTTCATTGAGTTTAATTAAGAAAACTCGTCGACAATTGAAAGACCGCTTAACCTGTCACTAGGAGCGACCGTTATCATAAATTTGAGCATAATTGTGATCCCTCTGCAAAACGTACTAAACTACAGGGATTGAGAATGTCATCGATAAAATTTTTAGATTTATTGTAAAATTGGTTTTACTTTTTAGTTACGCTCTAACTGTTCTTATAATATTTAAGTAACGTTTGAAATGATAACGTTAACAAAATACCGGTTTGTAAGTGGTTTATGTAGATCATAGAATTGGTTGTGAAAGAGGTGACAAACCTTACTCTAAATAATAAAAAAGTTAACAGTTTAGAGACGATTTGAATATAATTAGATTATTTTATTGTAGCATTAATTGGTAGAAGAAAATGTCTTTTAAGGCGTCTATCATCCTTATTAGAACTTATTTGATATTCCCGTCGTTGCGAGTATTTACAGCACCCGTGATCATTCATATGGGGACTAATTTATTGACGTTCTGATGATATCTGGAGCTATGTAATTAATAATATTTTGTTCAGTAAAATTATTCATACAAAGAGGTCTTGTAGTGGTATGCTGAGGTTTGAATTTAACTTTATTAATTTTGGAATCCCAAGCAGATAACACCTTGCCACACTATCCTTTGAAATTAGCGTTGTTTTAATTTAAATATCCTTGCAAGTCATCGTTCATAGAAATAGCTTATAGGCGACGGTTAGTCGCTTATCAAATTTAATGTAATGGCGGTTCCCGTAGTGAATATCGTCACAGACTGCAAACTTCCTGGAGCGTCAGTGCTTCATGTCAGTTATGTGTTCTTTTACGCGGATTTTTATCGATCATTTTGTTCGTTCCATATAAGGGATATTTGCTATCAAGATTTTATATAAAAATAATATGATTATATGACTTTAAAAACATAGCCAAAATACATACTTATACTTTATTCTCTTACATTTTATACAAAGTTAAAGCTACTACTAGCCTACAAATGTCCTCACGCAGACCAGTCATTTCGAAAAGAGCTAAAATGGCAGAGCTATTTCGGAATGAGATAATATTTGACAGATACACACTATACTGTATCTATTTGAAAGATTTTATGGCGGTGAAGTTAAAGACACTCTTGCGTCCTGTAAAGATGACAAGACTTATGACTAAAATTGACTTCTTCGACACCTTGCTGAATGTTCTAATGGAATCTCACTATAAAATATTGTATTTATTCTTGATCTACTACGAGATACTTAAATTTCTAACATTTTTTGATTAAAAATGTAATATTTTACAATTGCGTGCGGGAAATATTATCTACTTCATTATCATCATTTAGTACCTGTATTATTATTTGAGTGCAATAAAGAATTTTCTATCCAGCTATCTATCTAGTCCTCACTATACCACTGTCTTACTTGTCAATTCCTACGATAAGGTATAATAACGCGTAATGATCTTACGTCTCAGCTTTCCTCGAAACAGGCTTGTATAGTAAGTAAACAGTCAGATGTTTACTGTTGTTTATTTGATTATGTGCCTGTGCCCCGCCGTGGGACTTAGATAGGCTTCACTTTTTTATCTACTTTTTAAATAGATTTTATTATGTAACAATTGTATTTTCAAATTTTGTATCTAATACTTTCATGTTCAATTTGTTTGTATTTCTATTATTAATCTTTCATCTCTATATATAAAAATAAATTACTGTCCGTTAGTCTCGTTAAAACTTTAAACGGTTTTGATGAAATTTTTTGTGTGTGCTTCATTGGGTCCCTACATGGTTTATATTCACAATTGGACTCAGTAGATAGCACTGTTGTCTAAATCAGAAATTACGCGTGCGAAGCTGGATTGCTAGTGATTAAATAAAAATATCCTTACATATTTCTAATCTTGTAGCGTTACAATCGAGAAAAGCTTAAAATTGCACCGGCATATCCTTCATGTTACAAATTGGTTCTATTTTATTTGTTTAAAGGAATTTTCTGGGCCGAATTCATTATAATTTTAAATACATAAAAATCAGATTTAGTCAGTCACCTAGAAAATTAAGATCTTCGCAATTCTGCCTTCTAAAATAAAGCATTAATTTCATTGAAACAAATAAAAGAAATAATATCTTTTTAATTTAACTGTAAAACGAACGTTATCAATCAAAAATCTGGGTATATTGATGAGAGCCAAGTATGTTCCATTAGTAACTGTAAGACTTAATTTACAACCGGTGGGCTTGATCTTTTACATTTTATTTACAAATAAATATATATAATATTTGAAAGAATAAATAAAAACAAAAATTAAAATTATCACACAGCCAATAATATAGAAGAGCCGTGGTAGCTCAGATGGTTAACGCTCGCTGTAAATATAACAGAACGCGAGTAACCCGGGTTCGATCCCCACCGGCACCAATGAAATTGTTAATTTCAATTTTAAGTGCTGATTTACCACGTGCTCGGCGGTGAAGGAAAACATCGCGAGGAAACCTGCATGCCTAAGGAATAAGAAAAAAAAAATACTTCGATAACATGGGAAGTTCGCCAACACGTCTTGTGGCAGCGTGGCGGACACTTCATTGCCCTAAAACCCCTTTCCGAAATGAGGGGAGGCCTGTGCGACGTATATACGACTGTAACTTTGACTTTACTTTACAATAATATAGTATCAATAAAGCAATCTGCGTCTTCTCGCTGGATGGACGTTTTTACTCTTTTGGCCAAAAAGGACCATTCCGTAGAAATTTCACAGCCCTTGAATATATCAACTGTCAAATAGTTTTTACGTTATTTACTTGCCATTAGATGTAGACAGACCTAGGCGCCAATGTACATTTGAATATTGGTTAGCTTTATAAGTCTTTATACCCGTCATAGTAATAACAAAAGAACAGAGAAAGATCTGGGGGTACTTTTGTCTGTTCTTTCGTTACTTCCTGTAGCCTAAATGTTTTGACGGATTTTAAGACTCTTTTGGAAGAATCGTCTTCATCCAAAATATTATAAGCTTCATTTTATTGTAATAATAGGCAACGCAAAACACAATGAGGTGCTTTTATATGTAAGTACTTAGATTAATAATTAGTAATTAAGATAAATGGACACCATATCCCATACTCACCTACTTCTATTCTCAATTATGAATCAAAATGAAGGTGCGTTGTCATTCATGCGGACTAAGATGAAATACCTACCTTATTACCAAGAAAAAGGATATCCAGTTCTCGTCACTAGATATTATATTATAGATTTGATATGGTCAAAACACACTGTACCATTGGCTTACCAAGTAAAACAGTTTTGACAGGACTATAATAGAGCCTCAAAATGTATTTAACTCAGTATAAATTTATTTATTGGATATCAAAATAAAATCACCGCCTAATAGCGGGAATGTTTGCCATGGCTGTCACGCTTGGAAGGCGGGTTATTGACCTCTATCCCGTTTCATTTCCCTCTGTTATCTTGTAAGATACCCACGGGATGATATGGGGAAGTGGATTTTCCTAATCCTGGGGGCTTATATGACAAAAATATAAAATATAATTAGGTACATAATATTTAAATAAAGATATTCATAGTTACTTTGGAATCATCCGCTCAATTAAATAAAATGATATGTCTTACTTAGTTTGAAGAGCAGCTCCCGCCCTCCCTGAATTGCGTGCACTAATCCCGTCACCATTAATCTCAGCAGCACTACTCAAGCTAAGCTTAGCGGTCAGCCGCCGTAGAGTCTACATCACCTAAATATGCCTCGTTTAGAGGCGAAACACGTGTCGTATTATCGTCCATGGTGTGTCTTTCCTTAGAATAGTGGTGTTAGGAGTAGTGGTATTGGGAGTAGTGGTACTGGGATTAGTGGTGACGGGATTTTAGCAAAGTAACGCCTGATTCTATCAATTAACATAATATTTTTCTAATATCAGACCAACATTAAAGCCAGTGTCTAAGTTTTCTTATAAATAGTAGCATTCTGTCAAAGTTTAATTAATAAAAGGGAGTATGTTTTGTCTGCTATTGACGTAAACATGACGTGAAATGTACATCTTAAAGGTTTTTGTGCTAAATAAGATTGTTACGAAACCAGTAAACAGTTTCACGGCGTGTAATTTTATTACATTATATGATATATTCTAATATTTGTGTTCTACAACCATCTAACTTGGTTTTTATTTCAGCATATCTCTAATCTACTGCTAAAATAATCTTTTTATCAGCTTTCATTCACTAGCTGCCACTAAGCAAAATTCTGAGTAAATTAATTATTCAACTTTAAATATATTTTAAGGGTCAATAATAATGTTGCATGAATAAGTCAACTAGCGCCATCTAGTGTCAGGAACGAGAGCGAGGGGAGCATTGAGAAAATGACATCACAAATCGCTCAACTGACAGCGCCTAGTCGAAACTCGAACGCTCGGTACCTTCCGCGTGTTTACTTGAACATTCTGGATATTTCTTTGCTAATTCAAATATATAGGCGCTGCAAGATGCGATCGAGGCAGAGTTGAACTCGACGACACAAGCGAAGCTTCGGAGCGGAATTAAGTGAATTAGTGTGTTTAATTACTAGTGTTTTTAGTTTTAATTTGTGTAAAGTAACATAAAGTGTTAATTTAGGTAATTTTATCGGCAATTTTTATTGTCACGAACCTCAAGCTCGTAACAATTGGTGTCAGAAGTGGGATAAAATCATGCCGATTTTACCTAAGGAGGAAACGGAGGGTGTCCGTACCCGAAGTCAACGCCAGCAGGAGACGGACCAAAGAAGATTTGGTGGTGCAACGCCGCTGACGTCGGAGGGCCAGCCGCCGGCTGCAGGCCCGTCAGTAGCTCCTCCATCTGCAGCACCCGATTTAGGTGCTCTGATGGTGATGCTGCAGGAACAGGCTCGCCGACAGGAGGAACAGGTCCGTCGGTTGGAGGAGCAGCTGCGGGGTGGACAGGATGAACAGGCTCGTCAGCAGGCGGAACAGGTCCGTCAGTTGAAAGAGCAGCTGCAGAGCGGACAAGAGGAACAGGCCCGCCGACAGGAGGAACAGATGCTTCTCATGAAGGACCTTCACGCTACCTTCGGGAAAGAGATAAGGGAGGTGAAAGATAAGGTTGCTCAACATGAAAACCGCCTGTCGGAAGCTGAAACCCGAATTGACCTAGTGAACAATCGGGTTGACAACGTAATGGCTGACATGAGGAAATCACTTGACGAACTCAAACTTGGCGAGGGAACTTCAGTTCCCGTAGTAGCTACTACACCTTCGCTACGTGGGTTCAAGGTGCCACCATTCGACGGGACTTCTTCCTGGTCAGCCTACAAAATCCAGTTCGAGGCTGTTATGAAGGCGAACGGCTGGAATAAAAGTCAGGCCATGACTGCTCTCACACTAGGCCTGCGCGACCAGGCCTTAACAGTTCTGGAAGCTCTCGGTGAGGAAGTGACTTATGAGCAACTCCTTGAGGCATTGGAGGCGAGATATGGCGACGCTCACCTGGAACACGTCTTTCGTGCGCAGCTTAAAGATCGTGTGCAGCGCATCAACGAAAACCTGCAGCAGTGGGCTCTAGAAGTGGAGAAGCTGGTGCGAAAAGCATACCGGTCTGTACCTGCGCTCATTGAAGGGAACCTGGTGCAGACATTCATCGACGGCATCCGCGACCTGGAAGTCAGAGCTGCTGTGAGGCTCGGGCACCACGAGACGCTTAAGGACGCCTTGGCCCATGCACTGGAAGTGGAAGCCGTGCGGCAGGATCATCGTTCCCATCGCGTCAGGGAGGTTGCAGCAGCTACAGTTCGCGACCGCAACAAAGGATACAGCCCAAGGTGCTATGGCTGTGGGGAAAAGGGCCATCTTCGATCCAGCTGCCCTAAGCGAACCCTAGAAAGGGAAATTGAACGATCTCAGGAGGGTAGTGCGGCCAACAGCACCGCCCAGCAGCGGCAGGGAAACGAGTAAAAGCCAGAACTGCGGGGCGGGTGCTGGCTGATGTTAAAAGAGCCCCAAGGATCTCGATCTCACAAACCCATGATGGGAACAGCCTAATCATAAAGGGCGAGATCAACGGAATGCCGTGTAAGCTGACCATAGACACTGGAGCCTCTCGTACGGTTGTTAGTTCCCAACTTATAAGTCAGTTCCTTGGGGACTCCGCATACAACCGAGAACGCCTTAATTTGGTAACAGCCACCGGTCAGCGTATACCCGTCCGTGGAGAGAAGGAGATGGAGTTGAAGCTAGGCAACGTGATCTACCTGCATAATGTCATCGTGGCTGATATAATGGACGACTGCATCTTAGGCCTAGACTTTATGAGGAATAATTGTTGTGAGATCGACGTTAAGCAAGGTGTTTTGAAATGTGGACAGGAGGAACTTTTTATGGAAGGTGCGTTACCAGGGAACGTGTACAGCATCAAGAAGATTGTTCTTCCGCCGAGATCGGAAACGATTGTTCCGGTTAGTCTACCTCGAAACGCTGGGCAAGCTCACCGTTGTGTACTTGTGGAAAGGGTGAACAATGACCTTCCATGGAAAGTAGCTCGAACCTTGGTCAGGACCACTGACAGGAGTACGTGTGCTGAACCTTTGCGACCGGGAACAGATTATAGAAAAAGGCACACTGGTTGGTACTTGTGAGGAAGTGGATTGGTTACGTCAGTGCCAATATATATCGAGTGGGACCCCCAGCAAGGATTCAGAAACGAGAGTGACCACACTTTTGGAAGACTGTCGCAGTGTTCTGTCCCCGAACGAATTGGTCAAGGCGAAGAAGTTGTTACTCAAGTACGCCGATGTATTCTCATCAAATGATGCTGACATAGGAAAGACTGGCCTAGTTCAACACAAAATAAACACAGGAGAGGAATTGCCTATCCGTCAGCGGCCAAGAAGATTGCCGGTAGCACGTGAAAAGGAAGTGGAAACCATGATTGAAGGAATGGTGAAGGATGGTGTTATTGAACCTTCCTCTAGTCCATGGTGTTCACCAGTGGTGCTGGTGAAAAAGAAGGATGGCAGCATGCGGTTCTGTGTTGATTACCGCCGTCTGAACGACGTTACAAAGAAGGACAGCTATCCCTTGCCAAGAATTGATGACACGCTGGACATGCTTACAGGAGTAAAATGGTTTAGCACGCTGGATCTAAAAAGTGGCTACTGGCAAGTTGAAATTGACCCTAAGGACAAGGAGAAAACTGCGTTCTCGACGGGAAAGGGTCTGTGGCAATTCAAAGTAATGCCGTTTGGGTTGTGCAATGCTCCAGCAACGTTTGAAAGGCTGATGGAACTTGTACTTACCGGGCTAATTGGCGATGCCTGTCTGGTCTACTTGGATGACATCATCATCGTGGGCCGTACGTTTGAGGAACACCTTCAAAACCTGGAACGCGTGCTCATGAAGATTCAGAGTGCCAACCTCAAGTTGAGCCCGAAGAAATGTTCACTATTTCAACGGCAAGTTAACTTTTTGGGGTTTGTAGTATCGGAAGAAGGTATCCGCACAGATCCAGAGAAAATCGCCGCTGTCAAGGATTGGCCGGTTCCAAAAGACAAGACGCAGGTTAGAGCATTTTTGGGTTTGTGCTCCTATTACCGGCGATTCGTGAAGAACTTTGCAGATATAGCCAAACCTCTGCACAAGCTAACCGAGGAGAAGCGACAGTTCTGCTGGGATGAAAGTTGCAATATCGCATTCCAGGAGCTCAAGGACCGTCTGTGCAAAACACCTATTTTGGGATACCCTGATGCAAGCAAAGAATTTATAGTTGACACAGACGCAAGTGATATAGGACTCGGCGGTGTGTTGTCTCAACGGAATGGTGACCAAGAGGTCGTGATAGCGTACTTCAGCAAGTCGTTGTCAAAACCGGAAAGGAACTACTGTGTCACAAGACGCGAATTGCTAGCTGTGGTAAAGTCGTTGCAACATTTTAGCAAATATCTTCTGGGACGAAAATTTCACTTACGAACTGACCATGCTGCACTAAAATGGCTATTGCAGTTTAAAAACCCAGAAGGACAAGTTGCGAGGTGGATTGAACTACTGCAGGAATACGACTTTGAGATCGAACATCGCAGCGGGAAATCTCATGGCAACGCAGATGCATTGTCAAGAAGACCTTATCCTGAAGATTGCAAACATTGTACTAGGCAAGAGAGTAAGGAAATGGTATCCGTGAGGATGCTCAGGGCAGACCACCTCAGCAACGAGTGGAAGGACAGCTTACTACATGCACAGCAGGAAGATCCGGACATCAAGCCGATTCTGGAATGGATAAAGGCCAGTGCTCCCAAGCCCAAGTGGAGTGGCGTCTCAGCGATGAGTTCGACCACTAAAAGCTATTGGGCCCAGTCGGACAGCTTGCTGCTTCAGGATGGAGTTCTGTGTCGTAAATGGGAAAACGTTCGGGGAGACAGCTGTCATTTGCAAATGGTTGTCCCTAAAGTTAAAGTACCGGATGTTCTACAGCTGTACCATAATGATTGTTCAGGAGGCCATCTGGGAGTTAAACGAACTCTACTGAAGATCCGAGAACGGTTTTACTGGGTCCACTGTCGAAACGATGTCGAGGACTGGTGTCGCAAATGTACAAGTTGTGCGGCTGTAAAGGGACCTCAGACTCGTAGTAGAGGTGCATTGAAGTTGTACAATGTTGGTGCACCATGGGAGAGAATAGCCATTGACGTGGCGGGGCCGTTTCCGGAGAATGAAAGCGGTAACAAGTATTTCATGGTTGTGATGGATTACTTCACTAAGTGGCCAGAAGTCTTCGCCATTCCAAATCAAGAAGCTTCAACAGTTGCAGATAAACTAGTTCATGAAGTCTTCTGTCGTTTTGGAGTACCTTTAGAGATTCACAGCGATCAAGGAAGGAATTTTGAGTCTCAAATATTCCAGGAAACTTGCCGAGTTATGGGTACTCATAAAACAAGAACGACTTCTTATCACCCGCAATCTGATGGAATGGTGGAACGATTTAATCAGACATTGGAGAGGTACCTAGCAAAAGTTGTAGACAATCGGCAACGAGATTGGGACAAGCACATACAACCGTTTTTGTTGTCATATCGAAGTTCTGTTCACGAAAGTACAGCAGTGACACCAGCTTTCGCAAACTTTGGAAGAGAATTACGGCTGCCTGCAGACCTGATCACCGGGATACCACCCGATGCTCCACGCAGTATAACCGATTATGCAAATGACTTGCGGAAAAAAATGAATGACGTTTATGAGCACGTCAGACAATCGGGCCAGCAAATGTCTGAAAAGATGAAAACCCGGTATGACCGCAAAATGAACAACAAAGGTTTCGACGAAGGTTCACTTGTGTGGTTGCACAATCCAGTCCGCAGCAAAGGGAAATCTCCTAAGCTTCAAGCTAAATGGGACGGCCCGTACCGGATTGTAACCAGGATCAACGATGTGACCTACCGGATACAGAAAGGCGCAAGAGGGACTCCTAAGATCGTCCATGTGGATCGCTTGGCGCGTTATTATGGGACCGATAATGCTCGAGACGAGCATGTCTTAGGAGGGGGCAGTGTTGCATGAATAAGTCAACTAGCGCCATCTAGTGTCAGGAACGAGAGCGAGGGGAGCATTGAGAAAATGACATCACAAATCGCTCAACTGACAGCGCCTAGTCGAAACTCGAACGCTCGGTACCTTCCGCGTGTTTACTTGAACATTCTGGATATTTCTTTGCTAATTCAAATATATAGGCGCTGCAAGATGCGATCGAGGCAGAGTTGAACTCGACGACACAAGCGAAGCTTCGGAGCGGAATTAAGTGAATTAGTGTGTTTAATTACTAGTGTTTTTAGTTTTAATTTGTGTAAAGTAACATAAAGTGTTAATTTAGGTAATTTTATCGGCAATTTTTATTGTCACGAACCTCAAGCTCGTAACAATAATAATTTGTTTTCCCCTACTACTATAGTAAAAATATCGATCGAGAAAACCATTAACCAACCAACATTAACAAAATTGAAATACTTTAATAAACAATTTATTGACTGTAGTGTATGTATATGAATTTAAATTCTTTGAGTATCGACGAAAAATCATAAAACTGATTTTCGGCGGTCGTTACAAAGGGATCAGGTAGTTAGTTACTAATGAAGGATTGTCTTGGGTTCTTTTAGTAGAAGTTTAATATGTCACTCGTTGGCCACTCGGAAAGCTGCATCAGTGCAACACGTTGTTAATTCATTGTTTAAAACTATATACTAGACGGTATATCTAAAGAATCACCAACCCCAAAAATTTCAGTTACATAATTTTCCATAAGTATAAAGAAATAAGTACATTGTTGAAATAATGATTTGGGCCCAACGAAATTAGAAGGCTGTAGTAACTAAATAATATGGCTTGCAATTACGTCACCATATAACCGGACACGTTCATTGTTTAGGCATCTGTCTCCATCCATTATGAATAATCGCAAATTAAAATCTTTATTGAGGATAATATACTATGTTGTTTAAAAACCACTGAACCAATATTTTATGCGTGTTGTATACATATATTGTCAAGGCATAAGTAATCGTATGAAAACTTAACACCTTAATTGCACCAGCTTTATATTGCACTTATATAATAAAGAAATCCATCAGTGGTAAGAAGATATATCAATTAAGACTTCTGACGTAGTTATAAGACTATTTATTTCTAATATTATTAAAAAAAAGTTAGTTGAAAATAATTTCACTTGCACGTCAGTTGGTCGATACGAATGTTAATATATATTTAGATTTAATTACTTAGAAAGACTTTTGAATTTTTTGAATTCATTTAATTTTTATTTTATTAATTATTTGATAATTTTTTTTGGGTTATAAAATACAAATCAGCGGTATCAAGCAGTGAAAAAAATTTCGTGTTAATTAAAGAGAAACAATTATTGTAGCTTTAAATGAGTTACTCGATTCGGTAATAAATACATTTAAATTGATTATACAAAACATTACATTAGCGGTCGAGTGGTGCGCTTTTGTATTTTCCAAATATTTTATTTTGTCTTTGACTTTGGTCATGTATTCATATAATTTATTAACGAACATTAGACTTTTATTGTTGAATTTACCACACATACTTAACTATTCTTCAATAAAACTATATTTACGGATTTTATCGCGTTTAATTACCTATTTGTACTAATTTTTAATTTCCGACGTTTCGGGTGCTTTACAGCACCTATGATCACGAGGGAGAGGCTGAGATTTTTGATATCACAGTAGCACGGCTACATTAAGTTTTCGAATAATAATTTTTGGTCCGATCTACGCAGAACGAGCTTACAGTATGTTAAAGTCTTGCACTTGTATGCTTGGGTTTGGATCTAATTTTGTTATTTATAGGATCCCAAGCAGATGGCAGCACCCATCCAACATCTGTATTGAAATTAGGATTTTTTTTAATTTCAATAGCCTCGCGTATCATTAGTAGGAATCGATGTTTTTTTTTTGAGGATTTGTGGTCTATCAAATCTGATGTAATGGTGGGGATGATCTTGAACATGTTCGCAGACTGCAGACTTCCCGTTGCGTCGGTGCTTCACGTCAGCTATAATATTGTTACGAGCTTGAGGTTCGTGACAATAAAAATTGCCGATAGAATTACCTAAATTAACACTTTAATTTTCTTTACACCAATTAAAACTTAAAACACTAATAATTAATCACACTGATTCACTTTATTTCGCTCCGAAGCTTCGCTTGTCTCGCCAAATTCAGTACTTCCCCGATCGCATCTTGCAGCGCCTATAAATACAAATTAGTACCGAAACATCCAGAATATTCAATCAAGGGCCGAGATTTCGAGTGTCGACTTCTAGAAGCTTAGTTCTTCGTTCCGAGACTAGATGGCGCTGTCGGTTGAAAGATTAGTGATGTCATTTTCTGGAAAGCTCCCCTCGCTCTGACACTAGATGGCGCTAGTGCCGGATACATGACGTCGACTTATTCACGCAACACTATGTTCTTTCACGTGGGTTTTTATAGATTTTTTTGTTTGACCTATGTAAGAGAGACCTCATTCACAACCTAGCTTGTACACTCATGAATCTTGATTGTAGAGGAATATTACACTTAATTGATAGTAAAAAAGGATGCTGTAAAGCACCCGAAACGTCGGTAAATAAAAATAGTCGGTAAATAAAAAGTGAAAATAGTTAATTAAACGCGATAAAATCTGTAAATATAGTTTTATTCAATGTGTAGTGTTCGCGTAAATTTAAGCAATCGTTAATCATTCTTCTCAAAAAGTAACAGAATAACAAATAACATATTTCAAAAAATACTAGCATAATAACTTTGGCAAATACATTTTACAATAACCATAATATATAAGAACTAATGGATTTATTAGCTCATAACTCACAACTTTTTACGTGAATAAAATATATTATTCTGAGCTTTGACAAACGACTAATGTTGGAAATCAATATATTGTTACGAGCTTGAGGTTTGTGACAATAAAAATTGCCTATAGAATTACCTAAATTAACACTTTAATTCACTTTACACTAATTAAAGTTAAAAACACTAATAATTAATCACACTGATTCACTTTATTCGGTTCCGAAGCTTCGCTTGTCTCGCCAAATTTAATACTGCCCCGATCGCGTATTGCAGCGCCTTTATATAGGGCTCTTCCACGAATACATATCCAGAATATTCAACTAAATATACGCGTCAATCGACTAGGCGCCGAAAGTTCGAGTATAGGGCTTCTAGAAAGTTTAGTTCTTCAACTAGATGGCGCTGTCGGTTGAAAGATTAGTCATGTCATTTTCTGGAAAGATCCCCTCGCTCTCGTCTCCGACACTAGATGGCGCTAGTTCCGGGTATATGACGTCAACTTAGGCGCGCAACACTGCCCCCTCCTAAGACATGCTCGTCGCGAGCATTATCGGCCCCATGATAACGCGCCAGGCGATCCACATGGACGATCTTAGGAGTTCCTTTTGCGCCTTTCTGTAACGGCTCCGCAATATCAAGGGCTGTCCTATCCCACGGTGCACCAACATTGTTCAATTTCGATGCTCCTCTACTACATGTCTGAGGTCCTCTCACAGCCGCACAACTTGTACATGTACGTCACCAATCCTCGAGATCGTCACGATAATGGACCCAGTAAAACTGTTCTCGGACCTTCAGTAGAGTTCGTTTAACTCCCAGATGGACTCCTGAACAACCACGAATGTTCTACAGCTGCACTAAGCTGTAGAACATTCGGCACTTTAGCTTTAGGGACAACCATTTGTAAACGACAGCTGTCTCCTCGACCATTGCCCCATTTACGGCACAGGACTCCATCCTGAATCAGCAAGCTGTCCCATTGGGCCCAATAGCTTCTAGTGGTCGAACTCATCGCTGAGACGTCGCTCCACTTAGGCTTGGTAGCACGGGCCTTCATCCATTCCAGAATCGGCTTGATGTCCGGATCTTCCTGCTGTGCATGTCGTAGGCTGTCCTTCCACGTCCTCGACGGCCGATGGAACTTCGTTGAGCACTTCCGACGTTTGGCTCCCAAACTGGAACGGACCGGGGCTGCCTTCAGGCGGCTCCTGCCGAACCTGGGGGGACCAAACGCCTCCTGCCGGAGGCTCTACGCGGGGATCGTGCGATCCATGGCCCTTTATGGGGCCCCGGTGTGGGCGCGTGGTTTGGCGCGGCTTGCCGTCCACCACCTGAACGCGCCCCAAAGGGTGGTCGCCGTGAAAATGGTTCGCGGCTACCGCACGATCTCCCGCGAGGCGGCGAGCCTCCTTGCCGGATTGCCGCCATGGGATCTGGAGGCGATAGTCCTCGCACGCCTGCACGAATGGCGCGCGGAGGCACAATGTCGAGGGGAAACCCCGCTGCCGCGGCAAGTTGTCGCGCAGCGGACAGACTTCCGGCACGATCTCATGGCAACATGGAGAGAGCGACTGTCGCAACCCCGTGCTGGGCACGCCACTATAGCGGCGATAAGACCCCTCTTTGAGGAGTGGCTTGAGAGACGCCACGGCATCCTCACCTTCCGCCTGACGCAGGTCCTCACCGGACACGGTGTGTTCGGGAGGTTCCTGCACCGAATCGGGCGGGAGGAAACGCCCGGGTGCTCCCACTGCGAGGATGGACCGGAGGACACGGTGGAGCACACCGTGGAGGTGTGCCCTGCTTGGGCGGAGCACCGCCGTGTCCTTGTAGCGGCGATAGGCGGCGGCGACCTCTCGCGTCCGGCCCTGGTCGAAGCCATGGTCCGGAGCGAGACGGAATGGGATGCCGTCACCACCTTCTGCGAAGCAGTGATGCTAGCGAAGGAGGTGGCGGAGCGGGAGAAGGAGAGAGCAGCAGCTTTCCTCCCCGGCCGACGCGGGAGACGCCCCGGGCGTCAGGGGCTACGTCGTGGCCCCCGGCCACCGTAGGTGCGGGCCTGTGGACGGCGAGCAATGGGTAGCTCGCCGTCCGTCCGTCTAACGACGACAGGCCGTGTCGACGGCGCGTTTTGTTCCACGCGCGCCTCAAAGAGCTGTCAGCAGCGTGAAAGGGCCCGTAAGGGCCAACGCCTGCCGAGGCTGCGGGCTGTTCGAAAGAGATACCGCGGCTCCGGAACGTAAGGGCACTGAAGGAACACGGATGGTTTTTAGTCAGTAAAACTCTGACACTCCCTTACGCTCCACCCAGAGCGAAAGGGGTCATTAGATGATTTTCCATCCGCAAAAAAAAAAAAAAAAGGCTGTCCTTCCACTCGTTGCTGAGGTGGTCTGTCCTGTGCATCCTCACGGATACCACTTCCTTACTCTCTTGCCTAGTATAGTGTTTCCAATCTTCAGGACAAGGTCCTCTTGACAATGCATCCGCGTTGCCATGAGATTTCCCCCTGCGATGTCTGATAGTAAAATCGTATCCCGGCTGCTGCTAAGCGGTGATGTTAGCCGCACTTTCATTCTGAAGTCGTTCGCGTTCCCTTTCTAGGGTTCGCTTAGGGCAGCTGGATCGAAGATGGCCCCTTTCCCTAGAGTCATAGCACCTAGGGCTCTATTCTTTATTGTGGTCGCGAATCGTAACTGCGGCAACCTCCCTAGCGTGAGGGGAACGATGATCCTGCCAACGCCAGGCGGTGCCGTTAGCTGCACTACCCTCTTGAGATCGATCAACTTCCCTTTCTACAGTTCGCTTAGGGCAGCTGGATTGAAGATGGCCCTTTTCCCCACAGCCATAGCACCTAGGGCTGTATCCTTTATTGCGGTCGCGAACCGTAGTGCTGCAACCACGCACAAGCCAGCACAAAACCCCCCCCCCCGCGTCGATGAATGTCTGAACCAGGTTCCCTTCAATGAGCGCAGGTACAGACTGGTATGCTTTTCGAACCATCTTCTCCGCCTCAAGTGCCCACTGCTGCAGGTTTTCGTTACTGCGTTGCACGCGATCTTTAAGCTGCGCGCGAAAGACGTGTTCCAGGTGAGGGTCACCATATCTCGCCTCCAATGCCTCAAGGAGCTGCTCGTAGGTCACTTTCTTACCGAGAGCTTCCAACACAGTTAAGGCTTGGTCGCGCAGGCCTAAGGTGAGTGCAGTCATGGCCTGGCTTTTATTCCAGCCGTTTGCCTCCATGACGGCCTCGAACTGTATTTTGTAGGAAAGGCAAAGAAAGAAGTCCCGTCGAACGGCGGTACCTTGAACCCACGTAGCGAAGGTGTAGTAGCTACTGCGGGGGCTGCAATTCTATCTCCAAATTTGAGTTCATCCGACGTTTTCTTAACTTGGTTGATTTGGGTCTCAGCTTCCGACAGGCGGTTATCATGTTGAGCAACCTTATCCTTCACCTCCCTTATCTCTTCTTCCCGAAGGTAGCGTGAAGGTCCTTCGTGAGAAGCATCTGCGCTTCCCTATCACGTTTGAGCTGCTCTTCTAAGCGACGGGCCTGTTCCTCCTGTCGGCGGGCCTGTTCCTCCTGCTGCTCTTTCAACTGACTGGCCTGTTCCTCCTGTCCGCGCTTCAGCTGCTCCTCGAACCGACGAGCCTGCTCCTGCAGCATCACCATCAGAGCGCCTAAATCAGGTGTTGCAGATGCAGGAGCTACCGACGGACCGGCCTCCGTTGCCGGCGGCTGGCCCTCCGTACGTCTGCGGCGTTGCACCACCAAATCTTCTCTGGTCCGTCTCATGCTGGCGTTGACTGCGGGTACGAACACCCTCCGTTTCCACCTTAGGTAAAATCGGCACGATTTTATCCCACTTCTGACACCAGTTGTTACGGGCTTGAGTTTCGCAACAATAAAAATTGCCGATAGAATTACCTAAATTAACACTTTAATTAACTTTACACTAATTAAAGTTAAAAACACTAATAATTAATCACACTGATTCACTTTATTCCGCTCCGAAGCTTCGCTTGTCTCGCCAACTTCAATACTTCCCCGATCGCGTATTGCAGCGCCTTTATATAGGGCTCTTCCACGAATACATCCAGAATAATCAAGAAAATACGCGCGCCAATCGACTAGGCGCCGAAAGTTCGAGTATAGAGCTTCTAGAAAGTTTATTTCTTCAACTAGATGGCGCTGTCGGTTGAAAGATTAGTCATGTCATTTTCTGGAAAGATCCCCTCGCTCTCGTCTCCGACATTAGATGGCGCTAGTGCCGGGTACATGACGTCAACTTAGGCGCGCAACAATATTAAACATTTATTTTCTTCAATTGTATACAACTACTATTATTTTCAAATAATAAAATTTTAACTTTCATAGAAGATGAAAATAACATACACACAATAACAAGCCTTCTAGATAAGATAAATCAAATAGCGTTCAGAATAACAATTACTTTAATTGCCAAAATGTTGAGAGTATGAATAAGCTCACGACTTAAATTTAAGGGACTGATATGAAATTTATAATAGAATTATATCTAATTATACGTGGTAGAGCTATGCTGCAGTTATATTGGAAGTGTTGTTGTAGCACGAATGGGTCGGCTCGACCGGGGAAGGACCACGCTCTCACAGAATAGTAGCGAGAAATAGTAGCTTAATGCAGCTGTGTTTCGTATGGTGAGTGTAGAAAACCGGAGACCCTTTTTACTGGAAACAAGGCATTCCATCTTAGTTCTCACAAGTGACAACGCATCTGCATTTTGATTCGTAATCGAGGATAGATGCAGATGTCTATGGGCCACAGTAACTACTTACCATCACGTGGACTGTGTGCTCGTTCGTCACCCTATCCTATGAAAAAGATTTAATAGAATCAAGCGTTACTTTACGGAAATCCATTTTATTACAAGTCTTTAAGATAAATTTGCTAAGATCCGCGTAGTAAAATAAAATGATTCGTCTTACCCAAGGATTTAAATAGTTAGATGCGCCTTCATCTTGAAAACCGTGGCATTATTTTTGAATGTGTTCGTTTGCAAGACACTGACACGCGCACACTAATACAATAGTGTCATCTCTTATTATCTTACAGAAATTGTGTATACTACTTTCTCTGTCGCACAAATGAGCACTGATTGCGAATGAGTGAGCTCACTCATTTGAGAATGGACATATTTCGGAGTGGTCATATTATGGTAAGGGCGCATCTAACTATTTAAATCTTTGGTCTTACCTACTTTGAAGAGCACCACCCGCCTTCCTAACTTGCGAGCACTATCCCCATCACCACTAATCTCAGTGCCACTACTCTCAACACAGCTAGCCTGGTGAGATAATAACGAGGCATCCTCAGGTGAAGTATACTTCGCGGTGGCCGACCGCTAAGCGGGATGCACGCTCTCCCGATCCCGCTCACTAGCTTCCTTCTGAATTATAACAGATTCACAGAAACCCTCTAAGCCGAATCCGCGCTCAGCATCGCTGATAGGACTGCTGGCTGGTTCCGTCTTATCCGGTTCTTCAGGATCGGCCGCTTCCAGTTACACGCTGGACATACCGTGAGCGAATAGGACGCGGAGTCCTGGTCCCGTCTACCGCAGTAGAAGCAGTTTCCCGTCCCTTCGCGTCCGATCTTACACAAAAAATCACCGAAGCATCCGTGGTAGGTTTGTAGGTGTCTGTGTAAGTTTGTAGGTGAGCCTTTCCGTCTGTACAACAATTTAATCTGGCTTATAACACTTATAAACCTATAATTGACCTCATTTTATGCAATGATTATGTAAAAGTTAAACATTGTCAAGATCCCTTGGTGCCTGAAGATCAGCATCACAAAGATTTATCAACTTGTGTTACCTCGAATTTCATCCCCTTCCATAGTCTAAGCAAATCTCGTTCTCGTTCACAACAAATGCAATTATGATTTATTAAATTCAGAGATAGGTTCGACTAGTTGGGATGAAATTCTTAGTAGTGGTAACATTGAAGATGCGGACAATACTTTTCACAACATAATATATAATATAATTATAAATATGTTCCCCCGTCATTTAAACGCATTCGAAAATATCTATCATGGTTAAACCGTGCACTTATAAAGGAGATGAACTTGATTCCATGAAAGTTTGGGCCCGGCGTGAACTAAGTTATAATATGTCTTATTTTGGAAATTTAAATATTTGATAAGTATATCAATAAATCATATTCTTGCAGAACCTGGGGTTTTATTTTAATTTATGATTTTTTTAGGTTATGTAGTTAAATCACTCGTTCTAGTGATAAGTTCTTTAAATAAATAGAAAAGGACACAAAAGAACGCATTTTTGCATAAATTATCAAATAAAGTAAATTAAAACTCAAGTTATTTAAATTGTTAAATTATTTTCTGCAATTAATTTTAAAATATCATCTGCAAAAACAGCCGGAGGCTGTAAATTATTTGTTTTATTCCTCTCATAACCCAAGTTTTTATTGTCCTGTGTATATATAGTATGTGTAAAGCCGAGGGTCAACTTAACTAAATCCACAAAATAAAAAACACAGCCACAATGCCAAATGCGCATGACAAGTTGAAACTTGAAGTTACCAAGTTAAGTCTCCTTCGGAACAGGCAAAGATCAATGACCAAACGGCACATAAAATATAAATAATAATATTCAAATGTTTTTCTTACTTTAACAATATAGCCTGTTGAATATTTCTTTTAATCAATATTAATCTACAGATTCTCATCATGTTTCAACATTATGAGTTTTTAGTAATGAAGGCTATTTTATTATAAAAATAACGTTCATTATCAATTGCCATAAACAAAATACAGAAAAATATTTAAAAACATGGTGGTTTTAGTAAAAACTTGACCATACACGAATAGTGGCTCCTGTTTTATCGTTTAACTAATAGCTTGAAATGGATTTTGATGAAAGTGATGCAATTTTGTGTATTAAGTGTCTACGCACGTGAACTGTTAGAGAAAACGACGAAAGAAGTGCTTCGATGCAGATATAAACATCAAGTTATTTTGATCGCTTAGGCGTCTTATGAACTTGAAGGGCCGTCGTCATCGACTGTTCGTAGGTTAAGTTTTCGCTGAAATCTCTCAAAAAATTCGCATGGTGACGCATCAGTATATTGTGAAGAAAAAATCCATAAAAACGGAGATCATGAATGAAATGAAATGAATGAAAATGCTTAAATGACAAGCCTCTAAGTCAAAATTCTTAATTTTAAAAGTTAAATACGTTTTGTTAGTGCTATAGAAAAAGCATTAGCTTTCGTTTTTTAAAAAAAATGTTTTTATGATTGTCCCAAAAATAATAGAAATAAAAACCATTTAATTATGCTTATAATTTATCGCTATGGCCAGCAGTGGACTTGTGAAGGGCTGTAATGTAAATTACATTATATTCCATATAGTATTATTTATGTTTCAACCACCTCCATTGTCGAATTAGAACTCGGCTCGGAAAGATGTCACTGGGATCGTCTTGTAAGTGGATGCAGACAGAGTATGCTCGTTATTCAATTCATTGCTTTTTTTAGGAGGTGGAATGCACTTCTTTTTCAGTCTGTGACTGGCAGGACGCCCTAGGTCTGAGTATAGAGGTGAGACACTTGAGTTCCAATGCAGAGAACTGCTTGGATCGGTTTCCAGCCTCACCATAAGCGTAACAGCGTGCGGATCTATTTATTTTAATGAGGCACCTGCTTGAAACTTTCCCCCTTTCAAGACATCGGCTCGAATTTTAGTTCACTTACATGTGCACTTATTGTTTATTCACCAACTCTTGATATACTCGTATTTGGTACTCCACGTATACGTGATACGTGAATAAAGTCTTCCATGACCAAAGTTACCGCAAAAATGGGATCGAAGGATAATCCTAGATAAGCACAGTTAGGAAATACGAGATAACCGTAACAACACAGGATTTAAGTCAAAAAACATGGGTCTGATTATTATTATTTGATTTATAAATCCTGAAAGTCCATTTTCAAACTAGAAATGTCAAAAGATTTTTTTTTAATAATATTGACGAACAGTTTTGCATAACATCACCAGTGTGGTAGATCTACTGGATATAGAGACCTTTTGAATTAATCATCTGACATACATATTCAGGGTCTTAACTATACTCAAAAAAAATGGGCAGACGGGCTGATAAATTATATTTTATAAAATATATATGTACATAGGTAAATAAAGGTCGAAAGAAACTCACTATATGCGCACATTCTTATCTGTTAAATTATCATGTAATTTATAATACTCATTTATTATCGAATATTGTAAAACTTTACAAGGATGCTTTAAATTTACAAAAGGGCAAATTGGTAATATCAACGGATAATCTTTTCATAAATAATTGTACATCTACCCAAAAATAAGCCCCTGGTGTTGCGTAGCTTGTACATGATTGAGATGACTGATGTATTCTTGCTATCTATAAAGAAATGTTTAGATTTCATTTTTTTATTTTAGTAATATTTGCTTTCTGCATCAAACCTCCTAATACAGGTTTCATGTAATCACAACAAATAACTTCTTCTGAGTGATTATATCAACTGATGTCCCGTTTTTTAAATGTTACTTCTACCTGACTTTATACTTTGTTAGATATAAAGGTAAATTCATTCCCCTCTTTCCTCAAATTTGATCTCATTTGATAGATTATTTGTATGTCACCCTTAATAAATGTAAAATAACCTGTTTTTATTTCTATCGTTTTATTTTTGTAATCAATGTTTCAAGAAAAAAATTGCACGGAACATTTAAAAGTGACAAAATCATCTAAAAGTTAAGCTGGAATATATTTTATGAGATTTTCAAACAAATTACTGTCAATTATTTATTTTATATATAGTTTCATGTATTTTTAGGTTAAATAAGAATAAATATGGACAATTTTGCCGATTTTAGCTCAATGAATTATTTACTCCTCTATTTTTAATGTAAATAAACTCGGCATTTATAAAGATAATAGAGGTTATAACTAAATTCAGCACAAAATTAGGCATCAGATTGCCTAGAGTATTTATAATAGCCTTTTCTAGATTCGTGAATATACAAAACCTTAAAAGTAAAGTAAAGTTACAGCCTATATACGTCCCACAGCTGGGCACAGGCCTCCTCTCATTTCTGAGAGGGTTTTAGGGCAAGGAATAGTCCGCCACGCTGCCCCAATGCGTGTTGGCGAACTTCACATGTCTTCGTTTTTTTTTTCTTATTTCTCAGATATGCAGGTTTCAATTCAGCCGTGGTAGCTCAGATGGTTAGCGTTCGCTGTAAATTTCACAATACGCGAGCAAACCGGGTTCGATCCCCGCCGGCACCAATGTAATTGTTAATTGTAATTTTAAGTGCTGATTTAACACGTGCTCGGCGGTGAAAGAAAACATCGTGAGGAAACCTGCATGTCATACAAAACCTTATGCTAGTTTTTTTTTCATGTGTAAATATGTTACGTAATATATATTTTAAAACTATGTTATGCTTACTGGAATAACACAGTAAATTAAAACGAAAATTACGTATTAGTAACCTAATATCTAATGGGACTTTATGAGACTCCTTATAACCTAACCTAACCTAACCTAACCTAACCTAACCTAACCTAACCTAATATCTAATGGGACTTTATGAGACTCTTTATAACTTGTAAAAGTGTTCTTACAAAAGCCAATAATTATTGAACTCAAAATTATCTTCAGAAATATTTTAAAATATTGGGTTTGAAAGAAGATTGTGGGATCTTCAATGAATTAATAATTTACTGAGAAAATTATACGTAGTTGTTCACTATTACATTATACTGAGTTTGTGATTATCAATTTAATTCTAGAATTATCTAGAGTGTAAAAACTTGAAAAACAAAAGTCATTGTAGCTCGCAGCACCAAAAAATCCTCATCCTACACCGTGCAAATAAAGTTTCGCTTTATTAAAACGGCTCACCACTTTTAGATACAGAATTTTACATCATATTTGTTTCATAAAAACTTATGAAGATGAATATCTATTATTTGTTAATAAATAATGTATTTTTACGAGCAGGGCACGAATGAGCATTAAAATCACCAGTTGATAATCGCTACCACCAATATATTCCATTAAAAACTTGACTAATTCCTCTTAAAATGAGAGAAATGAGAGCAGCCCAGACGTGGGATGAACACAGGTTATAATTTTATATATTATAGTATAGAATATATCATTAGTGTTTATTTTAATATGTACTTACAATTATATTCTTTGTTTTAGCTGAATGCGAATTTTAGTAAGATATATATATAGATATATAGATAATATTTTCTCATAAAACGGACAAGAATGTCAAACGGGAATCAATTATTATTAAATTACGTTTAGTGCGTTCAATCAATCATATTATTACGAGTATATTACGTACGTTTACGTGCGAGAGTTAGAAATCCTCTTTTTTACGCCAGCGCTCGACTACTACCCCACCTGATGGTAAGTGGTGATGCATTTGCATGCATGCATGCAGAAGATGGTAAAGCGCACTGACTTAACTTACTTAAAGCCTATACAATGTTGTCTTTATTATTTGAAATATGTTAATAAAAACTCTCCTCGTAAAAAGTCTGGTATATTAATAAAAGCGTCGTCGGCGGCTGAGTTGCATATGATGGTTACATTAAAAAAGTGGTCATTAAAAGAAAGGGGAATGAAAGTGAATGCAAGTAAGACGAAAGTGATGATATTTGAAAGAGAAGAAAGTGAACCGTTATGCGAAATAAAAATGTCATCAAAACGTAACTTGTAAAAAAAAACCAAATCTCACAACTCAGTTCTTCTACCGTAAAAAGTTGTGAGATCCATGTAATACCAAGTCGGTTAATTTATTCAGTCCCTACTTCCTTCTGGGGTCCTTCTGTTTTAATTTATTATGTAATTAGCTAACCTAACAACATTTTATAGTGACCATATCAATGTTTAAAATCTTTTTTGTTTTAAATATATAAATTGACTTGGCCATCGCATGAAAACACAATGTATCTCACAAGTAATACATATTATATTAAATTAGATTGCTTAGCGCGATTGCCAAGTCAATCTATATATTCAAAAAATATAAGATTTTTAACATTGATATGGTTACTATGAAATGTTGTAAGGTTAGCTAATTACGTAATAACTTAAAACAGAAGGACCCTTAAGTAGGGACTGAATAAATTAACCGACTTGGTAATACATGGATCTCACAACTTTTTACGGTAGAAGAACTGAGTTGCGAGACTTGGTCTTTTTTACAAGTTATATTTTTGATGACATCTCATTTATTTTTGTAGATAAGATAGTCCTACTTTTTTTACCTTTCCGGTACCTTCTACTACTTGAATACCAAAAACGTACCTATATACTTCTGATATACGAGTACATGAACAAGTACAATGATTCATTCACTGTAAATATAACTTTGTAATTCTATATTTATATGATATTATAATGTTATTTATGCAGTTGGTGTGTCTAGAAAACTGGACTGAAATTAAAAAATATTTTAGTTTTTCCTTGATTTATACACTACACCCTAATTGTGTTCTAAATTTGAAGTTTCTATGTCTGCTAGAAGTGCCTTAGAGTTTTGATGATCGGTCAGTCAGTGAGTGACAAAATTAAGTAAGTTTGACTAGTTATAATTCTTAAAGTACTGGTTCAAATTAAATGAAATTTGAAATATACTATGTTTATATAATGCCTACTTGGTTAATGAAAATTCAGGCTTCTAGTTTTATCCACTACGAAGTTATAGGAGGTTGAAATTGGCATGAATTGCTTCGAGAAAAGTATGGTACGACCGTGCCGCTTTTTTGCTCGACTTGGCGGGGGCACTGCCGTGCCCCCAGATAGAAGGGGCATTAATTGAGCAAGTGGATGAGTTTGTGTATTTAGCAGGGATATATTAGGAGCTCACGATTTAGAACCCCATTCACTCTATTTCCTGCATTCACTTACAGGAACGACGAGTGAATGCAGGAAATAGAGTGAATGGAGTTCTATACTCTATTATGAAGAATCAGAATGAAATGAAATCAGAATGAAACAGAAATATATATAAATTGAATCTATAATAATCTTATCTTGAAATAAGTTGTAACTGACCAGTGTCTTAATAATGCAGAGAGTTTTACATAAAAACATACATACATAAGCATTCACTCCTGTCACCCAGACAAGTAGGCAGAGGCTACGGACTTCCATTTGACACGATCCTGACATACCAACGCCTACTTTACATCCATATGTCTAAGCTAACGTCTAACGCTCGTTGGTTAAGGGTACTCCTAATGTGGCCCATTTTCAAACTTACTTAATTTTGTCACTCACTGACTGACCGATCATCAAAACTCTAAGGCACTTCTAGCAGACATAGAAACTTCAAATTTAGAACACAATTAGGGTGTAGTGTATAAATCAAGGATAAACTAAAATATTTTTTAATTTCAGTCCAGTTTTCTAGATACACCAACTGCATAAATAACATTATAATATCATATAAATATAGAATTACAAAGTTATATTTACAGTGAATGAATCATTGTACTTGTTCATGTATATCAGAAGTATATAGGTACGATGTTGGTATTCAAGTATTAGAAGGTACTGGAACCCGGCACGTTGCTTCTGTCGAAGAAATAATTGTGGAGATATCCTTTATATTATAGGTTAGGATTTATATAATTAGGAATGAAAATTCATTGAAATAGAGTGATATATAATTTAAAAAAAAATTGTTGATACGATACGCGTGTCACCTACTGTATGTTAATTGTACTATGTCTATAACCTTCACACAAGTGTAAGCAATAAGTTGACAAAGTCTTCACAGCAATCAAATAATAATAAAAACAACAAACAAACATTCATTTTATATATTATATTGAACTTCAAATTTCCCTCCACAAATCCTTAGTAACTGATTATAAATATCGTGATTTATTGGAAAAATAAATCTGCGTCGGGAGCATCGATGTTTTTTTTTTAGATGTCAAATGCGTTT
Source organism: Parnassius apollo (assembly GCA_907164705.1). NCBI lineage: Eukaryota > Metazoa > Arthropoda > Insecta > Lepidoptera > Papilionidae > Parnassius > Parnassius apollo. Next base: position 1,423,216 of record CAJQZP010000387.1, read on the forward strand.
GCTAAAGCAACTATGTACCGCTGGTAAAGCCAATTTGCAAGCGCAAGAAATATTTCGATTGCTTGTTTTTTCACTTTGACCTAATAGGGTAAAATTAGTTCAGACGCATGAAACTTCATAGAAATGATGGTGGAGTGTTTTTTGAAGACTTAATAGTAAAATCTTAGACTTATGTTTTCGAGACGTATATTTCATTATTTTCAGGTAATGCTGCTATACACAAAATATAACCTGTTAAAGTAACCAGTCTTCAATTTTCCCTATATGCCGGTTAAAATATAAAATTATTATATTCTTTTGGGGCTATGCTTAGCTTATAGTAAGACGAAGTTCATTTTTTAAAATGGAACTGGAAAAATTGTTTAGATATTTAGTAAAATAAGTTTAACATGAAATAATTTTGACTTAAAAACATAATTTAAGTTCTCTTAAACGCGATTTATTTATTCTAACTGCGTCACTGTTAAGAATTTAACGACAAAGTTGGCAGTTCAGTAAAGTTTTTGCTATAAACACAATTTTGCTATAAATACATTTTAAGTACGTCATGAGTGTTCATTGTTAAATATTAAATATTTGATTTGAAAATCGCCTTTGTTTATTTGTAGTTAAATAATTATTATAACATAAAACTAATTTTTCAACATTTTATTTTCCACACGATTCTTAGATAATAAATTTTTAAATTGAAATCATAACGAGACCTTCAAATCAACGATTTATTCTATTAATGACCATTTAAATATATTAGAAACATTTGTTATATTACATCATGTCCATGCCATGCTTTATATAAGATAAATTAAAGCCTTTCATACGACTTTGTTGAAACAGTTATTATATATAAGATAATAAGAACCATTTCTCTTTTTAATATTTTCCCTAAAACTTAATAAAATAACACTCAGGTCGATCGAATATTAATATGTAATAGAGAAATACGAGGTCCGTAACGAGTATTCTATTGGGAGAGCAAGTTTTAGAACCTCATATGAACCTTCATTTAAAAGTGCTTACAAGCGTTTAAAAATTTATTACAAGGAGCTTAAGGTTAAGGATGTATATTCGATTAGAATACATTTTATCAAAAGTTATTTATTCTGCACAAATGATATAGATTAACACTAACACTATGTTAATCACTACCGGTGAGTGAAGTGAGGGGCAGCCCCTCTAGAAGGAGTGATGATCTGGTAAAGACATGCAGGAAGTCGATGGAGGTGGCTTAGAACCGTGTTCTGTAGCATTTCTTAGGGAAGACTTATTTTCAGCAGTGTAATTATGAATGGCTGTAATGATGATGAAATTTTAATAAAGTACAAATATTCTTAAATATATTAAAAATGCTTACTGTTCTGAAAATCGATGGCTGAAATATGACCTAACACTTCAAGTTGTAACTACTTTTATTGGGTACATTGACCTTCCGCTTTATTGAATAGCATTTCATTCACCCTTTAAAAAATAACTCTAGATACGCCAATGCATTTTAAGTGCTGGTTTAAAGCGTTTTCAACGGTGAATTAAAATATCGTGAAGAAGTCAGAATGTCTGAGAAATAAAATATTTGTCAGATATATGAAGCCCACCAACATAGCTAGCATAGTTCAGCAGGGCTATTTGCTCCATAACCCTCACAGAAATGATAAGTAGCCTGTATTCAGCAGTGAAATATATTATTTTCAACCTCCGACGCAAACATAGGGGTGGTATAAGTTTAACGTGTGTATATGTTTCCGTCTCTAAAATTGTAGAGTCCAAATACGAGTAGATGTACTTATTCTGATTCTGTATATTTTGTTTGAAAGGTAACTTGATCGAGAGTGTTCTTAGTTACTCTAACTTAAAACTAAATCTGTTTGAATATCTCAAGGTCTTCTTTTCGTTTAGGAGGTTTTTTAATTTATAATTATAATATTATAATTTTACATTACTTTAAGTTACATAAATAAGTTATATTCCATAAATGAGCTATGTCGAACATTCCTACTTTCTGTGTGTTTCTAAAAATAAATTAAATAAATGAAATAAAATAGCCTTTTATTCCTCATTTTTTACACTTAGTAAATTTGTTAGAAATTTATTTTTAATAGCTTTAAGTGCATGCATTATTATAAATATTAGACTTACATTCCATTGGAAAATTCATTTACACTCAAAATCAATTTAATAACTTTAGGTACATACATGCATTATTATAATATTTGAATTACATTTAATTGGAAATTTCATTTTGCATTTAATTTGCTTTTATTTAGATAATTTAATTTTTATATAAAACAATTTTGACATTTTAGTTTCACAGATTTATATTATTAGTATTTTCTTTTAAATAATATTTTCTTACAATATATATCTTATTAATTTTTTTAAATAGATTCGTAACTATTTTAGTACTTATTTATTATTTAAAGCATATTTATAATTTTAACTTATTATACCTGTTATTTGAGGACCCCTCTTGGGACAAGTATGGGTCCCAGAGCTGCCCATACTTGTCTGTCCTGTGCCTTGTTCATCCACTTTCCCAGCTGTAGCAATCACCTCGTCGACCCATCTTTTTTTTGGCCTGCCTTTTGCACGTGTTCCAGCTGGTCCTTGCCACTCTGTCACCAATTTAGTCCATCTTTGGTCTGAAATGCGTGCTAAATGTCCTGCCCATCGCCATTTCAACCTTTGACCGTGTTGAAGAACGTCTATTACTTCTGTTTTGTTCCTTAATTCCGAGTTCCTTACTCTGTCTTTCAATTTTATGTTAAGAATTGTCCTTTCCATTCGTCTTTGACATTTTGCGATCTTGTCACTGTTGTGTTTGTTAAATATCCATGTTTGGCATCCATAAGTAAGGCAGGGCAGTATACAATAATCTATTATCTTCTTTTTGAGATTTATAGGTAGAGTCGATTTTAGAATCTCCTTGTGGGTCCAGAATTTACCCCAACTTGATATTATTCTCCTTTGAATTTCGCCAACGTGTCTCGTTCTTTTGAATGATATTAATTTACCGAGATACACATCATACAGATAGTTGCTACCTAGAGAAGGCGCGGCAGCGCACAGTTAACATTAGCTCCGATATAAAAGCAATTAAAAAGTGCAATTAGTGATTTTTATATAACAATCAGTGATTTAAAAGTAAAAGTATGACAACAAATATATAGTGAATGTAAGAACCTAGTGATAAAGTGCATTAATTTATGAAAATTTTGAAAACAATATATGCAACGGTTTTGTATGTTTACTCAGTCAATATAAATTAAAACTCAAAAAGTGAAATAAAGTTATAATAAGAAGAAAAAGTTATAGAGAAGTTGCGTTACATAATATATCTTATGTGAATTTAAAATATTATGAAAAAATAATAACCTCAAAATACCACAAAGAACACGTTTATATTATATTTAAAAAAAGACAGCCATCTACCGGAAAGGCACGAAAATTATGCTTAAGTGTTAGTGAGTAAATAGTGCAGAAAAGAGCGACATCTTGTGCCAAAATACGATTATCAAAAGTAACTATCAGCAAAACTTTAATATATATTAATTGCATCAATAGAGGGCGCTTTACATATTTTTACATTAAAACAATAGAAGAGCTAACTTTAATACTAAAAAAAATTCAAGATGAAATGAAAGTACAAAAAAAAATTAACTAAAGGATATGAAAGAAAGCATCACAAAAACAATAAACGATAACATAAATGAAAAATCACAAATTTATAATCTCTATGGAAAAAAAATTCAAGAACAAGACACCCGCATAGAAATGATAGACAGAAACCTAAGAAAAAGAAACATTAATATCTTGTTCGGAGTACAAGAAACTGAATACAATTATCACGACTTAGAAATAATTATTTTAAAAATATTTCATGATAACATGCATCGAGTCTCATGCGAAAAATCAGATTTGGAATATTTTAGAAGAATTGCTAAAAAAGGAGAAAAGTCAAGACCCATAGTTATAACCCTTACAACTATGAGTAAAAAAAATCGAATTATTTAAAAATCGTCGGAATCTTGAAAAGGGTTCATATTATATTATAGAAGATTTTACTCCAAAAATATTAAAAACTAGAAAACTTCTAATTCCAGAACTCAAACAAAAGATTGAACAAGGAGAAAGAGCTATATTAAAATATGACAAAATTGTCATTTTGAACAAAAAAACGAGAACAGACAAACATCACTATCAACCCAATAACAAAAGAAATTTGTCTCCATCTCCGGAAGAGCACTCCATTAGAAGATACAAATAAATTCACTAAACAAATACCAAAGCGAAACAAGGTAAATATGAATCAATATATTAAGAAATCATCAAGAGATAACGCTTCCATGTCACACAATAAAAATAACTGTGAATAGCAATTTGCGACGACCTCTCTACAAAATCCAATACAGCTTGTCACCGCGGAAAAATACGACTACAACCCTCCAGAACAAAAAATATATGTATGTACCTATAACGCAAGGTCATTATTATCAGACGAAAGAATGATAGAAATTAAAGAGGCAATCAATCACCTTAAATACGATATCATCGGGTTAGCAGAGATTAGAAGATCGGGAACAATAATAACAGAAGACCTTGAACATATCTCCTGCTATACAGGGGAGAACACTGGGCAACGTGGAGTAGGCTTACTAGTAAAAAAGAAGTTCAAAACAAACATAGAGAGTTTTATTGGTATTTCAGATAGAGTATGCTTGCTCAACATGAAATTTGGTTATTTGAAAATTTCTCTTATTCAAATATATGCTCCAGCTGGAGAAGCAAAACAAGAGATAGTCAAAAACTTCTATAGACAAGTAAATGATGCATGTCAGCTAACAAATAAATTCGTTATTGTGATGGGCGATTTCAATTCAAAAATAGGCTCTACTCACGAGATAGAGAAACTAATCACAGGAAAATTCGGTTATGGAAAAAGAAATAGTAGAGGTCAACAATTAATTGAATTCGCGTACCAAAACAAACTCACAATAATTAACACAATATTTAAGAAAAATTTAAAAACAAAATGGACCTGGATATCTCCTGACAAGAAGACAAAAAACGAGATCGATTATATTCTCTCAAATGGCCCCAAACATTTTACAAATATAGAAATCATTAATAACCTCAATTATCCAAGTGACCACAGGATGGTAAGCAAAATTAAAATCTAGCAGGGAAAGATACTGCAATACACGTAGCTTATTAACATCACAAAAAGAAAATGACATATATGTAGAGAATCTGAAAAAATGTAATTTACTCAACCAAGAAAATGAAAGCTTGGATAATTACTACAATAAATTAGAGAACAACATAAAAAGTTGTTTGGCAAAATCAAAAATTAAAATGAATACACGGCAAAAAGATGTGTTGAGAGAAGAAACAAAGTTGCTTATAAAAAAACGTCATAATTTACAAAATAAAAGACCATTGACCCGAGAAGATAAAGAGGAGCTAAAAATGTTATATAAAAAAGCACATAAAGAAATTAAGAAAGACTACAAAGAACACAGGTTAGAGGTAATAAGCAAACATTTAATTACAACAGGAAGCACAAAAAGAGCATACAGACAATTAAATACCAACAAACCTTGGATTATGTGCCTAAAACAAACTCCAACATCAAAAAGTCAATCAAGGACCGATATCGTGAACATCGCCTCAACCTTCTATCAAAAAGTGTATAGCGATACATCATCAACTGATGTAGAATCATATAAGAAAATGGAACAAAGCCAAGAGGAGACGGTGATCCCATTTCATGAATTGGAAATCATAAAGAAAATTGAAAAACTTAAAAACAATAAAAGTCCCGGACCAGACAATATCTCAAACAAGGCAATTAAAGCAGCCAAACAGATATTAGCAGCCCCATTTACATATCTGTTCAACAAAATCCTTGAAACGCAAAAGCCGCCGAAAAACTAGTTGGCAACTGATATAATTCTACTATACAAGAAAGGAGATCCCACAGATGTTGGAAATTATAGACCTATTAACTTACTACCAACCATTTACAAGCTTTTTGCTTCTTGCCTAGAAGAAAGATTGAGTCCAGCTATCGAAAAATATCAACCTATTGAAAAAGCCGGCTTTCGTAAAGGATACTATACCATCGATCATATTCACGTTGTTGAACAGGTAATAGAAAAATATAATGAATTTAGAAAACCACTATTTTTGGTGTTTATCGACTATGCTAAAGCTTTCGACTCTATTTCACACAACAGCATTTGGAAAGCTCTAGAAAACCAAAACATTCCCCAACAATACATAAACATCCTAAAATACATCTACCATGAGAGCACTAGTAGAGTCAAATTAGACCGAACCGGGTCCGGTTCGGACCTTCCCAATAAAAAGAGGAGTGAAACAGGGAGATCCACTTTCACCAAAAATCTTTATAGCAGTATTGTAACATATCATCAAAGGCTTAAAATGGACAAATAAGAGTATAAATATAAAAGGGAATTATCTCAATCATCTTAGATTTGCAGATGATCTAGTAATATTTTCCGAGTCAGCAAAACAGATAGAGTCGATGGTAAATGAGCTAAACAACGCCAGTCAAAATGTAGGCCTGCAAAACACTATTAAAACCAAAGTAATAGACGACTAGAGCTCAAATACCTATAATTGTGAACAACATTCCATTAGAATATGTTGATGAATATGTGTATCTCGGTAAATTAATATCATTCAAAAGAACGAGACACGTTTCTAAAAATAAGGTTACCCTATACTTTCAATTTTATTAACACGAGTTTTTGTGCAGTTGGAATTTAATATACTCGTAATAGAAGAAAATTGATTTATACAAGACATGTTTACCCATCTTTTTTATTCACGGCTGTAAATATTCTATGTTCGCTTGGTATTTTGTACGGAAAAACTATAGCTAGGGATTGCAGAGCTATATTTGGCCATAAAGATGAATAATATCATTAGTAAATTGTTCACAAAATGGCGATATACCCATTCAAAAACATCGAATGTTGCAGAAAGCAGATTCATTGGTTCCACCAGTTACGTAGTATATATGTGTCGTAAAAACGCACCTGATATGTATTACATAGATTATACTGGATACACTGGGTAGTCCAGGCCTTGGTCTGCCTAGGAGTACATATGGGCTTACATCATATTTTTATGTAGTAGAGCCAATTTGCAGTTATGTTATTATTGTAGCACAAGCGGGTTGGCATAGCCGGGCAGACAAAGATCTCACAGAATAAGAGCGTAGAATAGCAGCTTAATTCTGTAGTGTTTTGTATGGTGAGTGTAGAGAACCAGAGACCTTTTTTAATGGAAACGAGGCATTCCATCACACATATAGGCGTAGTCCCAAAATCATGGAAGACGGCTTTCGTCCACCCGATCCCTAAAAAAGGCGACCGCTCAGACCCGTCCAACTACCGGCCTATCGCCATCACCTCCTTGTTCTCCAAAACAATGGAGTCCATTGTAAACAGCCAGCTCATGAGGTCCCATGAGGATCACCTGCCGATAAGTGACCGCCAATACGGTTTTCGCCGTGGTCGGTCAGCTGGTGATCTTCTGGTCTACCTAACTCATAGATGGGCGGAGGCAGTAGAGTCCAGGGGGGAGGCATTGGCCGTTAGTTTGGACATTGCGAAGGCCTTCGATCGGGTTTGGCACAAAGCGCTTCTCTTCGAAGCTCCCTTCCTATGGGTTTACCGAGAAATTGTGCGATTGGATCACCAGCCGCAACGGAGATCAAGGTCGTTGTGGACGGTGCAAGCTCCGATTGCAAGAATATTAATGCTGTTGTTCCACGAGGCTGCGTGGTATCGCCAACGCTGTTTCTTCTGCATATCAATGATATGTTGCAAACCCGTAACATTCATTGCTAGGCAGATGACAGCACTGGAGATGCTCTTTACACCGGCCGAGCCAATATTTCTCGGGAAAACGTCTCCGAGTGACGGGACAAACTTGTGTCTGAAGTCGAGTCTTTGCTGAACAGAGTCTCGGATTGGGGGCGACTAAATCTAGTCCAGTTTAAACCCCAGAAGACACAAGTTTGCGCGTTAACCGCTGAAAATAACCCCTTTTTCGTATCTCCTCAGTTTCAAGGCACTCCCCTTGCTGCCTCAGCCAGTATCAGAATCCTCGGCGTTGACATATCGTGTAACGTGCAGTTTCGTGGTCACTTGGAAGATAAGGCCAAATTGGCCTCTAAAAAGCTTGGCGTGCTCAGCAGAGCGGGATAGTATTTCATGCCGGCACACCGCCTGCGACTTTACAAGGCGCAGGTTCGACCGCATATGGAATACTGTTCCCATCTCTGGGCTGGGGCTCCCCAGTACCAGCTCCTTCCACTTGACCGCATCCAGCGCAGAGCGGCTCGAATCGTCAACGACCGAGTGCTTTCCGATCGGCTCGATTCACTGGCACCGCGAAGAGATGTTGCATCTCTTTGCATTTTATTTCGCATATACCATGGAGAGTGCTCTGAGGAATTGTTCGGATTAATCCCAGCCGCCAAATTTCGTGAACGCACTACGCGGAAAACGTCCCGATACCATCTACACCATCTGGATGCTTGGCGGTACACCACAGTACGTTTCAAAAGGAATTTTCTTCCACGTACAACCTCTCTGGGGAATAGTTTACCACCGGCGATTTTTCCGGACCGATACGACCTGGGGACCTTCAAGAAAAGAGCTTAGTCCTTTCTAAAGGGCCGGCAACGCAACTGCAATACCCCTGGTGTTGCGGTTGATCATGGGCGGCGGTAGTCACTTAACATCAGGTGAGCCGCATGCTCGTTTGCCCCCTCTTTTATAAAAAAAAAAAAACAAAACATTCCTTCCAGAGGACAGATGTAGATCTCTATGTACCGCAGCATCTACTTTTTCTGTATAGCATCAGGTAAACGTTTTTGCTCACTTGTCACCCTTATTCTAAAAACTAATAAAAATCAATTCCTTCCATCTAATAGCACTCACACACACTCTATATTGCTCCAGTTTGAAAGGTCAAGGAGCCGCCATCTTTATGGTGTTCTATCTAAGTCCTCAGGCGTGACTATATTTGTTGTTGGTGTCCAGGGGCTGGAGGAGCTACTTCTTCTCGGATCAACTCTAAGACTATTTGTAAGTTTACTATTGAAGAAAAATAATAATATAAACTGAAAATTTACAAAACAGAGAAAAACAATTACAAAGTATACGTAATGTCACATTTAACAATAAATGTAACCTATACAATATTACCAATATGTTTTCATTTTATAATTATTTTGATATTGCTAATTCATTATCTTATCAAATGATTAAAACAAGTTATAACATAGGTAACTATTTCGTAGTTTAATTAAGTGTCAATAACAACTGAAACATGTTATTAAAACTTAAAATATTATACGTAAACACTTACAAAGGATAACCTACATTAACAGTTAAATGTCAATTTATTTTCAGGCATTATGTATCGGTTTTCATCTTATGTATTAATTATATAGCACCCCAAAGTAAGTATGGGTCACTTTTCACATAAATAACGCTATAATATCCATTTTGTTATGGGTACTTATGTTTTGAATCTTTCCTTCTGAAAACATATTTTTGTGAAATATATTTATTATCTTCATTCCCTTTTAGCACCATGCGGGAAATAATAAAGCATGATATTTATTTTTGTAAAAAAATTTGTATTTTTTTATAAAAATCATTAGTAATAATAGTCTAGTATTGTATAATCTAAATTCATTATAATAAAGATGTCACGATGTGTAAAAAATCTATTCATGGCACAAATTAGTGATTTTCATTTTGTAAATATTAGACTCATCCGTAAATTAATTTATTAATGATGATGATTATTTTAATGGTGATAGTAATGGTGATGATGATGATGTTCTCCTATTTGACTTCTGTTACGCCGACAATATCTGGATGCAAGTATTATCATTATCATCATCATTACAGCCCTTAACAAGTCTACTGCTGAATATACGCTTCCCCCAAGGAATGCCACAACGCACGGTCCTGAGCCACCTGCATCCATAGACTACCTGCATGTCTTCCTAGGTCATCATCTAGTGGGGGACGCCCTACACTTCGCCTACCGGTAAGAGGCTGCCACTCGAGACGCTTTTCCCCCATCGGTTGTCAGTTCTTCGAGACTGGTCCATTGCCTCTTCAACTAATCCGTTGGGGTATGTTAGTCAATTTGGATTTACTGCGAATATCCTATTCGAATTTATTATTATTATTTAGTACTCTAAGTACGGAAGACTACGTAGAGAAACTCCAAGCATAGCCCTCTCCATTGCTCGCTGAATGACCTTGAGCATCCTAATACAGCAAACAGTGAAGGACCACGTCTCAGATTCATAAGTCATCACTGGCAACACGCATTTGTTGTATACAGTCTCGTTTTCAGGTTTTGAGGTATTGTAGCTGATGAGAAGATGTGTCGTAATTTCCCGAAGTGTTGATTGACTTCTCGGCCGAAGTTAGACTTACTTAGTCGGACTATTTGTCTCAGGTAAACATACTTATCAACAACTTCGAGCTTAGTGCTCCCAACAACTACCAGCATTGTTATGTCACGGACGTTACAAATGAATTTTTTCCATGTTCATCTTAAGACCTATTCGTTGGGAAACACCATTGAGGTCATACAGCATAGTGCTCAGGTTCTCCAGCGATTCTGCCATAAGGACTAAGTCGTCGACAAACCGAAGATGAGAAATGTACATGCTATTGACGGTAATACCGTATCTTTCCAGTCCAGTACCTCGAAAACGTCTTCCAATGTAGCGGTGGAGTGTTTCGGGGATATAACCTCACCCTGTCTTACACCTCTCTGCAGTTGTATAGGTTCCGTACTCTGGTTCTGTACTCGGATAGCCACCGTAGCCCTATTATACAAACACGTCAGCACTTACATATACCGACATTCAATTTGGCGCCGCGGAAGGGACTGCAGCACCGCTTAAATTTCAACGGAATTGAAGAGCTTCTTACCGACTCCATCCTCGCCCGGGGTTTTTCCGTTTTTAAGGTGCTGGAGAGCCATTCTAATTTTGCTCAGACTGACGTCCGGTATATCATCGGAATATTGTCAGATAAGACTTGCTCTTGGAACGTTACTCACACTTGCGAATGGTTCCAACGATGGCGTGTACAGCTGCCCATAGAACCTTGCTATCTCACTCAAAATCTCAGGTGTCCCGGAAACGATGCTACCACACTCGGTCTTCAGCTTCGACAATTGGCTTTTTCTGGCAGACAAATCTCTGGCAAAGACTTTGTAGCCCTGGTTCCGCTTAGTCGCTGTTTTGAAGATGCATGAATATGAGCTGTACTGAAGTTGCGTAAGTCCCGCCGCATGTTTTCGGAGATCTGTCTGTCAACTATCAGGCAACTAGCATGTATGCCGTCAAATCTGCTGAAGACAGCAGCTTCATTTTTCGTCTAACAGCTCATAAGAACGCCGCTCAAGCCCCCCTCTTCTATCAGATTAAGATTGTGTTCGGAGAGCTTTTGTGTTCTTCTGAGTCGATCTTACAGAACTTACTACCTTACTAGATCCAACCGCATGGGCAGTTTCCACAAACTTCAAAATTCATATTGTCCACTGTATTTTCATCTTTTAAGCACTGAAAACGGTTTTGCAATTCGAGCTGAAAGTTTTTGAGACCCTGATTTAGCGCACTAGGGCGACGGAGCGTCGACTTAATTAGACGAGATCTCTTTAACTTAATAATTAGGTTCAGTGTGCCTTGAACCATTCGGTGATTGCTGCCAGTTTTTACCCTCGCGATAACTAAGACATCACTGAACAGTTAGCGTCTGGTCGTCATAATGAAGTCAATCTCATTTTTTATCGACACTTCGGGGCTCGACAAAATTGTCCACTTCCTGTGGGGCCGCTTCTGAAAGAAAGAATTCATAGAGTCCCACTTTCTTCATGAAGTCGGTCAGCTACTGGCCTCTTGGGTTCCGTTGCCACATTCCAAATATCCCTACCATCAGCTCACTGCTTTCTGTTTTGCCTAGTTTTGCGTCGAAGTCTCCCATTAACACCGTATATTTGGTTTTAGAGGAATGCATGGCTCTCGAGATATACGCATATATTTCCATAAACGACTCGAAGAGATCACACTTAATGTGTGTGACCTAGGCATTACAGTTTCAGCTACAGAAGAATAAGGCGATACTGATGATGATGGTTTATGATTTGGTTTTGTTACCAATCATTATGTCCCCTCTATTTGGTTTTTTTCTTAAGCTTTCTAATCTCTGTCCGAGTGGAAGAGTGTGGCCTTCGCCTTTGACTCTTATCAGTCGATATCCTGGTCGGTGAGAACCGCCGAGGTACGCGGGTGTATCTTGTATAAGCGATGTGTGCGGGATGGCGTTGTGCCCACCTTTGGGTGATGGTAACATAGCGCGACACGTTTGGCACTACGAGCATTAAACCTCTTGAATGAAGCGGGACGATTATGGCAAATTATTACATGGTAAAGCTACGCTGCAGTTATATTACAGTTGTAGTACAAATGGATCGACTCAACCGAGACAGGATCATGCTCTCACAGAGTACCAGCAGAAAATAGCAACGTAATGCTGCTGTGTTTGTATGGTGAGTGTAGAGAACCTGAGACCCTTTTACTGGAATCGAGGCATTCCATCTTAGTCCTCTCAATTTTAATTTTCATTTATGATAAATTTGGGTATCCATTGCCCACAGCATCCACTTACCATCAGATGGACTGTATGCTCGTTTGTCACCCAATGCTATAAAAAAGAAATCCTCCCTACAATGGGATAGGCATGTTAATAATTAAATGCATCAAACGGTATATATTATATACAGGTTGTTGTTTTCAATTAAATCGCATTTTTGTAACCAGCGTTTCGCTTTCACTTTTAATACACTGATTCAAAGTGAAGTTTTTATATAAGTGCTACTTTATGAAGCCTTATTTGCTTAAATATTCGGACAAATAGAATGTAATGTCGATGAAGAAATTTAATTTGCAGTCTTCGTTGTCTTTATTACTTAGTATTCAAGTTTTGTGGATATAAAATGTTGATAAAAAATAAATCAACAGTAAAATTGTTGGTTTAAAGAAATTGCAGAATATCATTACTTGAAGTTTGTATTTACAGTATTCGCATCAGTTATATTCTTAATTATTCGTCTCGACCTATAAAACCATCTGTTCATTTCAAATAACGGCTTTTAGAGAAACTCTATGTTTATATTACTTTTTTCATTTTATGTTGTTATTAACGAAGAGACAAAAATTTCCTTTTCAAATGGAAATGAATAAAAATAATTTTGATAAACTCACTTTCATTAAGCAAAACAAAAATTGTAATAATATTCACATAGATTTTTTTGGCTTTTTTATGGCCAAAGCTGCTTTAAATGGCCAAGATATTTTTTATATTGTAATGAGATCGTATTTAATCAGTAACTATAAGTTAAAGTTTGGTAGTTTAGTAAAATAATTAACATAATCGGTTTACTAAACGTTTTGTAAAGAAGGTAATTAAATAACCTCCTTTTTGAAAGAAGAACAAAAATAGTTTGTCTAGTCATCATGATGTGATTAAAATCCTTTCATATCTTGATGTGTTTAACGGAACACAAAAGCTTACTTTACAGTAGGTACAAAAGGTCAGCTAATCTATTGGGCTCTGTCGGTCACTCTGGTTTTACTGCGGATATCTTCATTTCTAAGTATATCACGTAGATAAACCTTAAGCATAGCCCTCTCCATAGCTCGCTGAGCGAGCTTGAGCGCCCTCATACAGTCATCAGTTAAGGACCACGTCTCAGATCTATAAGTTATCACTGGCAAACGCACCGGTTGTACAATCTCGTTTTCTGGTTTTGAGATATAACTGATGAGAAGAGATGTCGTAATTTACCGAACACTGCCTAGCCGCGTTTAATCCGTCAATTGACTTCTCGGCCCAAGTTAGACTTAGCTAGTCGGACTATTTCTTACAACTTCGACCATTGCTCCCAACAACTACCGGCATAGGTGTGTGTGTGTGTAGGTGTTACACGTAAGTTTTATTTTGTCCATGTCCATCAGTTTCCTTTACATCATGTCAAAAGTTCACTGCTGGTACACTGAACATACGCCTTCCCCATAGATTGACCCATAGGGGGGAAATTTGCCATAGTTGTCACGATTGGCGGGAGATTGGCAACAGCAGTTTTTTTTTAGTTGTTGTTATGAAAACCCATCTTCTGATTTCTTTCACTCTGTCGTTTCTTACGACACCCACGTGACGATATGGGGTAGTAGCGATATCACCCACGGGAGGACATTCATACACCTACACCAAACTGTCAAGGACGATATATTCACTCATTAATATTTCTTTTCACGATGCGTTCATAGTTTTAATTTTATCGTACTACTAAAGTCTTATGCTGGATGATATCGCTTTTTTCCAAATAAAATGTTATGGAAATCCGTTCTGAAATATATATATCATTTGACGACAAACGTTATTGTTTTTATCTAAATCTATACCAATAGCCGTATTTCTTAAATGAGCCAATCAATGCCTAATATTAAAGGTCTTAATAAATTATTTACAATTAAAGTTTGTGTTTCAAAGACTACCTCATCTATCTTTATAGGCAATATGATCATCATATATCATATAATGATCGTATTGCCTATAATGGTCTTGAGTTAGAATTTGACACGCAAGCATTTTAAGCTTTTAAGGCGTGGTTAAAGTAAATATTAGTAATATTAAAAGTTTTGTTGGTAGGTTTTAAATATAGTAACTCCTGATATGGTACTGATTTATATTTTTACTGCAATTTACGATAACTTATTTTTTATAGTAATTTTAACTCACCTCCCACTGAAGAAAAAAAAACACCACATTTCGTCTTGTTAGCAATTCTGAGACATAAGTAAAAAAGCTTGTGGTTCCCAATTGATAGCGGTATAACCATCTCGTATACGCCAGACGTAAACAACCTAGATGGTTAGTAATATGACCAAAAATCCGCCTGCTAAGCTTGACGTGTTTGAAAATTACTTTAACTAATAATATAAATTAACCTTGTAGTTGGGGTGTAAGAATATCCACTACCCCATATCGTCCCAAAGGTTTGCCTCATGGGACACCTTTAAGACGATATGGGGTAGTGTATAGGGTTGTAGTAGAAGAAACCATAGATATAAGGTAACAAACCAGGCAACAGCGTCTGCCTATTAAAAACTAGGAAAAAACTGCGCTTGTAAACCCATCTGCATCATTCGTGGCAACTATGACAAATATCTGCCCATTAGCCATTCTATTGGAAGGCCTGTGTTCAGTAGTGGACTTTGATACACTGTAAATACGTAAATTTTAACTATACTGCTAATAATATTATTAAAAATATTAAATCACGATCACGATGATCGTAATGCAAATACTTTTGATATTGTTGTATTGTAACCATTTCATTATACCCTTGCTCTAAAGTTTACAAATAATCTGACGCCCGGAAGTAGATTAAAACTGAATTAATAAATTCTATTACATTCATATATACAAACACACAATTTAGATACTAAGAGCGTGTTAATCAAATAAAAAAAAGAGTTATTCATAAATTATTTGAATCGAATTGCAACATAAGGTGAACTATATGCTTAAACCTACTTTTGTCGCTAAATAGCAACAGTTTCTGTCTGAATGGTATAACTACATGCTGTGAGGTATTACGTCTTAGTTCTCAAGCTTGACAAACCATCTCTATCCTTCTTTGTTTAAAATTCGTGGCAGGTGTTCATAAACTGCAGCAGCCACTTACCATCAGGTAGACTGTTAGTTGTTTCTTCAGTAAAATGATAAAAAAATATATTTAAAAAATATACACTCATGGATAAATTTAAAGGAATGCAAAAAATGTGTGTTTATATCAAAAAATCATGAATATTTGAGATATTCAAGTTTAATAATTTGGATTATTATTCGTTAATTTAAAATTTAAACTCAAATTTAAAAGCACAGATGAAGTAAAAAAGGTACATAGATCTAGAACAAGAAACTGTAATAAGTTTTATAATTTTGTGTGGGTCAGAGAAGTGTTGCCACTTTTTTTAAAGTCCCTAAAAATTGAGATGTAATACAACTATAAGATTAATATGCGATGCGAATGTGAAAGTATATCTGTCTGTTTTAATAAATTTCAACAATTTGACAATTAAAAAAAGTGGAGATTATGTAGGAGGCGTCTGAAGATCATTTAAAAGTCTCCTTGATAGATTTTTCAGTGAGCATATAAGCAAGCATCGATAAAATATACAACATATGTAATGTAAAACATGTTTATTATAAAAAATAACTTAATACAAAAAAAAACTAGTTGGAATAAAAATAAATTTTCATGAAATTAAAAATATACTTTTCTAAATGAAAAAAAAGTATATATATAGTTCAGTAAATGCAAAATGGAACAAACTCCAGCGGGGGTTCAAAGGAGTGTTCTAATTTGTTCCCCGGGTAGGAAAGATATGAAGTATCAGCCGGAGAGGACACCTGAGTCTCGGTTAAAAAGAGCAAGGCCAGCTTCGCCGTCTCCGGGTGGTATTGGACAGCATTAAGATTGGAATGAAGTATCTGTGCCTGATGTTGCAAAAATTCATGGATAGCGTGACAGGGGTCACCTTGGTCTTATTGCTCCACTTGCCCCTAGCAGTTTTAGTCGTGAGCAGCATCCCTCCCCCCCCCCGAATATGCGGAGCAGCCTAAGCACCCACGCTCAGAAAGAGTAAAGTAGCTTGGTCGTGGATGCTCAGCGAGGGATTCTCCGTTACCAGGAGTGACGGTACCCTCTTGAGTTAGTTTTTATTTGATTCCGCTACGATGTTAGGGGGAAGGGGAAGTGAGCCTTCAGCGCAAACGAATCGCAGAAGTTAACCTCTACTTCACGCAGGTATTCTGTGAGGTCGTGGTACCACCCCGGTTCAAGCTGGCTCATTCATGCAACATCCATAGCCGCTGCGTGACTCTATCACTATCAAGTCAAGAGGATGGCTACCATTTTGGTTCATTTCAGCTCAGTCTTATAGCAGTTACCCTTCTTTTTTTTAGAATAGGGTGACAAACAAGCATCCAGTCCACCTGATGGTAAGTGTTTGCTGTGGCCCATAGACATCTACATATATCCTCGATTACGAATCAAAATGCAGATACGTTGTACGTAAAAAAATCATTTTTTTATATTCGTTGGTAGACTAAAATCATAAATATTTTTTGATCGTAAAATAGTTTTTAAGTACTCAACAATTAAAACAGAAACATCAGCGACTTAAAAAATTAAACCGAATAATAACAACTAATTAAAAAAGTATGCTGACTACATATATTGTTATAACATAGCCTAAAATTAATTACCCAAATCTTGGACTATTAGAAACAAGAAATACTGGCAACATTCTCCCGTTACGTAATCTCGAAACATTGACATTCGTGCTTCGAATAACCTTCAAAAATTGTGTTGGAATAACAAATTAGAATATAGTTAAATGAGTGTTTACGAGTGAAACAACTTCAGCTTCAGACTTTTTGTTCACTTTAGTATTGTTTTTGTAACATTTAACTACACAGACGGCATGTTCGGCATATTCGGCACATTCGGTAGGCCCTGGGAAGTACTGAGCGAAAATGAGCGTAGTTTGATGCACATGTATGAATGAACGCATGTGCTTACATAAAGGAGCGGAGTTTTTGGCTTCACCAATAACAAAGGTCACGCTGTATCTACCTTTTTTTACTTCATCTGAGTTTAAAAGTTGGCAAAATCCATCAGTATGAATGAACGCAATATAATTACATAAAAACAAAAGAATTTCGAAAAAAAGAATATATTAATGTTACTGACCAGCACGCACAATAGTTACAACAGAAGAAATTAAACCATTTTTATTGTTATTTTGCTGTTATCAGAAAGATTCTACTGCCTATCTCCTGCCTCATTTTCCCACTGCCACCTCTTACGATAACCACGGGAAGAAATGGGATAGTGAATATTCTCAACCATCACTACATGGCTACACTACATGCTTATATCGATATTCAAACCTACTTTATTTCTTATTTTGCATTATCATCTTCATAATCACGGTAATCATTAAATAACTTATTGTTTAAAAACACGTTAGAATTATAGAGAACTTCAAAGTGATTTCATTAATGTTCCCAGTTTTAATTTATTTTTATAACTTTAAACATTTTTGTTTACTTCAAACAATATGTGAACATTGACAAAATCAGTAGCTACAGCATGAGTACAAAGAAAATAAATGAAATTATCTAAATTTTCTCAGAACAAAACCATAAACACAAACAATGCCGTGGATTAAGAACAAGACAGTAGTTGTAGCTTTATTAACTAATCTAGTAGTATTTAACAGTAATAACTGTATCGTTTAAATATTATTATAGTCACTTATCATTAAAATAATTCCCGATGGGTTTTGATTTTCAATAAGTATTATTTATAAACTTCCTCTATATTGAATTAAAAAAATCTATTTCTATTTCTATTTCTATTTTGAGCTAATCAACCCACATGCCTTACGGTGAATGTACATTCTTGAATAGGCCTATATTAAGCAATTTCAAATTTATTTTTATTTATGAACACAGGCAATGAAGTAGTGAATTGAAAAAACTAAAAAGTACTACTTTACGAACGTCTTACCTTGTGCAGGTACTTCTGAGTGCATTCCCGTGTGCTGCGCACACAAATTATCAACTTTTGTGACTGCTGTTTCCTTGTGGAACTCTTATTTACCATAGTTATCTCTCACGGCTACAAATTATAAATAAATAATCATTGTTAATTTTACATCTCTTTAAATTTCTTTGTATGATATATATATAAATTATATTTTATCCATTTAAATTTATTTATGAATAAAAAACCCATATTTAGTATATACCATTTAAATATTCAATTATATTAATAAAATTCTGCCGCGAAAACGTATGTTTGGATTTCTTTGTTTGAAGTTTCTTACTAGTGACGATGGCAATATCATGGTGAAAGCTACAAAAAGAAGGCCCCCGGTCCCTGGCGCCCCCGATATTGCTGGCTGAGAATCGTAACGGCGGGACAGTAGGTGCTAAGAATCTCCAGCGGAGGTTTGGTTGCCACCTAAGATGACCCGACCTGGCAACATATAACGCATGCACCCTGAGAACTGACGAGAAGATCCTGAAACTGTAAGAAGAGATAGACAAGTTATGTTGGGATAGTATAGGGTTATCTGAGGTCCAAATAAAGAGGAAGAATATAATATTCCTAGAATCTGGTAACTGGATCTATCACTGGGAGGGCGACCATCTGTCCCAAGGAGGTGTCGGATTTATCGTCCACAAGTCTCTCGTTAACAACGTTGTAAAGATTAGAAATATGTCGACTAGAGTTGCGTACCTTTTACTCAGAATCACCAAACATTATTTGCTACAGGTCATACAGGTTTACGTACCAACCTTGACACATCCCGATAAGGAGGTATCCCAATAGGGAGGCAAAAAAAAGAACGAAGAGATGAAGGTAGGGAAATTTGGGATAGGGCAACAGAACCCAAGGGGTCAGCAGCTGACCGACTTCATGGAAAAAGAAAAAATGCTTTATGATGAATTCTTTATTCCAGAGGCGTCCCACAGAAATTTGACCAGATAGAGCCCCGACGGTTTGAAAAAAATGAGATTGACATCAATTTGACTCGACTAGACGGCGCCTGTTCAGTGATGATTTAGTGATTGCGAGGGTGATAACTGGCAGCGATCAGCAAATGGTGAAAGGCACACTAAACTTAAAAGTCAAGTTGGAGAGTTCACGTCTAATGAAGTCAACGCTCTGTCACCCTCGTGCTCTCGTCCCCGAAAACTTTCAACTCGACTTAAAAAATCGTTTTCAGTCCCTAGAAGAAAGAAATACATTAGATGATTGGAATGATAACATCGTGGAAACTATGCATGCGGTCGAATCAAAGTTCTGCAAGACCCGTCACAGAAGAACCCAAAAACTCTCCGGTCACACTCTTAATCTCATGGCTGTTAGACGGGAAATGAAGCTGCAGTCTTCTGCAAATTTGATAACATACAGGCTACACATAAGTAAATCCTATACAGACCGTATTGAAGAAGTAATCGAGCATGATCACTTCTTCAATACGAAGAGTCAAGAATCCAAAAACCTTTGTCAAAGATCTATCTGCCTGAAAGAGCTAACTGTCGAAGCTGAAGATCACATGCGCCAGCATCGTTTCCAGGATACCTAAGATTTTGAGTGAGATTGAATGGTTCTACGGGCAGCTGTGCATGTCATCATTGGACGCTGAAACAAGTATGAGTAACAATCTTGTCTTATCCTACACTCATTCTATAATATCCCGGACGTTAAACTGAGCGAAATTAGAATGGCTCTCCGTCACTATAAAAACAGTAAAGCCTAGGATGAGGATAGAATTATAGCAGATATCCTGAAAGCGGGTGGAAGACCAGTACTTGAAGTCCTTCAGAAGCTCTTATGTTGCGTTCTTTATGATGGTATTACTCCGGAGGCGTAAACAGAAGTGTATTGGTTTATTCTGCAAGAAAAGCGACAATGCTTTCTTGAAGAACATTGGACCGATATTGCTTCCGAGCCGCGTCTATGTGCTGTTTTTGTGAGTCATTACGAATCGTATAGCTCGCAGACGCGATACTTTCTGACTTCTGAACACTGGCTGGTTGGTTTTCCTAAAGGCTAGGCCTAGAAGGCCGAGAGCGAAACCTATCCAACTGTAGAAATATTAAATATTTCTACAATTGGATAGGTTTCGTTCGACAGGGTGACGTTATTTCCCCGAAACTTTTCGTTGCTGCATTGAAAGACTTCTTCAAGCTACTAGACTGGAAAAGATACGTTATTAAAGTCAATGGCGAGTACATCATTCGCCTTTAATTTGCCGACGATATAGCCTTTTTGGAAAAATTGCTTAAGGACCTAAGCACTATGCTCAATGACCTCAATAGTGTCTCCCAACGTATAGGTCTTAAGATGAACATGTACAAAGCTGCTAGTTATTGGGAGCACTAAGCTCAAAGTTGTTGACGGGTATGCTTATCTGGGACAAGGTAAGTTTAACTTCGACAAAGGGGTCAATCGACGGATTCAACTCGGCTGGACCGCATTCGGGTAATTACGACACATCTTCTCGTCAGTCATACCTTAAAACCTTAAAACAATATTATAGAAACAGAGCGTGTTGCCAGTGATGACCTTTGGATCTGAGACGTGGTCCTACACTGCTTACCGTATGAACAAGCTAAAGGTTGCTAGCTAATAATAATAAGCTATAGAGAGGGCTATGATCGGGGTTTCTCTGGCTGATGGACTTAAAAACGAAAGTACCTGTAGTAGAACCAGAGTAACGACATGTCCCAGCGGATTAGTAAGCTGAAGTAGTAATGAGCCAACCATATAGCTCGAAGAACTATAACTTCTCTATAACTTATTTCCGGCTGGCGAAGGGTAGGGCATCCCCCCACTAGATTGTGTGATGACCTGGTAAGATATACAGGAAGTCAGTGAATGCAGGTGGCTCAAGACCGTGCTTTATGTCATTGCTTGAGGGAGGCCCATGTTCAGCAGTGAACTTGTGAAGGGCTGCAATGATGATGATGATGTTGTGTTTAGTTACCTTGTAGTGGTGCGTAAGGCAATCTATTTTTCCATATGATCCCGTGAGTGTCTTAAGAGGTGAAAGAGGGAAATAAAATAAAAGATGGGAAGCTGTGTCTGCCTGATAATGCCTAAAATAATAATAAAAAAAAAACAACCGCAGTTTTAACAGTCGGCCAAGCATGCAAATAGGGCATAATCACTCATATACGCTGTAATATTATAGTCGTTTAAGATTACATTACTCAATTCGTATGGGAAACACGTCACTAATCCACGTGCTTTACCATACTCACTTGACCCAGGGCTTAGCCTTAGGCTTGTAAAAACTCGCAGGACTTTTGGCATGCGTTATCAACACCGGTCCTAAGTGGCAGCCAAAATTTATTCCAATCGCGTCGCTATTGTCTTACGTCCCGTCTCACACTCTCCAGGTGTTCGCTTAAGGCCTAACTGGCGGGACTAACAGAGAAGCAGCATGGATAGCATGTCATGTCATGCCACCTCGTAAATTTCTCTACACTCTTTATTTCGCCACTAAATAATGAGTTGTTATTACTGCATATTGTAGTCATTTTAACTCAAATGTCAAAAGGGACGGAAAATACAATCCCTAGTAGTGGATAGCGTCGGCTAGTGTCTTTGAAACGGCTACAAGTAAAGCTCCTAAATTTGGCAACGATCCTTGAATATAACTTTCAGTGTGCTGCGTTTAATAGTCAGGGTTATACACTATTATACTTTTAAAATATTCGTATAGAAGGACGTTGGAATCAATACATCTCCAGTATTTATTAATTTTGATTCGTATGCTACTGCAGTAAACCTGAATTAATTCATGGTGAAACCGGCAATAAAGTTATATTTCGTATTGTTATAAACGATGGAAATAGGTAGGTATAAATGTGCAATATGGAAGACCCGTCTTCTAGCTTCAATCCTTTTATTTAGTTATAAAGTTATGCTTATAACGTTACTAATTTAATGTAAACTTCTGGTTGTGTAGACGTAAAAGTTCATGATCGTTTCTATATCAAGTAAGTAGTGTTTCCCTTTCGGCTGCACATTTATATTTAGTATTAGATATGTGTTACATCTTATATAAAAAAAATTTGAAATTAAAGGCTTTTTATCTTGATATACACTCCACACACTATTGGAAAAGGAACATTTATCATCACAAAAATACAGATTCTTAGCAACATTTTAAAATTACTTGGTGACATTCTCTACTCCGTACGATTGTTTGACCACAGATTATTAATTTTCTAAATTTAAAAAATCCACTACCACTTCCTGTTAGGGACCACACCAATTCCCACATTACGAAAAAAAATTATCGGTAATCGTGGGGTTAGTTTCCAACCAAGCCGTTAAACATATTTTTTTATAGAAGTGCGGGCAAACGAGCATGCAGCTCACCCGATGGAATGTGTCGACCGCCGCCCATAAACTACTGCAACACCAGGGGAAATTGCAGGTTTAAGGGCCTATACTACCTCAGCTCATATTCTAATTTCGTCTCTACTTTCCCGCGTCACTCGTTCGCACACTATGCGTGGCTCGAGGTCACGCGGGAACACGAGGCCAAAGCGATTTTGTTTTTAGAGCAAAATAAACTATTATCGGACGAGCACTAAGTAGGTAATAAAGTTTTCTGTCATAATTTAATATGCACTTGACATTATATGAACATAAAATTATATGTCGCAAATTTAATTTCATTGTACATACTAACGACATATTCTTATAACCAAAAAAACTATATTGTAAGTTTATAAGATTGCACTATACATATATAATTATATGTAATAGCTAAAAAGTAGTATGTAATACGAGGCGAAAACTACATTGTAAGTTTATAAAACTGTAAAATGCGAAGCTTACTACCAAGCTAGGGTTGCCAGGTCTTTAAACCGAAAAACCGGATATTTTGATAAAAAGTCCGGACATCTTTAATTATTCAGTCTTAGTATAACACGATAATATATTTTTTAAATTAAAACAATGCTTATAACATTTACCATAAAATCTTAAATTAAAATTGAATGAATTAGTGTTCTTTATCATTCAATATTTATTACAATATTAATTTTATTATTATGTATTTAAATACAAGAAAAATGTAAAAAATGGTCAAATATAAAAAGCCAGATAAAAGCCGGACAGGCCGGACACCGTCTAATTTGGGCCAGACATGCATTCAAAAAGCCTGACTGTGTCTGGCTTTATACTACGCCTTTTCGTACATTTCTACGCCTGGCAGGCTACACCATTTTTGCATCTGCTAAAATGATATTTTGCTCTAGGAATTCGCTGACCTGGCCGACTACCATCTTCTTAACTATTTTATTAATGACTGATAAGATAGCAATCGGACTATAGTTAGCATACACTGAGTGCGCTCCCTGCTTGTAGATGGGCCTGATTGAAGCTTTTTTGAGTGGGCTAGGATATTCCCCTTCCGATAAACACAGGTTGATAAATCGATAAGACCGGCGATCCATCCTTGATTATTTTAAGTCCATAATTCGAATGCAGTCAGTGCCTGGCGCCTTATTACAGCTCAGCTGATCGATAATTTTGCTCACTGTGTCACTGGTAGCTGGCTTAAAGTGAAACGATACATCACTTTCTTTAACATATTTACTTCTGTCTAATAATTTAATACTACAATTATGTTTAATAGCAATAATTTTGTTAGTAAATGTATCTGAAAATTGACTACATATATTATATATTATATTAAGCCTTTATTGATCCAAAACATCGGTTTCCGTTAGAAAAAGTACATTTAGTATAAATATTATAAGCTAAATATGTCATGGCCCCTTTCGGGTATAAGCCTCCTCCAGTTGCCTCCATTTTTTTCCTGTCGGTAGCTGTTTCCACCCAGTTTCTTCCTGCTACTTCTGGTATGTGCAGTTCACTCAGCGCTCGGTTCGTAAAGCACTCCTCTCCCTGGACATCCACAAGTGGAGTGGGCCTGACGGAATCCCCCCAATTGTGCTGAGGACGTGTGCTCCAGAGTTGGCACCGGTTTTAACGCGTTTTTTCCGGTACTCCTACTCCCTAGGCGTAGTCCCAAATGGAAAAAATGGAAGACGGCTTTCGTCCACCCGATCCCTAAAAAAGGCGACCGCTCAGACCCGTCCAACTACCGGCCTATCGCCATCACCTCCTTGTTCTCCAAAACAATGGAGTCCATTGTAAACTGCCAGCTCATGAGGTACCTTGAGGATCACCAGCTGATTAGTGACCGCCAATACGGTTTTCGCCGTGGTAGGTCAGCTGGTGATCTTCTGGTCTACCTAACTCACAGATGGGCGGAGGCAGTAGAGTCCAAGGGGGAGGCATTGGCCGTTAGTTTGGACATTGCGAAGGCCTTCGATCGGGTTTGGCACAAAGCGCTTCTTTCGAAGCTCCCTTCCTATGGGCTTCCCGAGAAATTGTGCGATTGGATCACCAGTTTTCTTGCAGATCGGAGCATCAAGGTCGTTGTAGACTGTGCAAGCTCCGATTGCAAGCCAATTAATGTTGGTGTTCCACAGGGCTGCGTGCTATCGCCAACGCTGTTTCTTCTGCATATCAATGATATGTTGCAGACCCGTAACATTCATTGCTATGCAGATGACAGCACTGGTGATGCTCTTTACACCGGCCGAGCCAATATTTCTCGGGAAAACGTCTCCGAGTGCCGGGACAAACTTGTTTCTGAAGTCGAGTCTCTGCTGGACAGAGTCTCGGATTGGGGGCGACTAAATCTAGTCCAGTTTAACCCCCAGAAGATACAAGTTTGCGCGTTAACCGCTAAAAAGAACCCCTTTGTCGTATCCCCTCAGTTTCAAGGCACTCCCCTTGTTGCCTCAGCCAGTATCGGAATCCTCGGCGTCGACATATCGAGTGACGTGCAGTTTCGTGGTCACTTGGAAGGGAAGGCCAAATTTACCTCTAAAAAGGTTGGCGTGCTCAGCAGAGCGGGACAGTATTTCATGCCGGCACACCGCCTGCAACTTTACAAGGCGCAGGTTCGGCCGCACATGGAATACTGTTCCCATCTCTGGGCTGGGGCTCCCCAGTACCAGCTCCTTCCACTTGACCACATCCAGCGCAGAGCGGCTCGAATCGTCGACGACCGAGTGCTTTCCGATCGGCTCGATTCTCTGGCACTGCGAAGAGATGTTGCATCCCTTTGCATTTTCTTTCGCATATACCATGGAGAGTGCTCTGAGGAATTGTTCGGATTAATCCCAGCTGCCAAATTTCGTGAATGCACTACGCGGCAAACGTCCCGATACCATCCACACCATATGGCTTGGCGGTCCACCACTGTACGTTTCAAAAGGAGTTTTCTTCCGCGTACAACCTCTCTGTGGAATAATTTACCACCGGCGATTTTTCCGGACCGATACGACCTGGGGACCTTCAAGAAAAGAGCTTACTCCTTTCTAAAGGGCTGGCAACGCATCTGCAATTCCCTGGTGTTGCAGTTGATCATGGGCGGCGGTAGTCACTTAACATCAGGTGAGCCACATGCTCGTTTGTCCCCTCTTCTATAAAAAAAAAATTGGTCTGCCCTTTTTTCTTTTTTCTCCAGGACCTCCAGGGCCCTTCCAAATGGTTGCTCGCTTGACCCATCTGTCTGCAGAGGAGCGGGCGATGTGTCCTGCCCATTTTCATTTTAAACGTAGTGCATGTTTCAGTGCGTCTATCACTTGGGTCTTTTGTCTTATTTTTTCACTATTTTCTTTATCTAAAATTTTATACCGAGGATGCTCCTCTCCATAGCCCGTTGACAAGCGCATATTTTTGACATATTTTTTTTGTTAAAGATCCAGGTTTGGGCAGCGTATGTTAAGCAGGGCAGGAGGCTCGAATCCATCACTTTCTTCTTTAGTCTTATTGGGATTTTTGATTTTAATACTTCCTTGTTACTCCAGTATTTTTCCACGTCATGTTAATGCGCCTTTCTATTTCGTCTAGGTGTCTTGTGTTTTGGAATGAAATTTGTTTTCCAAGGTATGTATAGTTCTCTACGTACTCCATTGTTGTTCGGTTTATTATTATGATATCTTTAGTGCCGTTGGTAGCTATCTTTGTCTTTGAGGTGTTAAGTTGTAACCCAATATTTTCGCTAACAGCGCTTAGTTCTATCAGCATTTCTTGAAGTTGTTTTAATGACTTAGCAAAAAGTACTATATCGTCGGCGTATCTCAGGTTACTGAGGTTATTTCCATCTATATTTATTCCTTTTTGATCCCAATCTAGGTCTTTTATTATATTTTGTAAGACAGCAATGAAGATCTTTGGTGATAGCGGGTCTCCCTGTTTCACGCCTCTACGAATATTAAATTCTTGGCCTAGCCTGTCCAGTTTAACCCGACTTGTGCTTTTTCTATATATATCCTTGATAATATTGATGTATGTAGAGTGAAGGTTCTGATGCTCCATTGCGTCCCAGATACTTTTATGCGAGATAGAGTCGAACGCTTTTGCGAATTCAACATATGCTATATAGAGTTTTTCCTGGTATTCTACATATTTTTAATTATTTGATCTAAGGTACGTATATGATCCATTGTTGAGTACCCTTGGCGAAAGCCAGCCTGTTCTACCGGTTGGTTCTTTTCTATAGTTGGCTCTATTCTTTTCTCCAGGCACATAGCAAACAACTTATAAATTGTAGGCAGTAGACTAACAGGTCGGTAGTTATTTATGTCCTCTGGATCTCCCTTTTTGTATATAAGAGTTATCCGTGACCTTGCCCAATTGATCGGTATTTCTTGTTTTTCAACTATTTTATTAAAGAGAGTAGTGAGCGGACCGAACAATAGATGTCTTCCTAGTATCAAAGCTTCGTTTGGGATATTATCGGCCCCAGGATTTTTATCTTTTTTTCAATTTTTCGATTCTCTTTATTATTTCGGCGCTGTGGAAAGGTTGAATTGTCTGATTTCTATCTCCTGTTTTTGAAGACTTTTCGTAGCTTTTATTATCGGCAGATTTATCATCGTACAGCTCTTCGTAGAAGTTTGAGGCAATTTTTACAAGGTCTTTCCTAGTTTGTTGTTCTTTTGGCTTACTTTTTGTCTTCAATGTTGGAATCCATTTTTTCCCTGTATTTAATTGTTTTATGCTTTCTTTTGGCTTCCAGTGGAGCGTAAATGTTTTTCAATTATTTCTATCCTGTAATTATCGCATTCTTTTTTAAGTAGTTTATTTGTAATTTTGTATAGTTCTGAAAGTTCTTTTTTTTCTTCTTTTGATTTGGAGGTAAATCCTCCATTTACCTCCAAATCAAAAGATCCATATTGTAGATCGGTGCGTTTTTTAATTATGTTTTTTTGTTTCTTCTGATATTATTTCTTTCTTTGTTTTAATAGGAGAAGTATTCTTTAAACTTTCTTGTATGGATGACTCTATCTTGAAATAATATGACTCTATGTCATCATTGTCTTCCCAGCTCAGTTGTTTATTCTTAGGGCATGAAGGAATATTTCTTGTGATTTCTCGACAGATAAGTTTGTTACTGGGATTGAATAAAAGGTAGCTCGCCTTTTCTTTTGTGTATTTAGAGTTATTGTTCCTCTCAAAAGTCTATGATCACTTGGGAAGGAGAGTTTGTTTAGGACTTCTATGTTGGTAAAGAGTTTTGAGTGATTACTCAAAATAAAGTCTATTTGGTTTTTGTTTTGTTTGTCTGGTGTTATCCATGTCCAAAGATTCTTGATTTTTTTCTTAAATATTGTGTTTATTATGGTAAATTTATTTTTAAGAGCATACTGAACAAGTTTTTTGCCTCTATGATTTCTCTCACCGTAGCAGTATGGGCCTATTATTGTGTTTTCTTCGAGTTTTCTTTTACCTATCTTTGCATTCCAGTCACCCAATAATATTAATTTGCCGGTTGCAAGGCTTCGGGCATTTTCTATTTGGTCATAGAAGGCATCAATCTCTTCCTCAGTTGCGTCTAAGGTGGGCGCGTAAACTTGTATAAGTGAAAGTTTCGTTGTTACAAAGTTCAAGTTCAGCAGACAAACTCTTTCGGATATGCCTATGTAATTTTCAATATTATTTTTGTATTTTTTCTTAATTAAGAATTCGACTCCATGGAGTCCTTTGGACTCCCCAGTGTGACAGAATATATGCTGATTGTCCTCAATGATATTATTTCCATTCCTTCTGACTTCTGCTAGTCCAATAATATCATATTTAATATTCTCTAAAGAGTATTGTAGCAGTAGCATTCTTTGCGGTGATAATAGGGATTTTACATTGTATGTACAAATGTAAAGGTTTTGTTTGTAAAGATCTTGTTGTTGGCATGCTGGAAGGTTATAGTCTAGAGCTCCCGCGGTGACAAGCCGTGTTGGAAGTTCGAGAGGAGGCGGCGTTAGTTGCTATTTTGAATTTTGATTAGGGAGGCTTCTTTGTGAATTGTCTGGTAATGAGAGCGTAGGTTTTCTTATAAATAATTGCTTATGTTATTAGTCTTGTTTATCTTAGCAGGTTGTTTTTGGTTCTGTTTTTCTATGTTCATAAAGTTTGTTGTGTTTGTTGCCGTCTCTGGAGATTCTGATAGGTTCCTTTTTTTATTTTGAGTTTTTAAAAAAAAATTATCCTATATAATTTTTTTATTATTTTCAAGTAAAATGATTTTGTCGTATTTTATTATAGCTTTTTTCCTTTGTCCTTTCAGCATCTCTACTTCTCCTTGGAGTTCTTTTCGTTTTTTGAGCACCTCTAGTGGGAAGTCTTCTTTTATGTAGTAGGAAGTTGTTTCCAAATTATTTTTGTTTTTTTAGTATTTCCATAGTAAGCAGAGTAGTTACAATAGGTCTGATTTTATCGTTTTATTTCCAAGTCTTCTTACAGATTCTATGTAATGCTTTTCACATTTGATGTTCAAAATGTTGTTTATGATATCTAAAACTTTTTTCTCCAAATCTTGATAGCTAATTTCTCGCTCTTCAACTCCAAAAAACAGCAGGTTTTTTCTTCTATTGAACCTATCAAAGTTATCGATTGACAATTTTTGTGTTTCCAATTTTTGCTCAAGTTGTAAATTTTTGTTTTACAAACTCTTAAATTTCTCATTTATATTATTGTTGATTGTGTTTTTAATGTCTTCTTTCATGGCTACCATGTCTACTTTTTCCTGGATCATTTCATCTTGCATTTTTCTTAACATATATTTAATTTCATCCATATTGTGTTTAGCGCCCTCTGTTGACGTGTGGCAGTATTAAGTAGGCTCGTAGGATTTCTGCTCGGCTACTATGAGTTATCGATATTGACGATATTAGCGTATTGCCTGGTTTCTAAAAATTCCGTTAGATGGCGCTTTTATTAAAAAAAAGTCGGTGGTACTATTGAGTGGCTTGACAATACCTTGATTTTTAGGTTATTGCATTTCTAACTTTTTATCGGAACTTAGTTTTCACTAGATCGGCCGTGGTTCTTCTCAGTAGACAGTCACATAAGTCACAGAATGAGTAGCTTGAGACAACTTCTTTTTATCACCATGAAAAATCACTTTGTTGTTTTTGTCTCTTTTTATCACTTTATCGTGTTTTAAAATAATGAACAGTTTATATTTTAACTTTCTTTCACTAATTTTATTAGTCTCTTATACTTTTACACTGTTTTTTCTATATTTTTTACTTTTATGATTTTTATTACAAATTATATACGGAGCTGATGTTTATGCCGGCACAGTAGCGCCCTCTCTCACATAAATTATACATTGTGTTATTATCTCCAAAATATCTTTTAACCATATCATCTACATTTGCTTTCTTCGTACCTCCAGTCCAGCTATTAATTTTGTCCCAGATTTTTTTTGAGTCTCCATTACATTTCTTGATTTCTTCCTGCCAAAACCTATTTTTTGCTTTAAATATTAATTTGTTTATCTTATTTCTAAATCGTGTATATTCTAGTCTTTTTGTATTATTGTTTAGTGTTTCTTTCCAATCCCTAAGTAACTTAACCCTACACATTATCATTTTATTTAAATCTCTGCTTATCCACGGTTGTGTGTCCCGTTTTTTAATCTTTGGCATTACAGTCTTACTATTTTTATAAATATCATTGAAAGCATTTTGCAGCTTAGAATACAACTTTAACGGACAATCAATAAACAACAGTTGAGACCAATCATAATCAGTGATCTGCTTAGCTACTAGCCTCTCTGCTTAATTACAAACCGAGTGTCCTAGTCCGCGCTGTCAGTGCAGTGTTGCATCACATGCTTACACGGCACCGAGATTCACACATGATGATCCGACATGGAGCCTAGTTCCTAGTTCTACTAGTCTAGGAGTTCCAGTTGTAATCACTGAATTACACCTTCAGGTCACTCCATCAAGTCCGGTGGTAAGGTCTCATCATAACTAACAAAACGAACCCAAACTCGGCACACCTAGTTCTACTCGTCTAGGAGTTCCAGTTGTAATCACCGAATTACACCTTCAGGTCACTCCATCAAGTCCGGAGGTAGGTAAGATCTTATTATAACTGACAAAACCAGTCCAAAGTCCACAGCTAACATCTGACTACCAGTAGAGGGCTTCCAGTGCCTAGCTGTATCTGGAGCAGATTTTCGTATTTCGTATCTAACTAAGTATATTTCTGAGGTATATGAAATGAAAAACAAATTCAATCTTTCAAATTATCAAAATAATTTAATTTGAATACGATTCCCGCAGCCAACCGTGCGTACACTTAAGTGTGTGATCCGTGTCAATGTAGTAGTTCGATTCTATACCTATCAATTTTGTAAACGTGTCCTTAATATTTTAATTTTACGTTGTCCTATTACGTAATGTGTGTTCTGAGCACAAGCGACACAGCCCTTCCCTTCAAAAGCCAAAACTAGAATGAATGACGGTATCGGGCGGCAGGGAACAAACTTTAAAACGACGATAGTTTAGGTAATTTCATTTTACGGTGAAAGTAATGATAAATAAAAAAAGTAAACAACATAAGCCCTTATTTATAGTTAGTTCAGTTACTATGCAAAGTTTCATGATCTAATTTTAAGTATTTTTGTATACCAGCGGTTTATAGTTCGGTTTGGAGGTAACTTTGGATTTTTTTTCTATCGAGAAAATTTTATGGAATCGTGTTTTCATCCAACAGTACTTAACATTAATCCTCAAATTTACCATACTTTTATTTCAAAAACAATGCTGCAGTATTTTCGGCATAACAGAGGATCTTGCTAAGCCATTTGACGTACTATACGCCCTTAATGCCGGCCTTTTAAAAAGGAGCAAGCTCGTTTCTTTAAGGTTCCTAAGTTATATTCGTACGGAAAATTCACCGGTGGTAAACTATTCCGAACAAAGTCATGCGAGGAAGAAAACAACAAGAATTTTGTTGCGTTGTGAACTGGTGAAATTTGGTGACTAGAATTAAATCCGAAAAATTCCTCTTAGCACTCCCCGTGGTAAATGCGATAGGAAATGCAAATCGTTTCATAGTGAGTCGAGCAGATCGAAAGATCTCGGTCATCGACGATTCCAGTCTCTCTTCACTGAAAGCGGTCAAGTGAAATTAGTTGACACTGGGGTGCCGATGCCCAGAATGAGAACGGTATTCCATGTAAGGTCAAACTTACGCCTTGTAAAGTTACAAGCGGTGTGCCGGTGTGAAATACTCTCCCGCTTTACAAAGCACACCAAGATTTTGAGATACCAATTTGGCCTTCCCTTACAAGTGACCGCAGAACTGAACGTCAACGAGAGAAGTGGAATGAAATTGAGAAGATCTGAGAAAGGGGACTTTTTTAATGCTAAATGCGCAAACCTGTCTTCTCGGGGTTAATCTGGAATAGATTTAGTCGTTCCCAATCCGAAACTTTGTTCAAAAAGACTCGACTTCAGACATAATTTTGTTCCGGTACTCGACGACCTGTTACCGCGAAATATTGGCACGACCGGGGTAAAAAGCATCATCAGTGCTGTCATCCACATAAAAATTAATGTTTCTGGTTTGCAACATATCACTGATTTGCAAAATAAAAAGCGAAGGTAGGTATGCGCTGTCTTTAACGATGTTGATGTTTCAATCTGCAAGAAAACTGGTAATCCAATCACAGAATTACTTGGGAAAGAAGCTTCAAAAGAAGTGCTTTGTGCCAAACCCGATCGAAGGCCTTCGCTTTGTCCAAACTAACCGGAAAAGTCTCCCCCTTTGATTCTACTGCCTACGCCCATCATTGTATTGAGTAAACAAGAAGATCGTCAGCTGAGCGACCCTAACCGTACTGGCGGTCAGCTTACAATGGTACAAATGCTAAAAATCAACAACGATAATATTCATTGCTATACAATGGTTACGTTTAATAGTGCAAGCGACTGGGTTAATACCACCTGTAAACTTAGACTAACTGAAATTCGTAAATTAATTACTAAGGTAAGCACCGAACATTAATCTAACGAAGAGGTAAGTAGGATTAGATTTTGCAAATGAAAAAAAGTGTTCCATCTTATTTCCATCTACATAATTGTCAATGCTCAAACTGCAAATTGTAAGTTTATAATCATATAAAATATTTTTGTGTCATATTAAAAACAGCGATTTTAGGATTATTTCCCTTACTAGTGCTGTGTGATCTTACTTTAAGTATATCCATGATTCTAAGTTAAAATTCTCACGAATTAAATATTTGATCGAAATTCACGCAGTGAATTTGCGATATATATATATATATACACACATATATATATATATATATATATATATATATATATATATATGTATGAAGATTCATAATATTGATATGGTCACAGTACGATGTTGTTATGTTAGCTAATTACATAATAACTTAATACAGAAGGACCCTTAAGTAGGGACTGAATAAATAAACCGACTTGGTATTACATGGATCTCACGACTTTTTACGATAGAAGAACTGAGCTGCGAGACTTGGTTTTTTTTACAAGTTATGTTTTTGATGGTATCTCATTTCTTTTTGTAGATAGTCCTACTTTTTTCCTTCCGGTACTTTCAACTTCTTGATTACAAACTTTTATTCCAGTATATTATACATACATATACATTATGAAGGTACACTGATTCACTCACTGCAAATGTAATTATGCAGTTTTATCTAGAAAACTGGACCAAAATTGAAAAATATTTTATATTTTTTCTTGATTTATATGCTAAACACTAATTGTGTTCTAAGTTTGAAGCTCCTATGTCTGCTAGAAGTGCCTTAGAGTTTTGATGATCGTTCAGTCAGTGAGTGACAAAATTATAATTCTTATACTTTTGTCACTCACTGACTGAACGATTATATTTTGACAAATTATAATTCTTATATTACTGGTTCAAATTGAATGAAATTTGAAACAAACCGTGTCTATACGATGCCTGCATGGTTTCTGAAAATTCAGGTTTCTGGTTCTATCCACAACGAAGTTATAGGAGGTCGAAAATCGCCTGAATTGCTCCGAGAAAAGTATGGTACGGCCGTGCCGCTTTTTTGCTCGATTTGGCGGATTTTGGCAGATATCCCACCAAAAATATAAATGTGAATAGGGCGACAAAGTAAAACAAATTTACTTTCGGGTAGTCGGCTTCGTCGATAAAGTAGTTGAGATCTGAACGGGTGCCAAACTCCATAGCAGTTCCGTAAATCATAGCTAAACTATCCATGGAAACAACTGGTCGGTTGTGATCGACTATTTATGGAATTGGTTGCATATCAAACGTTTATTCCGTTGAGCCGATCAACTTCAGTGTACATCGAACTATTTCTTGCCGGCTGGGTGAATCGATACCATAATATGGATTTTATAGAAGTACTACGTATTTGTGCTCTACTTCTTGAATCACGTTAACGCTGAAAAAAATGCCGTGTGCATGCAATATTCTAGCAAGATTAAAGAAGAGGCATTATAAAACCGATGCTTCGAATATTTTAGACTACATCCTCAGATGCATGTTTTAATCAAAGGCATATTTTTTTGAATCAATGCCGGTTTAATGCTTTTGGGGCGAA
This sequence comes from Parnassius apollo, assembly GCA_907164705.1. Lineage (NCBI taxonomy): Eukaryota > Metazoa > Arthropoda > Insecta > Lepidoptera > Papilionidae > Parnassius > Parnassius apollo. The sequence continues at coordinate 1,457,918 of CAJQZP010000387.1, forward strand.
ATTAAAAGATTGTGGCTTCCTTGAAAGCCCACTTACACGTGGTTCATGTGTGGTCTCTCGTACAGATAGCATATGCAACACAATCAGCTGTTTTAATTAGTATTTTAGCGCTCTTATAAATAAAATAAGCAATAAATAAGCATAATTGAAGCAGGACGATAGTTTAACCGTCTGATCACTTAAGCCTCCAATCGCGCGTACTCGTTGCTTAAATGCAGTGTACATCACGTTTGCTGTGTTTATACTGAGGTATTATACTTACATCAAATGGACATAATGTTATGTCGTACAATATTTGTTTTAGCGCCTGCGGTGAGTCTAAAACGAAAGTCGTGTTTTAATACAAAATGATACATAAGATTGTTTTTTTGCGATATATCAAGTTCATCCAGTAATGGTCACAAAAATATTATAATATACAAGTCAATGTACTGCTACCAATAAAATTATTAACTTATGTGAGTATCTGTATACATTGATTTCAACTTAGTTTCATTTTTAAGACAGACTCCACTGTCCTTCTCTGCACGTATAAAAGGAAGCTAGCGAGCAAATTTATATTATGAAGATAACTATGATCGGCGTTTTTCTGCCTTAAAATCCATAATAATGTTAACCGCAGTAGCACAGGAGCTGCTGTTAATGCCTAACTGTCCTCATGTGGTAGTCAGTAAGATAAAACAGCAATAGGTCGGCCACAATGTACGAAGAGCTGAATTAAAAGGTTCTCTTGGCTTCCCGTTGAATTTATTTTGATTGCAAATTATATTACATGATGTATATATATATATATATATATATATATATATATATATATATATATATATATATATATATATCTGTATAGGGACTCGAGTGCTTGTGTTAGAATCAACGGGGTCTACTCGGACTGGTTTGCCATCCATAAAGGTGTCAGACAGGGCTGTGTAGCTTCCCCGTGGCTATTCAACCTATTTATGGACAGTTGTTTGGAAAATTTTAAAGTTGAAGAATGCGGGTTAAGAATGGGTGAGTTAACCATCAAATGCCTTTTGTACGCTGATGATCAAGTCATACTTGCGTCGTCGGGCGAGTTGCAAATGATGGTTACATTAATAAACAGGTCATTAAAAGAAAGGGGGAATGAAAGTGAACGCAAGTAAGATGAAAGTGATGGTTTTTGAAAGGAAGAAAGCAAAACGGTATGTAAAATAAGAATAGAAGGAGAGTTAATTGACCAAGTGGATGAGTTCATATATTTGGGATGTGTATTCAGCATTGATGGGAGATATGATAAGGATATTGAACGACGAGTGAATGCAGAAAATAAAGAAAATGGGGCTCTACACTCTGTTGTGAAAAGTCAGAATGTGTCAAAAAAGGCACGTATGGCAATTCACAATGCTGTATTAGTCTCTACCTTAACATATGGTAGTGAAAGTTGGGTGTTTGGGTGTGGCAGAAGAACCACGGGAGTAGAATAAATGCATAGAAATGCGGTCGCTAAGGAGTATGTCAGGGCTAAATCTAAGTGACAGGGTGAGAAACTGTGTGATAAAAGAAGAGTGTGGTTTGCAAGATGATTCAGTGACCAGGATTAAGAAAGGAATGCTTCGGTGGTTTGGTCGTGTAGAAAGAATGAATGCGGAAAGACTGACAAAGCAAATATATGTTGCAGAAGTGAATGGAAGAGTCGGAAAGGAACGTCCTAGACGGAAGTTTGTCGACCAAATTGGCGATATACTAAAAATGGGCCAAATTAAGAGTACCCTTAACCGACGAGCATGTATGCGTAGGTATATGGACGTGGAAGAGGCGAGAGAGGTATGTCAGGATCGTGCTAAATGGAAGTCTGTAGTCTCTGCCTACCCCTCTTGGTGACAGGCGTGAGTGTTTTATGTTTTTTTATGTTTATATATATATATACACATATATAACATAAAATTCTTCTGTCCGTGTGTATGTGAATGAACTCCTAAACGGCTGCACCAGTTTTGATTAAATTTTGTATGTGTAATTAAGTTGATTCGAGAACGGCTTAAATTCAAAATTAGACCCGGTAGGTGGCGCAGTTGTCGAGATCCCGTGAGAAGCCGGGGTGGATTGCTAGTCATATATAAATTAAAACATACCTTTTAATTTATTATAATGGTAATAGAAAAAAAAACTGCAATTTATGGATATTGTGTTTAGGCAAAGTTTACCACCGAAATGGATTCACTTGCTCCAATTAAATCAAACCATACCAATTTAAACTTTGCTCCCTTTATGAGGGTAGGTACTTCTTGTGTCATAATTTATTAGGCCACGGCTTCTTATTAATAGTAAATATTTGTAATTAATTTAAAGCCATAATTGATACAAGCCATGACCTTTAACATTTCTTTTGAGGATAAGGAATTAGCTTCCCAAAAAGTTTATTGTAGACATTTTATTTTCAGCATCTAGGCGACCGAACATTTTTCGGCGTTAGAAAATAATATTACTCTTCTAAAACATTTACAACAAGTACAAAATTTCATCCACGTTGTCAGAGCCGATTTCGAGACCGCGATTACAAACAAATTATATATATATATATATATATATATATATATATATATATATATATATATATATATATATATATATATATATATATATGTATATATATAGCTCTTCTAATATAAATATGATAGTAAAGTAAAGTAAATTATTATTAAACTTTTGTATTTTATTATAAATCTAATGCCAGCTTTAGACACTTTTTATATTTTGTTACCAAAATATATTTTTTAAAACAGTTACATACCATAAAGTATAAAAAATCTGAGTAATTTTATAAGATATGCTATATAAAATTATATAGATTTCGTATGAATTTATTAATGCCTTTTATGTAATATCAATTATATGAGCAAATAATATAATCGTGTATGGTAGTACACGATTATATTGTATATGCTTATATTATAGTATTCTTTTGAGTCGCAAGTTTTGAGAGTTCATATTTATGATGGCTTATGATGGCGCCGTAAACCTATGTTACATGTGTAGTTATTACAAGTTAATTAAGATATTAACTCAAAATCAAGGTCAATACTTTTTATTTAAAACTAGGCTCGCTCAAAGCTCTTATGGTTTATTTCAGAATCTAAACCGGTTCGCGAAAACAAGACTTTCTCAGGGAAGAACTGAGAATTAACTCTAGGGTCTACAGTTATATTTAAAACTTAAAAGAATATTATGACACAGGTTAATAAATATTTAAAACATTTAAAAAATAACTAAATATCTGTACGTACATACGTACATACATCCGTGTAGTGGCGGTGTAAGAATATCCACTACACCATGTCATTCTTTGGGCGTCGTAAGAGGTGGTAGAGGGAAACAAATCGGAAAATGGGCACCAGCGTCTTCCTAATAACGCTAAAATAAAAATACTACGGTTGGCAATGCGCATATTAAGCCTGGCAACTATGGCAAATATCCCCCCTATAAGTCAATGTATAGTGGAGGCTTATTTTCAGCAGTGGACTGTAGTGGTAACGGTAACATACTTAATTTAACTTACATTTACAGATATTTTTGTACTACATCATTTCCTGTAATTAACTAAGTATAATGAAAACCAAGGTACTAAATAGATTAATAGATTTTAATTTTTGTGGTTGGTACTCAGTTGTTACAATTCCAACTTAAATATCTTCGTCTTCTTACCTGTAGTCTTTGCTAAAGCGAATTCGCTATAATACATACCTGCAGACGACGTCTCTACGTACTGTAATCGCTACGAACACTAAGTTTGATTCGTTTCGTCACACATACATTGCAGCACTTTCTTTTCCGTACATTGATGTGGAGTTCCTACATACACCGACCTATGATAGCCATGTTTCCCTACCATATAGAATTACGTAGTAGAGCCACGCTGCAGCTATATTATGATTGTAGCATTGGTTGGTTCGACCGGGAAAGGACAAAGCTCTCACAGAATACCAGCGTAAAATAGCAGCTTAAATAGAAGCTTGCTGTGTTTCGTATGGTGAGTATAAAGAAGCGGAGACCCATATAACTGGTAACGAGGCATTCCATCTTAGTCCTCATGGGTGCATTTTGATTATTTGTTGAATGTAGACGTATATGGGCCACAGCATCCACTTACTATCAGGTGTACTGTGTACTCGTTTGTCACCCTTATACTATAATAAAAAACCGGCCAAGAGCGTGTTGGGCCACTCTCAGTGTAGGGTTCCGTAGTTTCCCGTCCGTCACAATAAGTGTTCCCACTTATGAGTTTAAAGGTGGGTATCCATTATTTTCGCGCACCAGCAGCGCTCCGCGCTCCTGCAACTACTCCCGGTAGTGGGTACTGTTGTTTCTTTCCAAGTTCAAAATGATTTTCATAGAAAGTCCTTATAAAGTTCTACTTTCAGATTTTTTTCATATTTTCTAAACTTATAGTTCAAAATTTAGAGGGGGGGGGACACATTGTTTTTACTTTTGGAGCGATTATTTCCGAAATTATTGACATTATCAAAAAATGATTTTAGTAAACCCCTATTCATTTTTAAATACCTTTCCAACAATATATTACACGTTAGGGTTGAAATTAAAAAAAAATCACTTCCTTCTTAACATATAGGGGGGCTACCCTAATAAAACATTTTTTTCCAATTTTTATTTTACCACTTTGTTGGCGTGATTGATACACATATTGGTACCAAATTTCAGCTTTCTAGTGCTAACGGTCACAGAGATTAAGCGAGGACGGACAGACGGACAGACAGACATGGCGAAACTATAAGGGTTCCTAGTTGACTATGGAACCCTAAAAATAGGGTTGATTAGGTCTTTACCATTTCTTGTACCCTTAGCCTTAGAACTTGAAAGGTAAATTACGACCGTTGATAGCTCTTTATAATTTTTTGCCACTTATCCCAAGCTGTCTTAATACGGGTTTAAACGCCGTTATCAGTATCTCTGAGATCTTGTAGTACACATCCTAGGTATATGAAATGTTTCTGTTTTCAGAACGTAAACAGACAGTACTCTGATGTAATCTGCACTCTCGTAAGCAATAAATATTCTATGCCACTGATCTCGAACGTGTCTTACCATCTATTTACTGTTGACTCCAAGTTATCTTTTTCTTAGTCAACGTTTTTGATGTCATGAGCACGAATTGGGACATTAAAAGTTGACTCTCTGATATCTGCTATAACGGCATTGAGTATTGCGTAAAACAAACAAAGGCTAAGGGCATAATCTTCGTAAATACCAATCTTTACTTGAAAGGGCTTAGTATTGACACCACCAAACCGAATAAGCAAGTCCTTACTGCGAGAGACATTTTGAGAGAAGACGTAAGAAAATATCTAAGGAAGCTTCTTATATACACGCTTTGTTATCTTTTAAATAGCAATCTTATTTATAACATCCTTTCTTCATAAGAATGCTTTTAGATGCGCTTCGAATTTATGCAAACGCAAATCAATAAAAACATCTTAATGTCATTTAATAAGTTTCAAATATGAATATTTCACTTCCAATAAAAAATAGAGCATATCGCTTAGTGCTGTATAAAAATATTCAACTTACACAAGACGTTTTTACTCTTAGACCCTAACTCGTAAAACCTTAAGAACATGGTTTGATATTGCGTTTGTCTTTGCACATAAAATCCCAAGTCGTTACCACAAATGAAACTATTCGTCACTCACTTGGAAAGGAATAAGTATGAGTATACAGGCCATGATTAAAAAAAGTTGGTTCTTTTTTTAATTTGCGCTCTGAAATTGGTCATAGTATGTAAGTACAATATGTGCTATTATTAATGGAGTATTCTCATCTGGTTGGGCTGAATAAATATATAAAAGGAAATGATGAATATACATAAATATATATTTAATATTCTATTAATATTAATATATGATTATTAAATATGTATTAATCATTATTAATATTTTGATATTATAAACATATTATTAATCGTTATTATTATTGAATATAACTATTATTTACGGATTTTATCGCGTTTAATTACTACTTTACTTATTTTTATTATTCCGACGTTTCGGGTACTTTACAGCACACATGATCACGGGGGACTGAGATAAAAATAAGTAAAGTATTAATTAAACGCGATAAAATCCGTAAATAACAGTTTTATCCAATGTACGCGTAAATTTAAGAAATCATTACGTTATTATTACTTTGTTTTTTTGTAAAGTCAAATTAAATCCAAACTCAAGCATATCACTGCAAGACTTCAAGGTACTATAAGCTCGTTCTGCGTAGATCGGAGTAAAAATTAATATAAAAAATACTGACAATTGCCGGGCTAACTATGATGTCGGAATGGCTGCTGTAAAGCACTTGAAACGTCGGTAATTAAAAATATGAAATATTAAACGCGTAAAAAATAAAATTTTTATGAAATATAAAACTATTTTTACGGATTTCACCGTAAAAGTAGTTTTATTCAATGTGCAGTGTTCGCATAAATATAAGAAATCATTACATCTAAGTTAAACCTATGCCGGTAGTTGTTACGCTTGAAGTTGTTGACGAGTATGTCTATATTTTTATTTTTTTTTATTTATTTATTTATTTAAGAAATTTATGATTACAAAGATGAATAGTTTTAGTGTAAACATAAACTCATTAGAGTTTTTCCGTACACATTATTCGTCGAAACATTATTCTAATTAACACTTTATAATACATTACATTACCAAAGTTACATTAATATTATTACCAACTTAAATTAGGTGCATTAAATGTTATGTTTCTAAAAGACAAATTATTTATGGGTACAAAAATATAAAATTGTCTTAGGCGATGAGCGTAAAATCACATGGTGAACTTATTACATTCTGTGAATAATCGTGACACAGGATGATTATAACATATATTTTTATAAATTTATAATTAGATATTATGTTGGTAAAGTAAACCAATAATATAGAACGAGAAGTTGTTTAAAGTGTTACGAGTATTTAGTAAGAGTTAATTGTATATAAAAAATTTTAGTTATATTTTATGTTTTTACGTGTAATGACGTCTTTCAAAGATTTAGGTAACTGATTGATTAGATAAGGTATAACATAGTTTAAAGTTCTTTTTCCGTTTAAAGATGATTATCGCAAACTATTTGCATTTTGTAAAATTATACCTATTCACGACAAAGTTGAACTAACATTACTAACTGAAAATTACTTTACTGAAAATTTTAAAAAGGTAGATAAGTTATTATACTCCACACGCAGAACTGATAATCTAAAACTGCAATTACCTAGATATAAGTTATTAAAATTAATTTTGAGATTATTAGGGACTATTTGTTTTAAAATGCGCAGCTGAAGTGAGTATATTCGATCTAGATATGTTTTGTAGGTTCTACCATAGCTTGACAAGCCATATTGTATAACAGATTCAGCTAAGGATTTATAGAGCATTAAAGAGGTTTTGTAAGGTATTTTTTGTTTGATTAATGTAAATTTCGCTAATATTCCTCTTAATATATCACAAACACGATTTACATGCTCTTTCCAGTTTAGCCGATCGTCAATTATTAGACCAAGATAGGTGTGCTTATTTACAATTTCTATGGCATCGCAATTACAGGGTATCGAATTGTTAGTATTTTGTATATGAAGGCAGTGATGTGTGTGCGCTATTAGTTTAGGTATAAAAGAACTTCTGTTGTGGCTTGTACTTATATACATAAGTTTAGTTTTGGCAGCATTGATTACTAAACCGACGTCGTGTGACCACTTCGTCAGTGTGTCAAACTCTTTTTGAAGTTTCATTAGTACCTCCTGTATACTACGCCCAGCAGCTACTAAACAATATCAATATCTGCAAACTGATAGATCTCACACTGTTTAATTAAATTAGAAAGATTGTTTACGTAGGTGAGAAAGTGTAAAGATCCAAGAACTGAGCCCTGTGCTGTACCTTCAGTTACCTGGACAGGGAAACTAAGAGCATCACCAACTTTTACTCGATAAGATCTTTCATGGAGATAATTTTCACACCGCGCTAGTAATTTTCCTCTAATTCCGCTATCATTTAAGCTTTCAATTAATTTGTTGTGTCTTAGCGTGTCAAAAGCTTTGCTATAATCAATGAAAACGACTAAAATGTGCTCTTTAGAGTCAATATGCGTGTACAAACTGTCTGTGAATGCAGAAAGTAGTTGTGAGGTATTCTTTTGAGGTTGGAAACCATATTGTTTGCTAGTTAATATATTATTACTTTCATAATACCTATGAATTTGTGCGCTTATATATTTTTCGACTATTTTGTCTATGGTAGGTAATATCGTTATTGGTCTATAATTCTCATACTCAGTCCTACTACCTTTTTTGTATATTGGTCGAACGATTCCATTTTTTAGTAGGGGAGGATATTTGCCCGTAATAACGCTTGCATTTATTAATTTAGCAATAACTGTTTTGATTTTTCCGCACAGCAGCTTTATATCAATGGCTCTTATCCTGTCTGCCCCAGGGGATTTGTTACTGCTTATTGATTTAATTATATTTTCCACAGCTTTAGAATCGGCGGGGATAAATCGCATGGTTACATTTGCAGTAGATTCATAGATTGCTTTGTCAAGCAATAATTCCGAACATTGGTGAATTATTTGTTTCACACAATTGTTGAATGTACTAGCAAATTTGTTCGCAATGTCTTTACTAGTGCAGCCATTATTACCAAAATAATTATGAAGTGCATCATCAATTGAAGACTTAATCTTGCCCGTCAGCCTATTTAAAATCTCCTAAAGATTTTTAGAGCTTTGTTTATTTGAAATAATTTCAGATTTTGTATTTTTATTTTTAGATTTTTTAATTAGCTTATTTGCGTAGTTTCTAGCCTTATTATATTGTAGTTTATTTACTGAATTACTAGTGTTTTTATCCATTTTAAAAATAACTCGTCCCTATACTCACATGCTCTAATAATTTTCTTATTTATCCAGTTATTATTCCTTGTATTATTTGTTTTAATTTTTACAGTGTAAGCCGAATTTCTATAACAATCCATGAAGTTTGTGTATAAAGAATTGTACATATTAATTGGGCATATATATTGTCTAACTAAGCAAATTGAACTTCGACCGAGAGGTCAGTAATGAAATATGGATCTGAAACGTGATTTTTCACTACTGGCCGCATGAGAAAGATCAAGATCGCTCATGGAGCCATGGAGAGGGCTATGCTTGGAGTTTTGAGTCGATGTATGCAATTGATTGAGAACCTTTTTTTGTATCACTTAGGAGATCTATGTTCAGCTGTGAATTTGTGACGGACTGCAATAATGTTTACGATGGTGATTTTATTGTAAATAAATAATGAAGTACCGATTTACTACGGACTAAACGGTTAAGGAAAAATCGTAATAAATCTTAATTTCAATAATAAAGCGAAACGTGAAATATGTCAACTCACATTGAAGTGACATGTAACTTAGTACTTAGCTCCATTACCCTCACAAAAAGCCTAAGAAGAAATGATGTATAGACAATATTTGATTGTATTAACATAAGAAGTTTGGTTATTTGCTTTTAAATAATATAATATACAAGACTCCCCAATGATGCAATTAATGGGGAGCCTACATTCAGCAGTGGACTTTCGACAGGCTGTAACTTATAACAAGAAGGGTAATATAATATCTAACTATCCATATAATCATGGACTATCTGAAACTTGGATTATGTCAACATAAAATTATTTCCCTAGCAAATAAAATTAGAACAGTAGAACTCGGGACATGAACAAAACAAATGTTTGATTTGATTAGGAAGGGAAGTACGGAAAACCTTCAAGGGCAGTGTTTACGTAAAACAATATAATTATGAGCGCTGAGTTTTAATTTGTTTGGTTTTTTTATACTTACTAGTGTCATCAGCATAATTTATTTTAATATATATGCTATATTTATTGGGAAGGTTTTCAAGCCTCGACGGACTAACTACTTGGTTAGATTTTGAGGTGAATGCAGTTTATTAAGGACTGTGTATTGTGGAATTATTTAGGAAAGCACTATATACAGCTGTGAACTACCAGAACTGTTTAAAGTTGCAGGCTGTGTGCCGACATAAAATACAGACTCGCTGTGCTGAACACGCCTAGCTTTTTAGAGGCCAATTTGGCCTTCTATTCCAGTTGACCAAGAAACTGCACGTCATTTGATATGTCGATGCCAAGGATTCCGATACTGGCTGAAGCAACAAGGGGAGTGCCCTGAAACTGATAAGATACGACAAAGGGGTTCTTTTAGATATAAATGCGAAAACTTGTGCTTTCTGGGGATTGAACTGGATTAGATTTAGTCACCCCCAATCCAATACTTTGTTCTCTTCAGACAAAACTAGTGTGCAAACTAGTGAACAAACTAGTGTTCCGATACTCAGCGACGTTTTATCTTTACGTTCTTTTCTGAAACTAATGAAAGGTAAAATTCTCTTAAGAATAATTCAAAATAGACAAAAGATTTCAAAATAAGGCGATCACAACTTACATTTAGAGGATATTACTTGTGCAGCCTGTGCCTAAAAGAGGTAGCCGTGCCGACCCTGCTAATTTCAATAACCTCCATACTCTGCAAGATTATGGAGGGTGTATTAAACGCTCTGCTTGATGCTATACCTAGAACAGAATGACCTCTTTAGCGACCAACTAGAAGGGTTCAACTAAATCGGTCAGCTGGGGACCTTTTATCGTATACCTCACACGAATGGGGCGAGACACTCGAGAACAGTGCTTCCCGCACTTGTGAAATAAATGATTTGATTGATTTATTGATTGATTTGAATGGTCTCTCTGGGTCGTCGTCGATTGCTGTTCATTCGATCTTGTGGCTACTGACGCCAGTTTTCCTCTAGGGGCCGTTTTCTCTGCAACTGTCTTCCTGATGCATATTAAAGATCTGCTTATGCACGGTATCTGTGGGTATGCAGACGATAGCACAGTTGTGGAGAGTTACCAACCAAGTGCCCGGGTCAGTCGGGATCAAATCCAGTCTGAAAGAGAGGCTATGGTTGAGCAGGTGAATCTCACACTACAGGCAGTGTCCGAATGGGGCGATGACAATCCCATGACTTTCAACACCTACTTTGATTCGCACACAATCGTGTCTCTTCACCACTAAAAGGAGCCCGCCCACCCTGGCTCCTACTTTCCGGAATGTATCCTTGGAGTACACTGACCGCCTTCAGTTTTTAGGGTTTGAATTTTCTCCGAACCTAAACCATGGGCGGTTCATTGAGTTCAGAGCCAAAGTAGCCGCAAGGAAACTTGGAAGGGTGCGGCGTCACTTAACGCGGGGGCAGCTTCTTACTTTATATAAAGTGCAAATCCGGTCGTGCACAGAGTACTGCTGTCATATATGGGCTTGTTGAACCTCAATAACTTCTTTCAAATGAAATAGATGAGTCTTGCCTTTTTCTAAAAAACATAAGGAAATACAATACATGTTTCCATATAACATCTTTTGATGCTGATAAAATTGTGTCGATGACAGGATTTTGCCCGACTTTTACAACCCAAGGGCAAATATACCGCACACCTGCTACTAATACGCAACCAATATTTCTGCATATTTATTTCATGGGTGATTAGGAAGCACAAGTTGATAGGCGTTCTGAGTACGTTCCAAGTGTAGAAAGAAACACGGTTCTAGAAATACATAAAGTTCTACATGATCTCAACGGTTTAGTGCATGAATTTAAAATGGCTAAAGATAGAGTTCTTAGCGATAATTACATGCTAGTGATACTAGACTAAAAAAAAAAATTTGTTGACTAAATTGGAAAGTTATAGATTGTTTCATTTAAACCAAAATTAATAAAAAATTTTTGGGCCTTAAATATAAAATAAATAAAAACAATAAAAAATCCGGTTATGTTGGTTTAGGCTGTCATAGCAGATTGAAGTAGTAGGTATTTTGGAACCATGCTATGGTGCTTACTCACTGACCTGTAAAGTAAAGGTAAATGCAGCACTTGACGTTTTTATATTTCTGGGGTGGAATTTTTGTCAAATACGAGTAGTTTAATCTCAAATTAATGTATTTTCCATGACTGCTTTTATAAGAAATATAATGTGATTATTCATTGGGGACTGCTCAAATTGGTGAAACTTAACATTAAAAAAATTAAATTTGACAAAGCCTTTGCCATGAGTTCCTGTTTGACATTTTTAGTTTTAATTGCTTGTTTATCATTAGCGAGACAAGCTGTTTTTATGATAATTTTAATTCGCATACAAATTACGACGACTAGTACTAGTTTTTGTAGGGAACGAAGTCAGGTGCCCTTTCAGTGGCATCAATCCATTCTCTTTTTTAAATTAGCATCATTTGGCAAGCCGAAAGGTACGATTAATAACCTATTTATTATTTTCATATATTTTAAGCTACTTTTTAACCTCACCATGTACTATGCAGGTTTTGCTTGGCGATCTTTTGTTATAAAAACTCCTGGTTAGTGATAATATTGTTGAATATATAAAAACAAATACCCACTCATGTCTAACAAATAAATAGCAAGAATAATTATAATGAATAATTTTAAGCCAAAGTCACTATATAACCATACCGGTTAGGTATTTATGATACATTCGAAGCTTTTGAAAACTGTAAATTATATTAAACCCCAAAACCATAAAAACTATGAAAATTTTTCGAAGATAAGGCATAATATGCGATAATTCAAACATAAGAACACTCCATCGATTATTAACATAAAATTTAATCAACTTACTTTACGACCTTTGGATACGCATTTAGCGTAGTAGTTGCTGTAAAATAACCAAAATAAGTAAAAAAAACATTATGTCACATCGGTCTTCTATCGGGTTGAAACGGTTGACAAACTGGAGAATAAACTATAATAGCAATTCGCCAATCCACATTATTGTCGATAGTGGATCTGCACACGCACATTACTAGCTCGTCACAAGATACAGCGGCCGTACTACGCAATATATCCGCATAAATAAAGTATTGTTTTGTGATATTTACATTGCTTGTTGAGTCACTTGGCGTCATACTTAGGTAGTGGTTATGAAGCAATGTATTTGCTGCAAAAATATTACAGTAGCTGTGCTATTTAGAAACAAAAATAACGTAGTAAGAGAAAGAAATATTTTACGATTTGTTGTTTAATATGTTTTTAAAGGTAAATATAATGAAATACTTGTACTTAGGTATGGTATGTGATTCCATGATTAACAAAGTTTTTGTTTTTGCTTCGGTTTTTACAAGAAACCACTGAACAACATGGCATTCTGATAATATTTCACGATGAAGGTCGCTAGCACACTAATTCGCAGAGACGGCCATTTGTATAGAAGCTGAGCGTTTTGATTATAGCGCGCGGACACAGACACGCTCCCTTGCCACTTCTCCTGTTTTTAATATTTCTATGGTTGCAACATTGCTGAGTGGTGGATGAATGGCACATTCGGTTTTTAAATTACCTCTTAATCTGGCTAGCGAAAGACCCCAACGTGCAACATCAGTAAGAGCAGTGCCCGCGGCGCCCTGTTGCAACAATGTAAGCTGATCGTGTGGGACGAGTGCACGACGTCACACAAACGCGCCATTGAGGCGCTTGATCGCTGTTTACAAGATATTCAAAGCAATCGAAAGTTGATGGGTGGTGTGGTAGTGTTATTGGCAGGGGATTTTAGACAGACTTTACCTGTTATCGAGAGAGGCACTGCAGCAGATGAAATTAACGCGTGTCTAAAAGCCTCATATCTGTGGTCTAAAGTTGAAAAGCTTTATGTTACCACTTACATGCGAGTCCAGTTATTCAGCGATGTCAAATCAGGAGCACATGCCAAACATATAAAATATTATACAAAATATAGACACAGACCAAAAAGGTATGTTTCTTTTCAAACAGCAATTTTGTCATGGTATGAAGTCAGAAAGCGAACTTATTGAACAAGTTTTTCCGAATCTGCAACAATATATTCTTGATGAAAAATTGGTTGTGTGAAAGAACCATACTGGCTCCGAAAAATGAGACTTTTGCGAAAATAAATAAAAAAATCTTGGCCGAAATAATCAGTTTAACATCAGTGTATTCTATTGACACAGTTATGTCATCCGATGACACTGCAAGTTATCCCGTAGAGTTCCCAAACTCTTTGAAGTTCTCCGGAGTGCAATCACACAAGTTGTAATTAAAGGTAGGTGTACCCGTTTTGTTAATGTGTAACCTGGACGTGCCACGATTATGCAACGGTATTCGGTTGCGAGTTACCGAACTAGGAAGGCACATTGTGAATGCCACAATTTTAACTGGAGAAGCCAAGGGAGACAATGTTCTTATACCGCACCCCAACAACTTGTGACTCAATTTTAAACGCCTGCAGTTCCCATTAAAAGTCGCATTATCAATGACGAGCAACAAATCGCAGGGTCAAACCTTAAAAGTAGCACATGATGAGCCCAAATGTATGCCACATTTGGGCACATCATGTTTTTCTCACGGTCAACTCTATGTGGCTTGCTCACGTGTTTCCAAATCGAAAAATCTGCATGTTTATGCTGAAGGAAAAGTTCGTTAAATATAGTTTATAGGAGCATACTGCAGAAGCTAACTATAGGCCCATGATTAGGGCTCTGCAGTACTTAATTACCGTATTTCTTACGTTGACAATATTGTTACGTTATTATAGAGCGACTGTGACATCTCAATATTGTCAGGCTGTTGTATTTTTCAAATGCGACCCAAAAATTATTTATGTGATAACTTTAATATCATGATGTTAGAGCTCTTTTATACGCCACGCTAGTATAAGCTACTCAAAATACTAATAATGCGCAGATGAAGTCGCGGGCACCAGCTAGTAAGTATATAAAGATTATGTACAGTAAACATAAACGAAACAAAATCGTTTAAACATAAATATGAGTTATATCCAACATATAATATACCACATAATATTTTAATAAATCCATACACGATACATTAAAATAATTAATATATGTCATCATCATCATCATCATCATAATTACAGTCCTTCACAAGTCCACTGCTGAACATAGGCCTCCCTCAAGTAATGCCACAAAGCACGGTCCTGAGCCACCTGCATCCATCGATTTCCTGCATATCTTACTAGGTCGTAACTCCATCTAGTGGGGTTCGCCCTACACTACGCCTACCGGTACAAGGCTGCCACTCGAGAACCTTTCTTCCCCATCGGTTATCGGTTCTTCGAGCTATATGGCCGACCCACTGCCACTTCAGCTTACTAATCCGTCGTAATAAAGTCGGTCACCCCAGTTTTACTGCGGATATTCTCATTTCTGAGTCTATCATGCAGAGAAACTCCGAGCATAGACTTCTCCATAGCTCGCTTAGCGACCTTGAGTGTCCTCATACGGCCAGCAGTGAAGGAACACGTCTCAGATGCGTAATTCATGATTGGCAACACGCACTGGTTGTACAATCTAGTTTTCAGAGATTGAGGTACACCTGACGAGGAGATGTGTCGTAATTTCCCGAATGCTGCCCAGCCGAGTTGAATCCGTCGATTGACCTCTCGGTCGAAGTTGGACTTACCTAGTTTCTCCTCTTCCTCTCCTCTTCTTCTCCTCTTCCTCCTTTCATGCAACTTCGAGCATAGTGCTCCCAACTACTACCGGCATATGTGACATGGACATTAAACATGATCTTTGTTTTGTCCATGTTCATTTTAAGACCTATCCATTGGGAGAGATCATTGAGGTCATTGTGCATATTGCTTAGGTCCTCCAGCGATTCTGCCATAAGGACTATAGCATCGGCAAATCGAAGGTGAGTGATGTACTTGCCATTGATGTTAATACCGTATCCTTTCCAGTCCAGTAGCTAAAAAACATCTTCCAATGCAGCGGTGAAGAATTTCGGAGATATAACATCACCCTGTCTTACACCTCTCTGCAGTTGGATAGGTTTCGAACTCTGCTTCTGTACTCGTATAGCAATACAAGTACAAACACTTCAGCACTTCAATATACCGACAGTCAACTTGGCACCGCTGAAGGGACTGTAGCACCGCCCAAATTTCGACTGTATCAAAGGCTTTCTCATAGTCCACATACACCAGGCAAAGTGGCAGATTGTACTCTTCAGTCTTCTGTACAATCTGCCGCAAGGTATGTATGTGGTCTATGGTACTGAAGTCTTTTCGGAAACCGGCTTGTTCGGGAGGCTGGAAGGCGTTGAGTCTGCGTGCGAGACGATTCGTAATGACTCTCGAAAACAGCACGTATACGCGGCTCAGAAGAGAAATCGGTCTGTAGTTGTTCAAGAGAGCGTTGTCGCCTTTCTTAAAGAACAAGACCACCGCACTTCTGCTCCACGTCTTCGGAGTTGTGCCAACACGGAGGACGGAATTGAAGAGCTTCTGAAGGACTTCAACTACCGGTGTTCCATCCGCTTTCAGAAGCTCCTTTGTAATTCCATCCTCGCCTGGGGACTGCCGTTTTAAGATGCTGGAGAGCCATTTTAATCTCGCTTTAATCAGACTGACGTTCGGGATATTATCAGAATAGTGTCGGATAAGACTTGCTCCTGGATCGTTACTCACACTTGCGTGTGGCTCCAACGATGATGTGTACAGCTGCACATAGAACCTCTCAATCTAAATGTCAAAATCTCAGGTGTCCCGGAAACAATGCTGCCACACTCAGTTTTTAGCTTTGACAGTTGGATTTTTCTGGCAGACAGATCTCTGGCAAAGACTTTGGAGCCCTGGTTCCACTCGATCGCTTCTTTAATACGAGCAGTATTAAAGTTGCGTAAGTTTCGTCGCATGCATTTAATCTGTCTGTTCAGTTGCCTGGATGCTGTCAAATCTGTTGACGATTATTATTATTATTATTATTATTATTATTATTTATTTATTTGTCAGAATAAGGTAATACATAATGGTCTTAAATCTAATACAGAAGTTCACTTATTCTGCCTCTTTTATAGGCGTACAAATATTAAATCGTCTTAATTTAATTTCGACATAAAATTTTAATACAAAACTATAAATAATTAATTACGGATAAATGTTACACAAATTGTCATAAATATGTCAAAGTGAAAATCAATAATAATACATGTCATCGTCAAATTGCTATATATGTCACCTATATTTACTATTATAATTATATTAATTAAATAATAATTTTAAAAACAAAATTAGTTGTTGAAATATTCAGAAAGACTATAAAAACACTTGCTGAGAAGCCATTCTATCAACTTTCGTTTAAACGTTTGACTTGTTTCATTCTTTATTGTGTCTGGCAGGTGATTGTATACACGGATTGCCATGTAGGAAGCATTCCTGTTAAAGAATGAGGTGCCTGATTTAGGCAAGAATAATTTATTTTTGTTCCTAGTATGCCTCTGTGTTACATCAGACTGTTTTAAAAATAAATTTAAATTTTGTCTTACAAACAAACAGATATCCCTCACATACATACATGGTAAGGGAAGAATGTTTAATTTCTTAAAATGGGGTCTACAACTCTCACAGTACCCCAAATTGCATACAGCGCGAATACATTTTTTTTGTACTACAAATGCTTTCTGGCTATCGGTAGAGTTACCCCATAACAATAACCCGTAGCTTAGAACTGAGGAAACATAACCATGATATGCACATAGAGCTGCCTCTCGCGACACTGTTCTCCGTAATCGTCTTAGAGCATAAACAAATCGGTCTAATTTTTTACAAATTTTAAAAATGTGCTCCTTCCAATTGCATTGTTCATCAAGTGTGATACCCAAAAATACTGCAGATTGTACCTTTTCTATCGATTTATTATGAAATTTAATGTTAATGTCTATTTTTTTTGATTTGTGTGTCGTAAATTGTATTATTTTTGTTTTGTCAAAATTAATATTAAGGTTATTTAATTCAAGCCATTTAACTACGTCACGAATAGAGTTATTGATTTGATTATTAAAATTATTTATGTCATTAGCCTTTATTATTAGGGTTGTATCATCGGCGAAAAGAATGCATTTTTCTTTCGTAGCTTGAGGTAGGTCATTGATATAAATTAAAAATAAAAGCGGGCCCAAAATACTACCTTGTGGAACACCATATTTAATAATTTTATAATCTGATCTATATGATGATTTTTGTATTTGTTTGTTTTTAGGCACCATCTTACAGATTTCAGTACATTGCCTTCTGTCTTTCAAATAACTAGCTATCCAATTATTTGCTTCACCACGAATACCATATTTTTCTAATTTTTGAAGCAAAATGTCATGTTCTATGTGATCAAAGGCCTGAGTCATGTCTAATAGTACTGCTACTACAGGTATCCCTTGAGATATGCTTTCGGTGACAAATTTAATAAGATGAAAGCATGCAAGTGTAGTTGAACTTTTCTTTACAAATCCAAACTGCTGCCGATTTAATATATTATGCTTTGTAAAGAATAAGTTTAATCTATTACACATAGCTTTTTCAAATATTTTCGATAACACCGGCACGAGAGTAACTGGTCTATAATTATTTACTGTTGCCTTGTCACCTTTCTTAAAAAGTGGTTTTACAATTACTTGTTTTAACTTCGATGGAAAGATGCCTTTACAAAACGATAAATTTATCAAAAAGCTTAAAATTTCAGATATGCTATTTGCACACGCTTTTAATATTTTTGTTAAAATTTCGTCGTATCCGACAGATTTACTATTATTAAGATTCATTATTATTTTACGAACCTCATAACAATCCGTAGGATATAGAAAAATTGTTTTGTCATTCGTTACAATCTGTTTAAGAAGATTATGATTTTTGTCGCGTTTTGTAATATTACCTATAAAGTGGTTATTAAAAACTTCCGCAATTTTTTGTGCATCAGTGTACTTAATGTTATTATACGTTATGTAATCTACGCCCTGAGAGTGTGGTTTACACATTATATTGTTTTTGATAACATCCCAAGTTGCTTTGCATTTATTAGAACTGTTGCCTATATATTTATTATTTACATTTTTTCTGGCAGTGTGGATACATTTTTTCAATATGCGACTATAAGCATTGTATTTTTGTTTATTTAGATTTTTATTAGCATTGCCATGAATATATTTTAAATACAGATTTCTTTTTGTGATTGTTGCCTTTTTTATCCCTTTAGTAATCCACCGCGCTCTCATATTTGTATTTACTATTTTTATTCTAATGTTTGGAAAGCACAAATTATAAAAAACTAAAAATAGATCATGAAAATAGTCAAAAGCTACGTCAATATCTTCTATTGTATATATGTCAGACCAGGATAATGCCCGCATGCAATGATTAAACTTAATTATATTACTTTGACAATAATCTTTTCTATAATCAAACCAGTATGTAGTTATATGTTTTTCAGACATATTTACGCTGAGGGTCTGCGCTGTTTCGTGATCTGACAAACCCAGAAAATGAATGCCCGAATCAGCTTGTATTATGTTGCTAGCAATATGATCAATACACGCTTTATTTCTAGTAGGTATTCTTATGTGAAAGTCAATATTATGATTATTTAATATACTTGTTAATTCAACTGTTGCTTTAGTCTGTTTTAATATATCTATATTCCAATCACCCGTTAATACTAATTTAGTGCTCTCTTTTTTATTAGTCAGTTTTTGTAATAATATATTAAGTTTTTCAAAAAATGCTGGCAATGTTTCAGGTTTAGGTATTCTATATATGCAAATAATAATCATGTTTAATTGACTTAATTTAATTCCACAACATTCAAAACAATACTCACAGCCTAATTCGTTTGTTATCACAATTGATTTATATTTAATCCCTTTCTTAACAAAAATACAACTACCACCTCTTTTTTCATTAAGACGTGAAAAGCTTGCGGCTAGTTTAAAGTTGTTAATGGAAATAATGTTCTCCGTTCCTTTTTTAATAAAAGTTTCACTTAAACATATTATGTCTACATCAATTTTTGATGTCTTTAATTGATCCAATACTATTTCCAAAGAATCAATTTTGCTGAAAAGTCCTGCAATGTTCTGATGTAATATATTCAATTTAGATTTGTTCACGAAAAAAATTATTTGTTGACTGTACACTTTTATTCTGTGGCTTAAAATAATAGGGTATCGTACCTTTTAAAGGTTGTTTTTTACTAGCTGTGGCAAGGTCAATGTGAATATGTGTTTCTTGTTTTTTTAATTGTTGTTCAAATAAATATGGAATTGTACCTTTTTTGAATTCGTATGGCCGATTTGTGTAAGATTTTTTAAAGCCTTTATTTGTTTTAAAGTAATTTATACTATTTGAATTAAGTTTATGTTTACTAACTATAAATTTTTTATCGTAATCTTCAGAGTCAATGTGAAAGTTTATTATTTTTGCTCTATTAATATTACCATGAAGTCTTAAAAATTTACAATTTTGATATAACCGAGTAACACAGTACATATGATTATTCAGAGATTTTTCTTTTAGATAATTATTTTTTAAAGTCTCTAAAACGAATACTCGCACAAATTTTAATTTCTCTAAAGCTACGCTTACCTCACTAGACAGTTTAAATGGGTTTGTTTCATTCTGTCCCATTATAAGTATAACTCTGTCGTTGCTACTCAACTCACTTTTTAAGATGTTGCAATATGATAAAATGTCTGAAGACGTCGCGTTAGGCTTTATTATAGATAACACATCATAGTTATCGTTCCACGTGTTTATCCGTGAATCTCTAATTTCTAGCGATAGTCCTCGTGCCTGTTCATCGCCAAGGATATATATTTTATTTTTTTCACTTTTTGTTAATTTTTTGCTTATGTTGCGTTGTACTGTGATTGGTGATATTTTTTTTATATCTTCGTTACAAATCTTTTGTTCATTGTTTCCGATTTTTGATGTATCTTGCTTAATGTCCTTAACATTTAAAGTCTTATTTTTCAACTTCTCTTGTAAGCATTTCGTAGCACTCTGATTCTTAAATTCGGAAACGGGTGTGGTGGGCGATTCAGTAACAACATCATAATCCGGCTTCTTTTTATTTAAAATAATATTGGAACGTTTTTTGCAGCATCATCTCTCGTCTAACAGCCATGAGATAAAGAGTGTGATCGGTGAGTTTTTGTGTTCTTCTGCGGCGGGTCTTGCAGAACTTAGCCCCAACCACATGGACAGCTTCCACAAGTTTGTCATTCATATCGTCCACTGCATTCCAATCTTCTAGGCACTGAAAGCAGTTACATAACTTGAGCTGAAAGGTTTCGGGATTCTGGATTAGAGCACGGAGCGTTGACTTCATTAGACGAGACCTCTCCAACTTAACGTTTAGGTTCAGTGTGCCTCTAACCATTCGGTGATCGCTGCCAGTGTGACGGCCCAATATTATTATTAATAATTAAATTCAATATAAAGGGGCGTCAAAAAAACAGTCTTAAAAGATATATGTTAAGCAATAGGATTACATTAATAGATTAGACCAATAACATAGTAAATTAAAGGCAAGATATTGGCTTTCATAATAAATAAATTTATTATAAAAACTTGTAAAAATATTTAAAAAATGATAAACAACAGAAATACAAGTCGAAAATATTATAAAAATAAAGATAGATAACGTTTATAAGATAATTAGAAAATTTGTTAAAAATTGTCAAGTTGTGGAAGGAGTTCACGTATAAAAGAAAAAAGAAAATTATGGAAGGTGTTCACGTATAGATGTTTTGTATGGAGGAGCTGCCGGAGATACATTCCTGCAGTTGTACATATATATGGGGTGGTAGGGAGCCCGACTGCCTGAAGTACTGTAGCACAATCACTAGTCCTATATTAGGGACTTATGATATTAAACTCAATGATACAAAAGCAATACTATAGAAGGTCTCCATGATGAATTTGCATTACTATAGTAGGTTCGTGGGTTCGAACCCCATATATTAATGACTTAAGAAAGTAAGGTCTATGATACAAAAGCAATACTATAGAAGGTCTCTATGATGAATATGCATTACAATAGTAGGGTCGTAGGTTCGAACCCTATATATTAATGACTTATGAAAGTAAGGTCTATGATACAAAAGCTATACTATAGAAGGTCTCTATGATTAATATGCATTACAATAGTAGGGTCGTGGGTTCGAACCCTATATATTAATGACTTACGAAAGTAAGTTCTATGATACAAAAGCAATACTATAGAAGGTCTCTATGATTAATATGCATTACAATAGTTGGGTCGTGGGTTCGAATCCTATATATGAATGACTTATGAAAGTAAGGTCTATGATACAAAAGCAATACTATAGAAGGTCTCCAAGATGAATTTGCATTACAATAGTAGGGTCGTGGGTTCGAATCCTATATATGCATGACTTATGAAACTAAGGTCTATGATACAAAAGCAATATTATAGGAGGTCTCCTTGATGCATAAGCATTGTATGGAGTGGTCGGGTGACCGACTGCTCCTAGTACTGTAGCAAAATGACTAGTCCTTATTAGGGACTTGAAAAGGAATATTATGGTGGCGTGTATGCTGCTTCACGAGCAATTGGTCCGAGGTAAACTTGGACTCGCTAACCGATGTGTCCTAGACATATCATCTTAGTACTGGTGGTGAGCGGGTTTGTTGTAGCAATGCGGCTTTCCCGTGGACATCGCACACCCATAGCGTTTGTGGGCGACGTCATAGCGCATAGCTATAAGTCGTCTATCTTTCGGATTGGGGTGATGAGTGTGTTTGGTAGCACTTTTAAGTATAATAGGCATACTCAACTTCATGTCTTAGTGCATTAGCGCTATGATACGTGGAGTTTTGTCCACTGGCGTCTTAGTAGCGTGATAATATGATACGTTGGTGCATGTTTTATATAACAATAAAACAATTTTTAGTGCCGGTGGTAAGCGGGTTTGTTGTAGCAATACGGCTTTCCCGTGGACATCGCACACACATACCGTTTGTGGGCGACGTCGTAGCGCATAGCCATGCGTCGTCTATCTTTCGGATTGGGATGATGAGTGTGTTTGGTAGCACTTTTAAGTGTAACAGGCATACTCAACTTCATGTCTTAGTGCATTAGCGCTATGATACGTGGAGTTTTGATCATTGGCGTCTTAGGAGCGTGCTACTATGATACGTTGGTGATATTTTTTATATAACAATAATAAAAACTTTGTTACCAAAATCGATAGGGGTCATGTGGGTGTGTTGTGAGGGGGGCGCCATCCGTATGATATTTGCATTGATGCTTACTGCTACTTGCGGTAATGCGTCTTGTGATGGATCTGCAGGTGTGCTGCGCCTGATTCGACGCACTCTTGTGGTTCTGGTCGATGCAGGTATGCGGGTGGTGATGTCTGCTGGGATGTATGGGGGACCTTGGGGTGGTGTAAGCCCGACGATAGTCGTATTGATGCTTGTTGCGTTCTGCAGCATTGCGTCTCTGCGATGGTTATTTGGTGGGACGCTATTCTCAATGGCGCTCTCTGCGTCTTGGTTTGACTCACGCCTGAGTAGCTTTGCCCAAGTCGGGTCCCTTCATTACGGGGCTGCAGACTGTCTGCCCTCCACGATGTTTTATATAACAACATAATATTATATCTCTGTAACTTTCCCACCTTTGAATGATTGAAGGCAACTTGTTGGTGGGTGAGACAAACATGATCGAAAATGCATTTACTCAACGTTAGTGACACAAACCCTTTCTCATGGCGAATTATTACTCTTATCTTATAACTGCCTTTTGGCTATATCTGCCGTTGTATTGGTTGGTGGAGCATATGTGTCGACCTCATGCGGGTGGTAGCTGGCGGGAGGATCTGAGGAGACTCTCAAGGCTGCGGCCGAAAGCCGCACAACGTGGGACCCCATTCCCTTGAGGTGAGCCGTAGACTCAAGACACGCTCTGCGGCTAGTAGCCGTGCTGATCATGCAATTGGTGGTGATGCCATACACTTACATCACGTCTGCAGGAGCGGCGGTCTGGCAGGTGGTGGCGCTCACGGAGGGTTTACGGCCAGTGTGCCTATTTGCTAAACCGTGTAACGTACATTCACTGTGGCTGGATTCGTTCGTATTCTGTATGGCGTTTACACGCATTACATGCGCGACTTCGGTCGATGTTTGTGCTTACGCACTCACAAGGGGCCAAGCCTCTTTTACTGGTACGCCAGTTATTTTGCTGTGGACTACGGTCCAGTTCCCGAATTAACGTTCCCTTCGGGGGGAGTGCATCAAAATGGTTGGCACTCACCGCGCACGGCGTGTGTGGAGCCGTGTGCCTCCCCTACATTTTTTAAATAAATGTAGGAGAGCGAAGCCCTTGTATCGGGTATTTTGTATAAATATATTTTGAGCCTTTTCCGAGCGGGAAGGGATAATAATAACGTAAACCTGATACAAGTAGAATAGGGACCTTTTATGTTCTTAACCTTTCTCGAGCCCTGTCTTCGTGAACGGGGTTCACTTAGCTTATAAGGCACTACCAACAGCTTTCAATTGCTCTAGTGAATACTCATTCTTCCAAAAGACACCTAAAAGAACTAAGTTACTAAACAAATACAACGTAAATAAGGGTCCTAACTAAGACGATCACGCCAAAAATATTACAAACGGCCTATTATTAAACCTTTTGAAAGATCATTTAGAAAGATCAAAACATATTTTATTAATCCCGGTCACATATATATAAAAAAAAAAAAAAAAATAATTTTTTATTATAAAGGTGAATTAATAATATTTAATATAATATTATTTATTACTATGAGAGGGGGGAAGCGTTACACCAGTTTTCACCCTTGCGATCACTGAGACATCACTGAACAGTTGGCGTCGGGTCGTCATAATGAAGTCAATCTCATTTTTTGTCGAACCGTCGGGGCTCGACCAGATCCACTTCCTGTGAGGCCGCTTCTGGAAGAAAGAATTCATCATAAAAAGTCCCTCTTTCTCCATGAAGTCCCCTTCATGAAGTAGCCCTATCCCAAATTTCCCTACCTTCAGCTCACCGTTCTTTCTTGTGCCCAGTTTTGCGTTGAAGTCCCTTATATCCCATTAACACTGTATAGTGAGTTATGGAGGAATGCATGGCTCTAGAAATATCCTCATACATTTCCTCCACCTCCTTATTGGGATGTTCCGACGTTGGCGCGTAAACCTGTATGACCTTCAGCGAATACCGTTTTGTGATTCTGAGTATAAGGTACGCAACCCTCGTCGATACACTCCCATCTTTAAAACGTTGTTAACGATAGACTTGTGGACGATAAATCCAACACCTCCTATGGATAGATGGTCGCCCTCCCGGTGATAGAACAAGTTGCCGGATTCGAGAATCACCGTGTCCTCCCCCCTCTCTTTGGACCTCGGATAATCCTACAATATTCCAGCGCAACTTGTCTATCTCTTCTTCCAGCTTCAGGATCTTCACGTCAGTCCTCAGGGTGCCTGAGTTAAATGTTGCCAGGTCCATTAATCGTAGGTGGCAACCGCACCTCCACCGGAAATTCTTAGCACCTCCTACCCCGCCGTTACCATGGTCGCCTCTGTAGCCAGGAAAAGCTGGGCCGCTGGGGACTGAGGGCCGTCTATTTGTGTAATTATTCATGTGGGGGGGGGGTATATTGCCATAGTTGCCATGCTTGGCGCGCGGGTTGGCAACCGCAGTTTTTTGTTTTATAGTTGCTGTTATCAGGAAGATGCTACTGCCCATCTCCTGCCTGTTTCCCACTGTCGCCTTTTACGACACCCATGGGAAGATATGGGGTAGTGGATATTCTTAACCGCCACTACACGGCAATGTATGTATATATAATAAACAATAATTATGGCGACGTAGCTACAGATTGGAGAATATAGGAATGGGAAGGGAATGTCATAGTTGTAGCCCTCATCGAGAAATGCCTTAAAAAAACTGTAAAATGGATATGTCCTAAAATTAAGGGAATTTGGAAAGGTAAGGAAACACAAAAATTCTCTTAGAAAAATTGTGGTGGGGCGATGAGACTAATGCGGGATAATAGGAGCAACAAATGCTGTAGTGGAGAAATGATTGTACACGTTTCAGCAAAGACGAATACATAACCATTTGAGCATATTGCACAGCATTTTAAAGCCGCCTTAATTTTTGGTCTCTTGATCGTAACGCACAACGCTGCGGTATGAGACTCACGACGCGAAGAATCTCCTAAGTGTGAGTTGTTTATGTTTAGCAGTGAGCACATATAACCGCCGGTACGACATACTCCGCCGATCGTCGAGTCCGTTTTAAGACGCTCGTGTCTATTGTGCCTAGTCACGTTCTTAAGTGCCACTACCGCACTTCCCCCGACCCTTTTATTATAAAAGGGGTAGGCAGTGCCCACAGTGAGTAAGCCAGTTATCATCATCCCCACCATCCGCGTCGCGCATCTCCATCCGCTGCCGATCGGATGGTTATTTTAGATAGGGCCTTCTGATTACCACTGACTGAGTTAGGTAGGGAACCATGTCAGGTAAGGATAAGGGGGAGCCCCCCCCCCTAAGTCAAGGAAACCACCGGACCGTCCCGGCGTACTGGAGAGGCCTATTGCCTATAGGGACATTTTCAACCCAGAGAGGATGAGAGTAGTATGAATAATATCCTACTCTCAAATCCCGACCCGGACGCTTTCGTCGCCGGGTAAGGAGCCCGCATCGAGGGCCGCGCTCTCGCCCATCATACCTGAGTGTACGACTGGGCGTGAAATGTTGCCTCTACAACAATAGCGGGCTATGAAAACGCGACGAAGGCACACACCACCAGAAACCGATGCCTCCCTCCATGAGAAGAGGCAGCGCATCGGTTCTCAAGTATCATCAGAATCACCATCACCAGCATCATCGGATGATGAGGAGCCCCAACCTGCGACTAGGATGAAGGTCCATACCTCATCTCCTAAATCGCCATCACCGCCACAACAGCCACCATCCATCTCACCGGACCGGCGCAGTCATGACTCGGCCCAAAACGAGCAAGGAGGTGAGGAATCCTACAGCTGGGGCTCTACAACGTACGCAACCCTAGCGCATCCGCCGGAAGATCATCCCCGGTGCAGACTACCAACCCGTCCGGGTTAGCTCAAGATGACGGACAGCGGCCGACAACGAGCTATGCCCACATGGCTGCGGCCCCCGCAATACCACGACCGCAATCGGCGTAGGAGCCTCAGAAAACTGAAAAAGAGAAGAAGAAAGCATGATACCCGCCGATTGTTGCTGAATGCCTCCCGGACTGGACTAGGCATTTCGAGGAACTCAATAGAAAATCGGGCCACCCTCCTAATGCCCGTCCGTTCGGGAAGGGTGTAAGATTCGCACCCCAGAGTCCGGAGGAGTTTCGTACCATACAGAGATATATGGTCGAACTCTCCGAGAAAGTCCCGAACTATGTCGTGGTATTGTTATACCCCGGCAGAGGAGAAGCCCCCTAAAGTGGGCATCCGGGGCCTGCCAGTGGGCACAGATACCAAGATGATTGAGGAGGATATCCGGGCAAAAGGCTTCCCCATCACTTACGTGAAGGCCATACCACCACGTAGAGGCAAACCGGGCTGCCTCTACTACGCACAGCTGAAGCATCTGAGCCTGGAGCGGCTACAAGACCTTTACCGGATCGACGAGCTCCTCTACATGAGAGGAGTCGTCATCGAAGCCTGGCAGAGAAAAACGGGACCGGCACAATGCCACCGTTGCCAGGCTTTCGGCCACGCCTCCGCAAACTGCTTCAGGCCAGTGAAATGCGTTCGCTGTGCCGGGGAGCATATTGCTAGCCTTTGCCTAAGGGGTAGAGAGGAAGAGCCAAAGTGCGCTAATTGTGCAAAAAACCACACTTCCAACGATCACCGCTGCCAGTCCTGAGGAGGATTGCCAGGAAGCAGGGGATCGTTTTACCTGTGCTACTCCCGGAGAACCCCAAGAGGATCCCCCAGAGTCGCCCAAAGGCTGTTACCATTCAGGAGGATGGGTGGTCACAGTCACCAGAGGGAAGGGTAAGCAACCACCCCAAGCAACCCGCCCCCCCCCCCAACGCCACGGAGAGGCAACCTTCCCAAAGGAAGAGGCAGAGGAACAGGATCAGGAAGACTGAACAGCCTCCTCCTCAGGCTGTGAGTACCTCTACCCATCAGGACAGATAGCCTCACAGGCGCAGGTTACTGCGAGACCACCACCAACAATCACGATGGGTAGAGCACCAGAAAGGGCTCTACCAGAAAGTAGGGCCCGCTCTATACATAGAGCTCGCTCTACACACAGAGAGAAGACCACCACTAATGCCCCGAGAACAGTGCCTTCACAACGTAGACCATCAACGTCCGGCTTCGAGACAGCTGATGCCATCCATAGATTGGTAGGCATAGCTATCGGCACTCGTAGTCGGCACTCAAGTCCTGGCCGACATAAGGGCCGGGACAGACCCTGTAACCACCGTTATGAAGGCGCTGGCATCGCTTCTGGCTAGGCACTACAGAGGATAGTAACCTGCGCCTGCTTTACTGGAACCTGGACGGGATTTAACACAGGATCCATGGACTCCGCACGGTCACCCAGCAGCTGGACATCCAGGTGATCTTGCTGGGTGAAACCAAAATATGACCATCAACGCATCTTAAGCTGCCAAATTATACGATCTACAGGAGGGACGAAGTCAATTCTCTAGGGATCGCTTATAGAGGGACAGCGATTCTGGTGAGGAGAGACATCGTCCACCAAGAACTGGAATTACCAGACTTCAATGGCGTTCAATCGGCATAAAAATGGAGGCGGCGGGCGAGGAACTAAGGATCTTTGCAGCATACCGTCCGCCAAGGACTCCATTCTACTCAATGATTTCTTATATTTACGCGAACACTACACATTGATTAAAACTATTTTTACGGTTTTTATCGCGTTTATTTTACTATTATTTTTAATTCCCGACGTTTCGGGCGCTTTCCAGCACCCACGGGGGACTGAGATGACTGACGTCCCGATGTCATTGTTAAACCCGGAGTACCTTCAGCTTTTTTGATTATTGTTTATGGTCCGATCTATGCAAAATGAACTGACTATGTCCTGAGGTCTTACAGTGGTATGCCTGGGTTTAGTTTTAATTTTATTGATTATAGGATCCCAAGCAGGTGGTAGTACCCAGCCTCCTTCTCTATTGAAATTAGGATGTTTTTTAATTTCAAGAGCCTCACGTATCATCCTTGGTAGGAATCGGCGTTCTTTCGCGAGGATTTGTGGTCTATCAAATCTGATGTAATGGTTGGGGCCGTCTAGGATATGATCGCAAACTGCAGACTTCCCGGAACGTTGATGCTTCACATCGGCTATATGTTCTTTTACGCGGGTTCACTCTATCCCCTCACTCTCATAACCCGATGGGACGGTAAAACGTGCAGGACAATGGCTTTACGTGCTTTCCGATGCACGAGGCTGGGACACCGCCAACTTCCTGACGCCGGGCAGCTACTGAGAATTTCTTGACAAAAAAATCTCCACAATTGATTCTTTTCTTCAGTAATTCTCAATAATTAATTTGGCCTGACCTGGAATTTGAACCCAGGATCTCATGTTCAGCAGTCACATAACTACAACCACTAAAACAATGAGGCAGTCAAGGAATTAATAATAGAGATAAGACCTACTTTCATTGGTGCAGGCGGGGATCAAACCTGTTCGATCCCCGCCTGCACCAATGAAATTGTAAATAAAAAGAACAGCGTGCAAAACATATCCTTGTGCGCTGTATATAGGCTGAAAGTTTATCTTTTTATATTTTATCGCATAACAAGTAAATTGTTAATTTTACCGACTGTTTCTAAAATTAACATATTTTCGTAAAGTAGAAAAACTCTTGCAAATATCAATACGTTATTCAGTTTTCTGGTAGAATATTTACACATTGGCTGATCCCACTATCTCAAACGACAAGTTTCAGTATCAAGAAAACGATTTTTCTCGATTATATTACCACAGATTAGATTTCACAGCCAGAGACTCCGATTCTGGTCGCCATATAAAGAGGCTTAGACAAATTGAATAAGCTATTACAAGGAAACAAATTCATCGACAATGTTTTGGAATTTAAAGAATATGTAACTTTCCAAATGTGTTTGTGTATTTAATATTAAAAAAATTAATTTGCTAAGTATATGTGCTTGCAAAATAAAAAAAATATATACAACATGTAACCGTGTTATGTAAAAGTTTTCATACTAATTGCACGAAATAATATATTCTTGCTTAATTTTATATAACAAAATCTCGCTGGGATTTCCGCTGGTCCTTCCCAGGGAGATATTTTCCAAAAAAGTGGTAAAATTAAAAATTACTTTCATTATTAATTACATGTAATCTATCTCTACGAGTATATATAAAAATCAATTATTTTCCGTCAGTCTCGTTCGTGTGGTATAGTCAAATCGTGGTAGTAAATATTTATATTAATATTTTTTTATGCAATATAGATTACAAGTAATTCTTATTGAAAGTCACTTTTTTACTTTACCAATGGTTCGAAAAATACCTCCGTCCTGGGAAGAACCAGTAGCAAAACCAGCGGGACTTTTTTCTTTAAAATAAATTTTACAATGTACAATGGTCACAAAATAAATTAAAATTTATTTAGAAACAGCTTGGAAGCGACCACCTGATTCCCAGGGGTTATTATCAACCATGTATTCATTTATATCATAATAACCCTTTCTATACAGTTTTTTTTAAATTAAATATTTAATCTTGGTAATAGAGAGACCTTGTATATTTTCTGGGACTTTATTGTAATAGCGTATACATTGCCCCAAGAATGAATAAGTGATTCTGTGGAATCGAGAAACTGGTATCACTAGCTTGTGTTTGCCCCCAGTGTTTACAGAGTGTATATCACTTTTTTTACTAAAACTACCTTTGTTTTTGTGAACAGACAACAATTTTCATAGATATACTGAGAGACCAAAGTTAATATATTTATTTCTTAAATATTCTTAAAGAGGCTCTCTCAGTTTAAAATTGTAAATAGCTCTTATGCTGCTCTTCTGCAAAACAAAAATAGTTTCTAAATCGGCCGCATTCCCCCATAGCTAAATGTAATATGACATTATGCTATGGAAATAATGAAATAAACTAATCTAGCTGTCTCGACACTAGTGAGATCTCTAATCTTTTTTACAGAATAAGCTGCAGAGCCTAATTTGCTTGCTAATTTAGATATGTTGGGGCCCCACTGAAGCTTAGTGTCGACAGTGATGCCAAGAAAAACAGAGGATTCGACAGGACTCAGTTCTTCCCCATTTAAAAACAGATTGGTACTCGGATTATTAACATTTATTGTAGTAAATTTAATACATTTAATTTAATTGCCGTTTAAATGTAGATTATTAACGTTAAACCAATGTACTAATATAAAATAGATATAGCATTATTCACTTCACACACACTAATATAGATATAGCATTATTCACTTCATCACATTTAAATGATTGACGTTTAAGTTTAAAAATCAAGCAAACATCATCCGCAAATAATACTATATCTTGATTATCCCCTACTGGAATGGTCCATGAAATGAGCCATCCCTCATTGATAATAAGTTTGTGAAACTGATGTGAAATAATTTTTTCAATAATTTTACTTAAAGTCGATAGTACAGAAATTGGTCTCAAACTGGCGGGGTCTTATAAAGTATCAGAATTTAATAAAGGTGCTATTGTATCCGTTACAGATGCAAAAACTTCAATATAAATCCCCCATAAGTCTGCCGTTTTCTCACCATCAATATTTTTAAAATATTTAATAATATCTTTTGGCAATACTCTATGGAATTTAAAAATATTTGAACAAGCCTTTACATTTTATTTATTAAGCAATGATTCGGCGATAGGGATAGTAATTTATATGTGGCAGATTCATTTTGCACTTATATTATGGTTGTAGCATGAATGCGTTGGCTAGACGGGGTAGGGATCAAACTCTTACAGAATACCAGAGTAAAATAGCATATCAATGATGCTGTGTTTCTTATGATGAGTGTAGAGCACCCACTGACCTATATCAAAATAATTCCATAAAAATAATAACCTATTTATTAATCCTAATTTCTTTAACCAGTATATAACAAATATAGTGAACATAATAGGGGGAAACCAACTTTTCTACGGAAATAAAGTTTCAATGGTCATTTTTATATTTTCTCTCTTCGACTCAAATATTTGTTGTATGCGTGGCGCAAGCTGCTCCTTATCTTATTCTATTTGTTCAGGATTCTCAGCACTTGGAAAACTATTTACACTTAAAAAATTCCCAATATAAAAAGAAGCATTATTTAAAACTTATACAGGACAAAAGGTTTTATCACATAAAAAGTTGAAAAAATAACAAATAAAATGCAGCCCAATCGATTGGGTTTATTTAATTGTTTTAATATTCAGTTGCATTATTTTACTAAACAAACTTAACGAACAAACAAAAACCAGGCTTCATTTCGATAACAAGAAGAATTCTAAAAGCGCGGACTTCCTACGTTATACAGGCTTTGAGCGCTCTCTTTTCAACTGCATGCATATTTGTGCCGCTGAAGTAATTGAAAATATGATATTCAGTAAAAAATTGTTACTTTATTTAAAACGTTTTTGCTTATTATGAGGAAATAAAGGATCGGACATGCGGCATGCGACAGGAAGGACAAGCGGTTCGCCAAAGCAATGATTGGAGAAACCTCGCTCGAAACGTTCGCCACTAGAGCTTGTCTCTGCTCTTCCGGCGGTTGTGACACTGACGAAGGTTCGAAATCGGTTATTGGCTATTGCGAGGGATCCAATTGAACCCAAGAAGGTCCGTGGAACCAAAGCGGGTGGTCCATTATTTGCATCGGGGTGAGTCCACGGGATAGACAATCGGCAGGGTTTTCCGTACCGGACACGTGATAAAAGTTCCGCGTTTCTAACTCGTCTTGGATCTTGGCCACTCGGTTCGCGACAAACGTATCCCAACGGTGGGGTGAAGAATGAACCCAGCATAAGGCGACGGTGGAGTCGGAAAAGACAAATATCCTTTCTATGTGAACTCTATCCCTACATGCGCTGATAACTGCGGTAATAAGCTTGGTGAGTACTAATATTGCGCAAAGCTCTAAGCGCGCCAGAGAGACAACCTTACGGGGGGAGACTCTCGACTTAGAACTAATGAGGCTAATCGAATTTCTACCATTATTCTGAACGTGGAAATACACAACGCCCCCGTAAGCCTTCTCGCTGGCACCTGCAAACCCAACGACCGTTATGACGCTATTTCTATCGACGTTTATATGACGCGGTATTCTAATTTCTCTTAGTAAAGGAAGTTCCTCTCTAAAACGCTGCCACAACCGAACAATGCTGTCAGGTGGCGAGTCATCCCAATCGCATTCAAATAACCAAAGTTGTTTAATCAAAAGCTTAGCGTATAATACCACCGGAGCTACGAAACCCATGACGTCCCATAATCTAGCAACGCACGACAGTATTGTGCGCTTTGTGCATTTCTCTACGGGCGGATTTACCTTAAGACTAAACACGTCGGACTCTTGTGACCAACGTAGACCGAGCACCTTGTGTGTATCAGAATCGTCGAATTCCTTTATCGCCGAAAGACGGTGTGATAGTGGGATTGTATCTAAAACCGGACGCGAATTACTAGTCCACTTCACAAGATCGAATTAACCCGATTTCATGAGCCTTATAACCTCGGCGGTGGTTAGGATGGCCTCCTCCACGCTATCGACCGAGTATACAAAATCATCCATATATAAACCGCTCTCAATTGCCCTCTTAGCTTTAGGGTAAGAGGGACCTTCATCGTGGGCGAGCTGTTTCACCGTGCGTAACGCATGAAATGGGCTCGACTTTAAACCAAAACAAACGCGGTTAAATTCAAACACCATTAGAGGTTCCTTTGGGTTGAAACGATATAAAATGCGTTGGAATCTACAGTCGCATTCACGGACCCCTATGCAAAGAAACATTTGGCGAATATCGGCGGATAGTGCTATACTAAACAAACGAAAATTGGCTATTATATTAAATAAACTGCCCTGTAAATTTTGCCCACTATAGAGGATATCGTTAAGCGACAGGTGAGTGCTAGTTTTAGCACTAGCGTCGAGCACTACACGTAACTTAGATGTAAGTTTGTCCTCCCTAATGACCCCGTGGTGTGGTATGAAATACGACGGTGTGTCTTCGTAGTTATCTAATTTCGAAGCCACGAGTGATATGTAAGCTTCTCTTATATATTCGTTAATGACGCCGTCATAAGCTTCTTTTAACTGGGTTGAAGCGAGCGTCTTACGCTCCAAGCTGTAGAAACGTTTTTCCGCCATTTGACGCGAATCGCCGAGAGATAAAACATCTCCTTTAAAGGGTAGCGCTACACTATATCTACCGTCGCGATGACGAACGGTCTTGCGGACGTAAATTTCCTCGCATAATCTGTCATCTGAGCTAGCTATGGGTGGGACGTTCACCTCCTCCATCTCCCAAAATTTGCGGACTAACGACTCGAGCAGTTCGACAACCATACCACAATAAGAGGTTGCCGAAATACTATCTATGATGGGGGCGGAGCCAACGATGACATAGCCCAATACAGTTTCCAGTGCGTAAGGCGCGGTATGCGAGGAGTTGCCCCTGACCTTGTTATTTAGCAAAAGATGAGGGAAAAGCGATGCTCCAATGAGCATGTCTATGTTTCCAGGAACGGCGAAAGTGTCGTCCGCTAGAGTCAAATTTTTAAATTCAATCATTGCCGAGGTGTCAACCGAAACGGTTGACAACCGTTCAGTGACCCTATCTACTACTAGCGCATTTATATCAAAGTTAACGTTACGATCTATCCAAGAATAAAATTTTAAATTTATATATCCCTGGGTAGCTTTACTAGTACCTCCGATGCCTTTGACTACAGGACATGAAAGTGACCTATTTATTACTAAGCCTAAGCGCTGACAACATTGTCGCGTTATAAAGCTATTTTGGGCTCCGCTGTCCAGCAGTGCACGGACGCTTTGTTCGTTTCCACGCGAATCCCTAACCAAAATACGCGCCGTACCCAGTAACACGGTTGAAGGAGGTTGTGCTCCCATATTTGCCAATGAGCACAGAGCGACATCACCAGGTCGACCGCTAGAATCGTTGACTTTAGTAGGGGTGAATTCCTTGTCCGCTTTACTTGATACCGCTATGTTGCTATTTTCAAAATGTAATAGCGTGTGATGTTTCCTGGCGCACTTGCTACATACGGAACTCGAATTGCATTTTGCAACTAAATGCTTATCACTTAAGCAGTTCAGACATAGGTTGTTTGTCTTTACTAATTTATAACGTTCGCTTGGTGAATATTTACGAAAAGTCGCACAATTATATAAATTACCGTGTTTATCTTTACATACGATGCAAGCATGCTGAAGTGATGCTGACGTAGCGGTTACGTAAGTTAACGACCCTGCTATTTTAGATGGTTGAGTCTGTCTACGGTCGACGCACCTTTTAATCTCCTGTTTAACGTTCGGAGAGCGCTGCATCACCTTTATTTGATCTCGCACGAACGATGCTAATGAATGAAAGGAAGGCATCTCCGAGCTACGATGCTCCATTTCAAACGCACCCACGGTGTCGGGGGTCTAATTTCTTTAGTGCAATATGGAGAAACACCACGTCCATAAGGTCATTAAATTTCAAATTCTTAAGTGCAGCCACCGATGCCACAAATTTATCTAAAAACTGCTCTAAGCCGTTGATATTCGCGAATGATATAGGTTTAAGATCGAATATCTGGTTCAAATATTCGGAAGCTAACATTCTCCCATCTTCATATTTAGTTTTAAGCGTTTCGAATATTAACAAGTAATTGTTTGCTCTAGATGTAAAACCCGAGCAAATTGACTGTGCCCTGCCACTAAGTTTACTAATTAAATAATATAATTTTTCAGCGTCCGATAACGACGGATGGAACGTGTATATTGTTTTGAAAACTACTGAAGAAGAAGGGCCATGTCTTAATATCACCATTGAATACCGGAATATCTATTGGCGGCAACCTAATTGAGTCACGTGGACGTACCTGTATTTCCGGCTTTGCTTCGTTTTGAGATGGTATAATCTCCATCTCCAGTGTCCAGTGTTTCGCCGTTCTTTTCACGCGACACAACATATCTTCAAATGCTAGAAGCGGTTGGTAGTTCACTATGTATTTCGGGTCGATTTGTAATTCCAAATGATTAATTTGGTCTAATATTCTTTCGTAATCCGTCCGCAAAGAATCCACCGTTTCAATTTCTTTCAAAAAAGTTTCCCGCACTGCTTCTACATTAATGTTCTTTATGTGATCACTAATACTTTGTATACGTGAAAAAAGTATGTCCCTCTTGGCATAAAGCGTTTTAGTTTTAATTTCATTTCCACTAACTGCCATTTTAAATTATTATAATAAAGTTATATTAATCACAATTAATCTCACAACGCACAAATAATTGAGGATGGACACTCGTTATGCCGTATTAGGTAATTAAATCGAACACCTGTTACAGCGAGTCGAGGTGACGCGTTGCTCGCCAAACTCAATATTTTTATCAAAATTGTCGGGTAAGCGTACCAAACGGTTACGATTACACTGTTCCAATTATTTAAGCGACTAATAAGCTTTAAATTAAAACCAAATACAAACACTATTTAAATGAATAATTCTGTTTGCGAGTACCTAACCAAAATTTAAATTTAAACGAACACTATTTAAGACTATTCCATAAATTATAGTGCATTATCTAAATAATTAATTTAATAATTCGACCAGAAAATGGTTGAACGACTACTAAACACCAGTCCAAATCCGGCTCGAAGGACCATAAAATGGTGGAGCGTCGATCCTAAGGTTGCCGAAGTCTAATTCCCCGGTCGATCCTTAAACCTATTACGCGAGATATTAATCAAAGTGGACTGTATCTTCGAAATGCTTCTACGCTTATATAACGACGACTATAGCGCGCGGTACAATGCACTCGCTTTTCCCTAAAACGAACTATTATTTGCCAAATCGATGAAAGCTATCCTGCTTGATTAGGAGAAAAACAAAATTGGAGCGGGTTAAAACACAATTATATCAAGCAGGCAATATTATTAGGAATATTCACTCACCGGGGTGTTTTCTTCTATGCTGTTGGGCACTATAGCTGCGACTTCTGGAACTTCTTCTGGACAGACACTCTGGGGCCCCAGAGATACGTCTGGAGAGAAGCGGTGTGGTTTCAACGACGAGCGCGGCGGGAAGAGAGTGCGCGTCGGTCGCGCGTGCCTTTTATACCTTCGGTTGCGATGATTACGTGATATTCTAGGATCATCTTCTTTCCCCTCCCACCCCACCACCCCGATGTGTCGATAGGAGGGTAGGAATGATATCGTTTTGGAAAGGGATAAGCGATTTGGCAGCCTACCGTCAAAATAAAAAATACGAATGGTTTCCGCGCAACCAAACGGAAACCAATATAAACAGACATAAAAACAAATTAAAAAAAACATGTCACTAAAGACGACGCCATTGAGCAAAAAATTTACTCCTTACAACAAAACCTTATTATAAAAAACAGAGATATGTGGTATTGCTGAAGAGGAAGCGGAGAATCTATTCGATTTAAGAAAAACAATCGCTATAAAAAAAACAAAAAAAAAAACAGTCAGTAGTGATTTTATCGTTGAGAGGTGAGTGCAAATATATGTGGTTGTATTCTTCAAAAAAATATAGATATCAGCTGCCGAGACATTGGAATTTCGCAAGGAAGCAAGATTTACTGCATCGCTGACAGCTGCAACTGCTTATTTATTGTGGAAATCAAAAACGGACCTAAAAAGAAATAATCTTTACAAATTCGTGTGGTGTAAGAATGGTATTATAGTGGCAAGAAAACATGAAACAGATAAAATATACCACATTCGATCTAGTGATGATGTAGAAAGATTGGTAAAATTATTCAACACAAAACGAAATTGTATATAACTCCAACTGTCAAATTATTATTTTAGTGTTTGATGGAAAATTTCACTACCAAAAATAATGAATATACATATAATAGCTGGAATGCATTCATAGAAAAGACTCCCAAAGAATTTAACTATTTAAGTACGCTTCATGTAAATATAAGATCCATGCTAAAAACTTTGACCAACTTGAATACATAAGAAGCAACAGCTCAAGAATAATACACATCATAGTAGTTACAGAAGCTAACGTAAGAGCATAGTGCTCATCTTTATTTCAACTAGAAGATTATGAGATATATTCACAACTTCGCAAAAACAAAAGAGGTGGAGGAGTCATCTTATATGTGCATAAAAGTGTTTCGATAGATTAACTTTCGCAAATTGAAGTGTCAACAAGCTAAAAAAGGCACAACAAAAAAAAAGAGGGGAGGAGTATCTATATGTGCATAAAAGTGTTTCGATGAATAGGTTTTCAGTGAATACATGCTTTTCCGAATCAATTATTGGTGAAGTGTCAACAAGCTACAACTATAAATTGTGTATTTTTGCATTATACCGGCATCAAAGCTCTAAACAAGTAATTTTGTCAGGGAAATCAAACAGATAATAATACATTTTCCTCCAAAAAGTAATCTTGTAGTTATAGGGGACATAAATATAAACATTAAACTAAATGAGTCAAATGTTAACTTATATCTTAACACCATGTGTGAGGTAGGCCTTGATTGTGGAATTCGACAGTATAAACGAATTGAATCAATAGGGAACTTGATTACCAAAAGCTGTATTGATCACATATTTATACGAAACCTTGACAATCGCAGTGCTACTAGTTCATCCATACATACTGCAGTGATAAATAACTCCATAGCTGACCATTATAAAACCGGTTTTGTGATAGTCTAGGCTTAATTACAGAAAGATAAAATTAAATATTTTACTAAAACAAACCATCGGCAATTACTAGATGAATTGCGTAATGTAGACTGGAGCTAAGGGTTAACATACAATAGTTCTAATGACATAATGAACCTTATTTTTAATAAATACAATTATATCCACAAAAAATGTTAATATACTGCAAAAATACACACAGGTAAAAGGAAGAACAGTGTATCGATAAATAAAAGAGTCATAAAAATGTGTAATATTAAGAATAAGTTGTTATTTATATGGAAACAGGATGAAAGTAACTTAAAAAATAGATTATTGTATAATAAGTATCGAAATAAAACAAAAAATATATTAGTTAAATATATATTCAACATCGTGTCGCTTAGCAACTGTCAGTTTTGTGTATATTTTAATACCACAATTTTTATCTTTAGTTTACATTTTTATATTAATAATGAAAATAAATTTTTATATTTATTTTATTTACATTAATATATAAAGTAAAAAGCTAAAGAAGTGATAATTAATAATATTTGACGTGCTTTACGCCCAAATCCCGTGAACTACCCACAATGGTGTTGGTGAAGTGTGCTAACTGTAAGAAAAATATTACCAAAAAAGCACCGGGTCTAGTATGTAGCAGGTGCAACATTACTGTCCATTCGGATCCAACCTGCGTTAAGCTGTCTAATAAACAGATTAATGCTATACGCAATTCGCCGAGCATCGAGTGGAGCTGCGATGAATGTATGAAAATGTATCCCGTAGGTCTTCCTTTTTCATTCCGGACGGAGAGGCTGATGACGATGACTCTGTCGTTATGAGTTCTTTGAATACCCAAATTGACACCCAGAAGCTTATCAGTGACATCAGCCGGGAGTTAAAGAAAACGTTCCGGGAAGAAATTGGAAATCTATAAACTTCAATTGATTTCCTGGGTGAGCAACTACTATTGACCAAACCCTAAAAAAACACGATAGCAAAATGAAAGAACTAGAAAATAAAAATCAAGATCTACAAAATAAGAATAAAAACCTAGAACTTAGAGTGATCATACTAGAACAAGAAATAAAAACGTTTCAGCAGAAATCTTTATCAAATATGGTAGAAATTGCAGGCCTACCGGAGGCTTCAATCAAAGACGTCGATAAAATCCTAGAAACGCTAGCTTCAGAACTGAATACTAAGGTGAGCGACATTCAATCTTCACAACGCTTGCCCAGCTCTAAGGACCGCCCTGGTCCAATCCTTGTTGAGATGAAAACAAAGACAGCTCAAAAACAATGGATTGAAGCTGGTAAAGAGAAATGTCTCTCCGTGGGAACTATCCTACCAAACTCGCCGAAGGAAGTAGCTGAACAACGAGTGTACATCAGGGAGGCCCTTACCAAGCACTTAAAAACTCTATTATATAACACCAAAGCGAAACTTGGTAAGATTTTCCAGTATATTTGGTGTAAGGACGGTAAAGTACTTGTCAGGAAAGGTCATAATACTAAAATTTACTATATTCGATCAGATAATGATATTGAATTACTCCTAAAACAATTAGATAGCTCTAAAACCTCTTAATCATATATTATTTTCTTTGTATACTATTGTTCGAATATACCTACCTAACTACTTACTACTCTTCAAACTTTATTATGACCATAAACATTAAATAATTTGGTAACTGTAACGATATAAATAACTATTTTCAACAATTACCGAAAACCAAAAACGTCATGCATTACTTACAAGTTTAAATTTTAATATACGATCACTCATAAAAGATTTTACGAAACTTCAACAAGTTATTCATAAATATCCCATATTTATGATATCTTCTAAATATCCCATAGACTTGATTATTCTAACCGAAGTTGGTGTAACAGATATGATTGTTAACCTTTTTAATTTACCGGGTTATAATATGTACTACCGATTGCGATCGGCGGAACGAGGAGGCGGTATCATTGCTTATGTCAAAAACCATCTCAAGTTTACACTAACACCACGTAAAAGTATCATGTTCGAAAACGTAACGGGTATCTTAAAACTGACCCCGACCGTAGATGTAGTTGTATGTGCAATTTATAAACCTTCAAAAAGAAACAAGGATTTGTTTGTAAAGGAGCTTGGCAGGTATATCTCAAACTACGACACTAATAAAAACCTCTTATTAATCGGCGATTTCAACATTGACCTAAAAACCATTTCATCTTACAGGGACACTTATTTACAAACACTCAGCGAGCGCGGATTAATGTGCGAAATTTCAAACTATACTAGAATTGAAACAAGAAACAATAAAGTCACTAAATCTTGCATTGATCACATATTTGCGAGATTCCCCACATCAGATCCGTACTCAGCTGTGTTGAACGTTGCATTGGCTGAACATCGGGGCATAGTGTTTACGTGTCTTGACGACTCGCCACCTACAAGACGCGTGCAGAAAGTAACACAAAAAACTAGTTTTGATCATACTATTTTTAGTAATGCGGTGAGTATTACAGATTGGAAACAGACAAATAACATGAGTTCGTCAAATGGTATACTTTTATTTATAAAAAAATCGTTCCTAACAGCTATAAAGACTGCGACTATTAGTAGGTCTGTTAGGTATTCTAAAAATCGTAGGAATCTGCCTATAGCCCCTTGGATCAATGGTAATGTTACCCGATTATGTGGAAAAAGGGACTACTTATTTAAGCTTTGGAAAAATAGCTCTTTTGTTCCTAAAATAATACTAGAATATAATAAAACTAGAAATAAACTCAATAAACTAATAGAATCAAAACGAAATACATACTATCTTAATGAAATACATAATACTTTAAAGATACAAAAAAAGTTTATAAAATCATTAACCAGATGTTAGGACGAGTAACACTATCCATTGACGAGGCGATACTGAAGGCTTTTGACGGACAGGGCCTTACCACCAAAGCGATAGCTAACAACTTCGCAAACAGCTTTGAAAAGGCAGTTAAAGACATTGTTCCTCAATGCAGCTTAAAATTAACCAATCCACTAACTTATCGGAGACCGGTGGATTCAAGTATTTTTTTTAAAAAAAAGTTTCTCAGAAGAATGTTAACGAAATTATTAAGAGACTGAACTCACATAAGGCTCCTGGACCTGACGGTATAAGAGTAGCTGATCTAAAAATGGTTGATAAACATATATCCTTACCCATTGTCAATTTTATTAACTGCAGTCTTGCGTCTGGAGAATATCCCGACGACCTCAAAATAGGCTGTGTGAGACCTGTTTTCAAAAAAAGGCAAACATGATGATTACTCCAATTATCGACCAATCACTCTGCTTTCTAATATTGATAAAATAGTTGAAAAAGCTATCTGTGAGCAGATTCATAATTTTTACCGTAAGCACGAAGTCATAAACAAAAACCAGTACGGATTTCAAGCAGGTAAAAGTACTACGGACCTTCTATGTAAGTTTACAGATGAGGTAAACGAGCATTTGAACCTTAAAAAATGTGTTCTGGCCTTGTTTATTGATTTTTCTCGTGCCTTCGACACGCTGCAACATCAACTTTTAATCCATAAAATGGATGATTGTGGTATCCGGGATCCGTTACTTAATTGGTGTAGAAATTACCTGCAAATTCGTACATTTACGGTTAAATTAAATAACGCGTTCAGTGACCCTAAGAATGTGACAGAAGGCACGGCCCAAGGATCAGTACTTGGCCCGTTGCACTTTTTATCTTATGTCAACGAGATGAATAACTGAAACACAGTTCCTGTTACCAATTCGCAGATGATACGTGTCTCCTCGTATCGGGTTGCGATAGTCGTTGAGAGGATTCGGCAACTGGGTCTCGAGGTGGCTCTGCACAATTCCGAGGCCATGCACTTCCACACCACCGGGATCCTCAGTGATGGTAGGAGGGGTATCCATCGGCGTCGAGTCGACGCTGAAGTATCTAGGACTCGTCCTCGACGGCCGATGGAACTTCGTTGAGCACTTCCGACGTTTGGCTCCCAAACTGGAACGGACCGGGGCTGCCTTCAGGCGGCTCCTGCCGAACCTGGGGGGGCCAAACGCCTCCTGCCGGAGGCTCTACGCGGGGGTCGTGCGATCCATGGCCCTTTACGGGGCCCCTGTGTGTGCGCGTGGTGTGGCGCGGCTTGCCGTCCACCACCTGAACGCGCCCCAAAGGGTGGTTGCCGTGAAAATGGTTCGCGGCTACCGCACGATATCCCGCGAGGCGGCGAGCCTCCTTGCCGGATTGCCGCCATGGGATCTGGAGGCGATAGTCCTCGCACGCCTGCACGAATGGCGCGCGGAGGCACTATGCCGGGGGGAAACCCCGCTGCCGCGGCAAGTTGTCGCGCAGCGGACAGACTTCCGGCACGATCTCATGGCGACATGGAGAGAGCGACTGTCGCAACCCCGTGCTGGGCACGCCACTATAGCGGCGATAAGACCCCTCTTTGAGGAGTGGCTTGAGAGACGCCACGGCATCCTCACCTTCCGCCTGACGCAGGTTCTCACCGGACACGGTGTGTTCGGGAGGTTCCTGCACCGAATCGGGCGAGAGGAAACGCCCGGGTGCTCCCACTGCGAGGATGGACCGGAGGACACGGTGGAACACACCGTGGAGGTGTGCCCTGCTTGGGCGGAGCACCGCCGTGTCCTCGTAGCGGCGATAGGCGGCGGCGACCTCTCGCGTCCGGCCCTGGTCGAAGCCATGGTCCGGAGCGAGACGGAATGGGATGCCGTCACCACCTTCTGCGAAGCAGTGATGCTAGCGAAGGAGGTGGCGGAGCGGGAGAAAGAGAGAGCAGCAGCTTTCCACCCCGGCCGCCGCGGGAGACGCCTCGGGCGTCGGGGGGCTACGTCGTGGCCCCCGGCCACCGTAGGCGCGGGCGTGTGGACGGCGAGCAATGGGTAGCTCGCCGTCCGTCCGTCTAACGACGACAGGCCGTGTCGACGGCGCGTTTTGTTCCACGCGCGCTTCAAAGAGCTGTCAGCAGCGTGAAGGGGCCCGCAAGGGCCGACGCCTGCCGGGGCTGCGGGCTGTTCGAAAGAGATACCGCGGCTCCGGAACGTAAGGGCACTGAAGGAACACGGATGGTTTTTAGTCAGTAAAAGTCTGACACTCCCTTACGCTCCACCCAGAGCGAAAGGCGTCATTAGATGATTTTCCATCCGCAAAAAAAAAGGCCGATTTAGATATGTTGATACGATGATGCCATGACGTTGGTCTAGTGTTAAATGCCAATAAAACCGAACTCATGATTATCAAATCTCCATATATGAGGTATCCTATTCCAAAACCATTAATTGCTCATAATCACGACTGTCTCCATCAACTAGGAACTTGCCAATGCCCTACAATCGAAGTTGTAACCACACAAAAATACCTTGGCCTTATAATTGACTCAAAGTTTAACTGGCACTACCACATTGAACATGTGTGTAATAAGTTGCGACAGTTTCTAGCCAATATAAAAATCCAAAAAAATCGCATACCCTTCAAAGTAAGACTTATGCTTTACAACTCCCCTGGCTGAATCTTATATTCAATATGGCTTGTCGAGCTATGGTCGGACGTACAAATCATATTTAAAACAGATCTATGATCTTCAATTTAGTATTCTCAAAAATATTATATCCCCTAATATACGTGTCCTAATTGATGATGATGAAAATGCGATTTTTAAACATTGTAAAATCTTACCAGTTTATGACCAAATTAAATTCATGTTATTAAAAAAATATTTCTTTTGCGACAGTTTAAAATCATATATAGAACATCCAGTACGTACGCGTGCTATGACACAAAACCGACTCCGACATATCACTGCTAATAATGTGTACGGGCAACGGACGGCTGCTTATCAGGTACCGCATTTAATAAAT
Source organism: Parnassius apollo (assembly GCA_907164705.1). Lineage (NCBI taxonomy): Eukaryota > Metazoa > Arthropoda > Insecta > Lepidoptera > Papilionidae > Parnassius > Parnassius apollo. The sequence goes on from CAJQZP010000387.1 coordinate 1,502,646, forward strand.
AACTTACCTTTCGATGTACGCGAAAAAGTATCACAACAAAATATTAAAACTAAACTCAAAAGCTTTTTCCTATCTAAATTATAATTACATACTATATCTACTTAATAATAATGTACTACCTGCCTAGCTCTTACTTTTACTTTTACCTTGCTACTTCTGACTTTAACTAAGTTGTTAACTTACCTTTTAGTCTTTATATTCTTGTTACACCGTCTACCTACTCATATACCTAACTATTATTGAATTAGACTATGTTTTGTACATAATTCGCTTACTTAAATTTTATTATTTAGCATCAATGTAAACCTCTGTGGTTTTTAGATGTTAATTAAGCCTATATTGGAATGTAATTTTTGTTTGATCTGATAAATAAATTGAAAAAAAAAGTTATATAAAAAACAAACATATTGAAAGCCAGATAGTAGCTAACTTTAAAAAACCTAAAAAAAGTTTGGGATATTGTGAACAAGTTATGTGGTAAATTTACAAAATCTATAGATTAAATTTTATTAAATAAGTTTAAAATACCTGCTAAATTAATCAAATAAATTTGCTACAGAATGTCAAAGAAATATTGAAATAACTTTGTACATCCTGCAGTACTCCTTAACACCAATTCTCATATTAATGAACCGAATGTATGTTTTAGATTGGGAAAAGCAAATCAATACAGTATATCCACAATAATAAATAAATTAAATGAGAATAGGAGTGCTGGCTTGGCTAATATTAGTGATAAAGACATAAAACATGTTAAATCCAAAATAATTCCTTTTAATACTCATTTAATTAATCAGTCTATTGAAACATGTACTTATCCCGACCTATTAAAATAGGTGTTAATAGACCTATACATAATAATATAAAAGGTAGCTATAACAACCCAAATAATTACCGACCAATTACTATTTTACCTAGCATTGAGATACCTATTTATTTACCTAGCAAAATAATTAAGAGGTACACTGGAGATGCTTGCAAATACTATACTCAGAATAAAATTATAATCTGTAAACAATTTGAATTTCAAAAAAATTAAAGTACCTCACAGTTACTTGCAAAATTCTAATTAAATAACTAGATGATCGGTATGGTATGTTATGGGTATGTTATATAGGTAGTATAATATATTAATAGTATATTAAATGATAACATAATTAATGTAAATTGCATAATCTAAGGTGTATATACTACTTTATCTCAAATTTATATATTTATTAATATACTTAGCGATTAGCTGTTTAGAGTTAATAAATATATAAATCTACCATTATCATCATTAATAGCTTGTTTAAGGTAATAGTTTATAATTTTATAATAAATATTTATATAAACATAGTTTATAATTTTTTATAATATCTGATAGTTAATGGACCACAGCAATTAAAGCGTGTGTGGTTTATGCTGTAGGGATAAAAAAACCTTTTTGTATATCAGCTTGATTCTAATATTTCGAATCATAAAAACAATTAACACTTTAATTGAGCGAATACTATTTCAAGAAATATCATTTCTCGAGCGTTATAATCGTGCCTGAAATAAGATATTTTGTTCAATCTGGCCGTAATCAGATTCATTTGATAATCAACATTTGCACGTTTTGATGTAGTTCACAGTTCCACCTGGTGACGCTAATGGTTCCTGACTTTGAATCTGGAAACGGACGGTCACTAAATTGTTAGGATGACTATGTTAACCTTCGTATTCGGAGAGAAGGAACCACAAAATGATTGGATATCGGGTCCCCGGTTCGATTTCGGGGATAATGTCCTCGAAAATTTGTACACGGGATTAACTCTAGGTGTTGTTGAGTGAACTAAACGGTGAACTGTATACGCGTAGTTAATTATAACTAAAACAAAATGGCTGACGTGGCACGTGGCAGACAATGCAATTGCTATGACGTAATGTACTATATCTAGCCTGTACTTTTACATAGGAACAAAATATGAGTTGCTAGGAGAAAAAGACGACGAAGAGATGAGAAAAAAATCAGCTGATTACTTGTTATTTATTTTTGCTTTTTCCGCACTGATGTTACTTAGAGAGCTTCAAGAAAAGGAAAGCTAGTCCTTCAAGGATGAAAAATACCTGCGATGGTTATGAGTAATAGCGATAACTTATCATTAATTGTACTGTATGCTTTTTTGCCCTTCTGTTAAAAATATCTAACCTTCACGGTTTAATGCTTTTGAGTTCAAGCAGTACAAAAGGTGTCCAGTTCGTTCCGCTATCTCCGTCTAGGCCTGTACGGCGATGTTTAAGGTTGTATGAGACCCAGTTCCTGGTTCGTTTGAGTCACATTTTGTCCAACTTACGAAAAATATGTCTGGCCCAGTTCCACTTCATTTATTATTATTCAATTACAAAATAAAAAATAGCAACGCATTCATAAAACTGTACAAATTCGAACCTTTATTTCCCATACAAAGGAGAGATGACACGCTATCTGCGAAAATTTTTCAAATTACCCTAATCTTGGCTTCAACTAACGTTTTATAACGACCTTTTTCGTATTATTCCACCAGCCAGAATACAATTTTCTCGAATATCAGATTATGCTTAGTAGCAAAACAGACTTTTTTCAATTTTCATGTTATTCTAAAGACAACATAACTTTCGAGCCACATACAATAACATTTTCATATTTAATAAATATTATAAAAATGCTACATTGTTCTTACTAAGCTCTACAAACGTAAATAATTTTCAAATAAGGGATGAATTCGAATCTATTATATCCTATACCTTTAAACGAGCAATTCTTCTAATATATATATATATATATATATATATGTATATATATAACTCCAACGATTTTCATAAAATTTTGTGTCCGGGGTTTACTGGGGCAATAAATCGATCTAGCTAGGGTCATTTCTAGAAAATGTTATTTTTTCCGTGTTTTTAGGCAATGAAAAACTAATATAGTATAAGAAGGTAAATTTTGACAGTGATAATGATCATAATAGCTCAATTGGGATCGCGAAATCGTAGTGCCCTGGTTTGTGTCCTGTCTTCGGTCCGACTTTTTTCCTTTTTTTTTTCAAGTTCCCTTCTTTTGTGAGAAAATTTAGTATTTTTTTTAAAAATACGAAAAAATAAATTAAACTAAATGTACTCATGATTTTTATACAAATAACTAGTTCAGTTTTTTCTATTATATCAATAAGATCAAAAATATCATTTATGTTTCATCAGTATGTAATTTGTATCTAAATATAATTTCCAAAATACACGATTTCCAAAAAAAAAATACCGAGGAAAGCTCGGTCATTCAGGTACTAATTTTTTACTTCAGATAAATTATAAAATAAGCTATTTTACCTGAAGTATAAAAGTAGAAAAAAAATTAATTTTTTTTAACTTTGTAGTAATGGCATGGTAAAATTGTAAGGAAGTTGCTCCTTTCAATTTTACCTTTACTATTTGATGCGGTGTCAAATTAAGTGTCACGTCTGAAGTTATACATCCTTAGTGTTGAGGAAAAAATTTTTGACAAAATGGAAGTTGCGTGTGGATGTTGTATCGTCTTGAAATTAGTTACTCGCGTTAAAATAAAAAAATAAAAAAAACTACACTGAAACTACACATTTACTACAGTAAAATTATTAAGAAACAAATCAGGAGATGGATAGTAACTGGTGGAGCCAGGTGTTTAAGGCTGCCGAAGTCTAGTTCCCCGGTCGAACCTTAAACCTATTGCGCGAAATATTAATCTAAGTGGACTGTATCTACTAATGCTTCTACACTTGTATATGCGGTACAATGCACTCGCTCTTCCCAAAAAAACGAACTATTACGCCAAATCGATGAAAGGAATCCTGCTTGATTAGGAAAACACAAAATTGGAGCGGGTTAAAACTACTATATCAAGCAGGAAAATACTATTAGGAAAATGTTGACTCACCGGGATGTTTCTTCTGTGCGGTCGAACACTATAACTGCGACTTCTGGAACCTCCTCTTGACAGACACTCTGGGGCCCCAGAGATACGTCGGGAGAGAATCGGTGTAGTTTCAACGGCGAACGCGGCGGGAAGAGGCCACGCGTCGGTCGCGCGTGTCTTATATATCCTCGGTTCCGATGATTACGTGATGTTCTAGAATCATCTTCTTTCCCCTCCCACCCCACCACCCCGATGTGTCGATAGGAGGGTACGAATGATATCGTTTTGGAAAGGGATAACCGATTTGGCAACCTACCGTCAAATAAAATAAATACGAATGGTTTTTACGCGCAACCATCTTCCCCGCCCTTGAAGGATCTCCTTCAAAATAACTAAAACAACTAGAGCTAAGATCAACTAACAAATAACTAACTAACGCTAAGATTATCTAAATTCAACTACAATTTAATCTAGAAAGCTAATTTAAATTATGGAAGAGGCAAGGGGCACAAACGGACAACAGGACGCAGGTAAGACCCAACCGTGGTCTTAAAGCGAGCTATCCTAATTACTCCGTCGGAACCGGGAAAGACCTCTTCGACAATTCCTAACGGCCAATGGAGAGGTGGCGTATTCTCCTTAGTGAGCACAACTACAGTCCCTACAGCTAAAGGCTCAGTCGCTGTGTTCCATTTTTGCCGAGACTGCAAAGTATGCAAGTATTCCATCCTCCATCGTTTCCAAAACGATTGCACTAACCGGTCTAATAATTTGTGGCGTGCGGAAATGCTAAGTCTGTTCTCATCCATATCTGCGGCGGGCAAATACTTTAAAGGCGTTAAATTCAAAAAATGTGCTGGAGTTAGAGCCAGCGGTTCCGAGGGGTCACTAGACAACGTACGACAAAGTGGGCGGCTATTCATTACGCATTCAATTTGAGCGAGCACCGTACTTAGCTCTTCGAAGGACAAAATTTGATCTCCTATTACTCGGTATAAATGACTCTTTAGACTCTTAATATTGGTCTCCCAATTGCCTCCAAAATGCCTCGCGGCTGGGACGTTCAGAGACCACTCAATGCGGTTCTCGGCTAGAATGTGAGCGAACTCCGAATTATAATACTTGCTAGCTAAGAGCTCATGTAGTTCCGATAGAATACGTTTTGCACCGACGTAGTTCGTACCGTTATCCGAATATAATTTATTTACAGGGCCTCTACGGGATAGAAATCTTTTATATGCACCCATAAAGCCTGCTGTGCTTAGATCACCAACGAGTTCTATATGCACCGCTCGAGTAGTTAGACATACGAAAATGCAGACGTAAGCCTTTGTGGATCTTATACCACGCCCGCGAGTGAGCGTGACCTTAAACGGACCAGCGAAATCCGACCCGGTGTGCGTGAAGGGCTTTACCGATTGTATTACTCTACAAGATCTAAGTTCCGCCATTTCCGGAAATGACGGCTTGGGGCGTGCCCGAAAGCAAGCTATACATCTGTGCACCCGATTGCGTATTAAACTACGTGCAGAAAGAATCCAATAATTTTGAAGCAAAATCGACATCAACAAGTCGGGGCCAGCGTGCGAGTTCAATTTATGATGGTAATCGACTAATAAGTTCATGATAAGGTCTTTACGCGGTAAAACTATAGGGTGCCGTTGGTCGAAACTCAACTGCGAGTTGGACAAGCGTCCACCTACCCTTACAATCCCATCCTGTAAAAATGGCTTAAGGCGTTGAAAGGCGCGACTACAAGCTCTATTCGATTGTAATCTTGTAATTTCTTTAGAGAAATGCGCACGTTGAATTCACACTAGCGACTCGGCATAGTCGTAATCGGACGCTAAGACATACGAACGTCGCGGTAAAAGCTTCGCGAATCGACAAACGTAAATTACGCTACGCAATAATTTCGACCAAGAGGACAGCGGTTCGCCAAAGCAATGATTGGAGAAACCTCGCTCGAAACGTTCGCCACTAGAGCGTGTCTCTTCTCTTCCGGCGGTTGTGACACTGACGAAGGTTCGAAATCGGTTATCGGCCATTGTGAGGGATCCAAGTTAACCCAAGAAGGTCCATGGAACCAAAGCGGGTGGTCCATTATTTGCATCGGGGTGAGTCCCCGGGATAGACAATCGGCAGGGTTTTCCGTACCGGATACGTGATAAAAGTTCCGCGTTTCTAACTCGTCTTGGATCTTGGCCACTCGGCGCACAAACGGCCAACGGTGGGGTGAAGAATGAACCCAGCATAAGGCGACGGTGGAGTCGGAAAAGGCAAATATCCTTTCTATGTGAACTCTATCCCTACATGCGCTGATAACTGCGGTAATAAGCTTGGTGAGTACTAATATTGCGCAAAGCTCTAAGAGCGCCAGAGAGACAACCTTACGGGGGGAGACTCTCGACTTAGAACTAATGAGGCTAATCGAATTTCTACCATTATTCTGAACGTGGAAATATACAACGCCCTCGTAAGCCTTCTCGCTGGCGTCTGCAAACCCAACGACCGTTATGACGCTATTTCTATCGACGTTTATATGACGCGGTATTCTAATTTCTCTTAGTAAAGGAAGTTCCTCTCTAAAGCGCTGCCACAAACGAGCAATGCTGTCAGGCGGCGAATCATCCCAATCGCATTCAAATAACCAAAGTTGTTTAATCAAAAGCTTAGCGTATAATACCACCGGAGCTACGAAACCCATGACATCCCATAATCTAGCAACGCATGACAGTATTGTGCGCTTTGTGCATTTCTCTACGGGCGGATTTACCTTAAGGCTAAACACGTCGGACTCTGGTGACCAACACAGACCGAGCACCTTGTGTGTATCGGAATCGTCGAATTCCTTTATCGCCGAAAGACGGTGTGATAGTGGGATTGTATCTAAAACCGGACGCGAATTACTAGTCCACTTCACAAGATCGAATTGACCCGATTTCATGAGCCTTATAACCTCGGCGGTGGTTAGGGTGGCCTCCTCCACGCTATCGACCGAGTATACAAAATCATCCATATATAATCCGCTCTCAATTGCCCTCTTAGCTTTAGGGTAAGAGGGACCTTCATCGTGGGCGACCTGTTTCACCGTGCGTAACGCATGAAATGGGCTCGACTTTAAACCAAAACAAACGCGGTTAAATTCAAACACCATTAGAGGTTCCTTTGGGTTGAAACGATATAAAATGCGTTGGAATCTACGGTCGCATTCACGGACCCCTATGCAAAGAAACATTTGGCTAATATCGGCGGATAGTGCTATACTAAACAAACGAAAATTGGCTATTATATTAAATAAACTGCCCTGTAAATTTTGCCCACTATAGAGGATATCGTTAAGCGACAGGTGAGTGCTAGTTTTAGCGCTAGCGTCGAGCACTACACGTAACTTAGATGTAAGTTTGTCCTCCCTAATGACCCCGTGGTGTGGTATGAAATACGACGGTGTGTCTTCGTAGTTATCTAATTTCGAAGCCACGAGTGATATGTAACCTTCTCTTATATATTCGTTAATAACGCCGTCGTAAGCTTCCTTTAACTGGGGTGAAGCGAGCATCCTACGCTCCAAACTGTAGAAACGTTTTTCCGCCATTTGACGCGAATCGCCGAGAGATAAAAGATCTCCCTTAAAGGGCAGCGCTACACTATATCTACCGTCGCGATCACGAATGGTCGTGCGGACGTAAATTTCCTCACATAATCTGTCATCTGAGCTAGATATGGGTGGGACGTTCACCTTCTCCATCTCCCAAAATTTGCGGACTAACGACTCGAGCGGTTCGACAGCCATACCACAATAAGAGATTGCCGAAATACTATCTATATATAAAGTATAGAAAAATATATAAACAATATCGAGCTCATAGAACTTAGAATTAGCAACTACTACATAATTAGTACTAAGTATTTGTGAACATAGTATCTTAGCCTAAATTAACCCTAGAAGCCTTATCTACGTCTGCGAGGCGTACACGCATTCGAAAACTGTCTATCTTTTTATAACGGGTGACGTTGGCGATTTGTGCGGCTTAGCCAACTCAGTGGCGTCCTAGAGCCTGCTGATAGTGCCCGTATCGCTAAGGTAAGTTCCGAAGATTTTGACTTATTGACATGTAGTACGCCTGCGAGGCGTATGTTCAGGCTTTGTGTAACTTTTAACTTAGATTGTGTGATTACGCTATTATTAGTTTTTTGTGTTTTTATGGTTATATTGACGTTGTTTTAGATAAAATATATGAAAATCAAAACGGCTAAACAGTGCCAATGTTTTGGCGATATAAGATGAAGAAAATCATGGTTCTCTGAGAGGTTCAGCGTCAGAAGAGGAGGATCATTAGGCTGTTGATGATGTTCTAAGTGAAGACGAGAACGATTATGTTACTGACGAGATCTTCTCTTTACAATCTGCTTCCACTGAAGAAACTGTCTCAACAACTGCTGCAGCAGCTCACCCATCTACTCCTGCTCATTTTCAACCTATAATTCTTGAATTTTGACATCTCAAGACTTATACGTCGTGTCTCCGGAAATATACTTCGCGGTTAGAACGAATGTTTGGTCGACTACCAAGGGTCAATCATCTCAGAGAACTTCAGCAATTAATATGATCAAGAACAGTAAAAAACCTACATAGAAGAAAGTTCTTGAAGCAGCTCAACACAGATTTGGCCAAGCCTTGGATGGAGATGAGACTTGAAGCGCCGACTTTGAAATGATCTTTACGAGAATACATAAGGCATATTCTCGTAAAATCTACTGATCAAGTAATGAAGTTCAGAAGGGAGCCTAAGCCCAAAAACCGTAAATGCTGCACGTTTTGCTCTTACAAAAAAAGACAATGACTAAATTAGTGTGTTATAAGTACAAAAAGTCAATATGTTGCGAGCACAAGGTTTATGTGTGTGTAAACTGCTCTAAGCTTTAAGCTAGTCTGTGAAAATCTGACTTAATTTAATAATTGTGCTAAGAAAAAGTCATTAAATAGTAAAAAACTTATAAGATAGTTAAAAAAATGATGTTACCGTTAATTAATCAGAAGATACTTTTTTTGTTCGAATATCAGCAGATTGTTCTATTTTGTTGTAATATAAATAGCTGTGATTAGAGTCTCCATTAATGAATCTGTGTTTGGTTACTAGAATAAATGCCTATCATACGGGTCCTTAAAAAATCGCAAATAATTATACTTTAGGCCAGAAATAGTTATTTATATATGCATGCCTCTGAGGCGTATGTTAAGGCTTTATGTATCTCTGAGATAGATTAGGCTTCTAGGGTTAACGAATTTTTGTCTTTACATTTAAAAAGTTAAGATAAAAATAGTATAAAGCTCTTTCATAAATATGTCGGATATTATTCCATAATGTGTGCATGGGACATGATATCACAAAGAGAAAAATTTTCTCGTGCTATTTCCAGAATAAACATCCGCATCCCCTAATGAATCTGAAACTTGATTCGATTATTGAGTACCTACATAAATCGACTAATTCTCCGGTAATTACGAGCTTTTATATATTATTCTCGTATTGATAAATATAAATACAAAATATAATGCTACCATAAATAAATATTGACATGCCTTGTAGTTGCGGCGTGAGAAACCTTACTACCCCAAACAATCCTGTAGGTTTCATTAAAACATTAAGGAGAAAGGGAGGGATTTTCAATAACAGCAAGTATCCCTTCTGTGAAGTAGTCTATGGAAGGGGCCTATGTCCAGCAATAAACTTGTGTAATGAATGAATGAATGAAGTGAATGGGTAGCGCCCCACCTCTTCCTTATCGAGAAAATATGATAAAAATTAAACAATTAATACATTACATTGGAAAATTACACATTTTCACGTATAATAAAGTAAAGTAAAATAAATGTTGTAACAGCTGTTATACTAAAATATAGTTAGTCACATATTATGTAGGCAGTTAAAATGACCTGTGTTTAATCTCTTTTGTCTTTGACATGTAAATGTAAGCACACAAAATAAGTCAATAATGCTTAAAAAGGGTCAAAATATCGTAACTTCAGTAAAAATCCGACAGAACGGGTATAATATTGCAAAATCAAGGTACTTTTTTTGGATACTCGGGTGATTTATAGGGAGAACTTTTTTATTTTGCTACAAAAACACTTAAAAAGTCTTGCCATTGCCACAGGTCCCTGTGACCACGGTGTTTGACGTCACGAATCATAATCAAACTTCTTTCTTGAGATTTGTGGTCTATCAAATCTCATGGAATAGCTCGTCTTGTAATTTTTTAAGATACAATCAGAGACTGCAGATTATGTACAGCGTTGGTAAAGTGATATATTATCGTAAATATGAGAAATAATTACAATTACATTATTCACAGATGTAAATTTTATAATTATAATATTTAATAATACATACTTCATAACATTATATTATTATATTAATTTTCAATTTATCCATACCGTGATCAGTCAGACTACAAACAGCCTGTAGCATTAAGGTTATTTTCCCAGGAGAATTTTTAACAAATTTATAGTTACATAAGATGTGTTTAGATAAAATGCTACTAGAACTATATCCTATTTAAGAACTGCTTATATTCACTAATCATGAACATTAAAATTAATTTACTATTTTATTCACTTTAAAGGTTGAAAATATTAGTATTGAACAAATTATTAATTCATAAAATTGTTTAAAACGAAATAAAATTATGAAAAATAACTGGTTATGAGAGAAAGAAAGAAAGAAAATGTGCGCGCGCACCGCTTACGCTTTACCATATAGCAATTTTTCATATGAAATATGTGTGCTTTAAATATTAACTTAACTAAAATAATCTAGCTGTTTATGCAAGGTTTGTAATCTTTTTCGTTAAATATATGTATATGTTTTAAGGTTTTTTTTTGATACTGTTAAAAGAAAAATAGTCCGTCTATTTGTAAGTAAGAAACTCAATTCTTCTCAGAAATTTTCCTGCAGTGGGTACTTGTGGAACCAATGGCATAGCTTTCTTGACTTTCAATACGTGTTTTTGCTCTTTCTTTTGACTTTTTCTTTGGACCGTGGGCTACAACTTGACTTTTTTGGTGTTTAATAATATTTGGTAAATTACAGACCCTTATATATTTATACGAAATAATAAAAATATTACCATAGATAAAATTTCAAAGCTATTTAACGTAAAGATAATTATCTAACTTGCTAAGTCACCGCCTCACGGAGCTGTCGTTTTTGTTTAAAATACACAAGTATACACGTTCCCTACCTTAAATTAATCAAAGATAAACCTTATAAATTTTGCTAAATGTTGTAGTAATAAATGTTAAGATTCTCTTGTGCCCACAACCCTCTCAGGGTGGAGTTATTTTAGGACCGCTTCCGGCTGGGCGCCCTTGTCATTTTGCACAAATGCCACCCTATTGTTACGCCATTGAAATAAAATTAAAATATTTGAAGTTATTTGAAGACACACATTCTACCCAACACAATGCGTATGTGCATACTCATATATTAGTGTACGTTAATTGTAAATATATATGGTATTAAGAGAGGTGTAGGTAGCGTAGCTAAGGATGTGATCTTTTGTATTGTTGTATTTAAGTGATGTTTTAATTTTCTATAATACTTCTTTTTTCGTAGAATTAAGGTTATTTCTTTTTCTAAGCAAGCTTTATTGACGGGAAAAATATCAATAAATAAAAAATGTTTACTATATCAGTTACGGTTAATGACTAAACTTTGAGCATATTCTGAAATAGTCTTCTTAGCTAGTACTGACTTCCTTGTAGAAGTTATTGCGAAGATCACAACAGTTTTTATACATTATTTCACTTATTCAGCAGAGTATGCCTACGACAAAACCATAACCGTAATTTTTCTAACGAAATCAGGAAAATTTTCTAACATTAGCATGTTTACAAAGAGCAGAAATGGATTATACTCGTATATCAAATCTTTCCTCAACTATGTGTTATTATAAGCCTAAAATATCCCACTCCAGGACAAAGGCCTCTCCATTCCCTTTCCACCTTTTTATACCTATATATCTCGAATTAAACAGTGGAGTGGAGATTTATAATACTGTTGATTTATAAGTGATAGACCTTGTTGCAGTTATATTATGGTTGTTTTGTGCAGTTATGGTATAGTTAGTGTAGAGAACCGGGGACCCTTTTCAACCGACTTCAAAAGGAGAAGGTACTCAATTCGACTATTTGTTCTTTTATTTGTCACAACTTTTTTCTGGTTAAACCGATTTTTAATGATATAAATTTGATTAAGATCTGACAAGTAGTTTTTGAGTGATACTTAAATAACGCGTATTTAATTAACTATGATATCATTGATGTTGTTCTCTTTTAGTTTATATTGAAGTCGGTTGTATAAATTTTTTAACTTTACCACTTGTTACTTGATATCAAGCAGCTCAGGAGTGACAACGCAACTTTTACATTTTCATTCTTATTCGTGGATAGATGTAGATGTCTATGGGCCACATTCCATCCACTTACCATCAGGTGGGTTGTGTCCTCGCTTTTCACACTTATCCTAAAAAAGATAAGTTCTTATTCACCAGATTTTTCTTTCACAATTTTATTTCTAAAATATTTTAATTTACCATTTACGTATTTTAATTTTTAACGTTTTCAATACATTTGCTGCAGGCGAGCACTAATTCAAGAAAGTTTCTGGAATAAATGGCGCCCCTTCATATTTATATTTATGACGACAATATTTAGAAAGCATGTGATGAATAGCTTTATCTTTATGAACGTTTTATTTCAAGTGCACTCATCAATTATTATGTTGATGAATGACAGTTCATTGTAAAAATAAATCTCCTTAAAATATTACTGAAATAAACAATAAAAGTAAAATTACTAGTCTATTATAAAAATTATTAAGAAGCTTTCATACAAAATACGTAAAGTACATATTTTTGCCCATTTGTAAAACCCTATACCATTAAATTATCATATAGTGCCAATTTAAATAAGCATATACTAACTGCCTTGTGCCGTGTAGTGGCGGTTGAGAATATCCACTACCCCATATCTTCCCGTGGGTGTCGTAAGAGGCGACAGAGGGACACAGAAAGGAGATGAGCAGCAGCATCTTCCTAATAACAACTATGACAATAAAAAACTGAGGTTGCCAACCTGCTCGCCAAGCGTGGCAACTATGGCAAATATCCCACCATGAGCAAAGACGCAAATAAACGGCCCCCAGTCCCCGGCGGCCCCGCTATTCCTGGCTACGGTGGCGACCATGGTAACGGCGGGGCAGGGGGTGCTAAGAATCTCCGGTGGAGGTTCGGTTGCCACCTACGACGACTCGACCTGGCAACGTATAACGCACGTACCCTGAGGACTGACGAGAAGATAATGGAACTGGAAGAAGAGGTAGACAAGTTGCGCTGGCATATTATTGGATTATCTGAGGTCCGAAGAGAGGGGGAGGACACGGTAATCCTCGAGTCCGGCAACTTGTCCTATCACCGCGAGGGCGACCATCTGTCCCAAGGAGGTGTCGGATTTATCGTCCACAAGTCTCTCGTCAACAACGTTGTAAAGATTGGGAGTGTGTCGACGAGGGTCGCGTACCTGATACTCAGAATCACCAAACGGTATTCGCTGAAGGTCATACAGGTCTACGCACCAACCTCGGAACATCCCGATGAGAAGGTGGAGGAAATGTATGAGGATATTTCTAAAGCCACGCATTCCTCCAAAACCCTCTACACGGTGTTGATGGGAGACTTCAACGCAAAACTAGGCACAAGAGAAAGCGGTGAGCTGAAGTTAGGGAATTTCGGAGTAGGGCAACGGAACCGTAGGGGCCAGCAGCTGGCCGACTTTATGAGAAAGAGGGACTCTTTATGATGAACTCTTTCTTCCAGAAGCAGCCCACAGGAAGTGGACCTGGTCGAGCCCCGACGGTTCGAAAAAAAATGAGATTGAATTCATTATGACGACCAGACGCCAACTGTTCAGTGATGTCTCAGTGATCGCAAGGGTGAAAACCGGCAGCGATCACCGAATGGTTAGAGGCACACTGAACCTAAACGTTAAGTTGGAGAGGTCTCGTCTAATGAAGTCAACGCTCCGTCCCCCTCGTGCTCTAACCCAGAATCCCGAATCTTTTCAGCTCGAGATACGTAACCGCTTTCAGTGCCTAGAAGATTGCAATGCAGTGGACGATATGAATGACAAGCTCGTGGAAACTGTCCATGCGGTCGGAGCTAAGTTCTGCAAGACCCGCCGCAGAAGAACACAAAAACTCTCCGATCACACTCTAAATCTCATTGCTGTTAGACGGAAGATGAGGCTGCAATCGTCAACAGATTTGACAGCATACAGGCAACTGAACAGACAGATCTCCAAATGCATGCGGCGAGACTTACGAAACTTTAATACTGCTCGTATTAAAGAAGCGATCGAGCAGAACCAGGGCTCTAAAGTCTTTGCCAGAGATCTGTCTGCCAGAAAGAGCCAACTGTGAAAGCTGAAGACTGAGTGTGGCAGCATCGTTTCCGAGACACCTGAGATTTTGAGTGAGATTGAGAGGTTCTCTGGGCAGCTGTACACAATCATCGTTGGAGCCACACGCAAGTGTGAGTAACGATCCAAGAGCAAGTCTTACCCGACACTATTCCGATGATATCCCGGACATCAATCTGAGCGAGATTAAAATGGCTCTCCAGCACCTTAAAAACGGCAGGGCCACAGGCGAGGATGGAATTACAGCGGAGCTTCTGAAAGCGGGTGAAACACCGGTACTTGAAGTCCTTCAGAAGCTCTTCAATTCCGTCCTCCATGGTGGCACTACTCCGGAGGCGTGGAGCAGAAGTGCGGTGGTCTTGTTCTTTAAGAAAGGCGACAACGCTCTCTTGAAGAACTACAGACCGATTTCCCTTCTGAGCCGCGTCAACGTGCTGTTTTCGAGAGTCATTACGAATCGTCTCGCACGCAGACTCGACGACTTCCAGCCTCCCGAACAAGCCGGTTTCCGAAAAGGCTTCAGTACCAAGACCACATACATACCCTGCGGCAGATTGTACAGAAGACCGAGGAGTACAATCTGCCACTTTGCCTGGCGTATGTGGACTATGAGAAAGCCTTTGATTCCGTCGAAATTTGGGCGGTGCTACAGTCCCTTTAGCGGTGCCAAGTTGACTGTCGGTATATCGAAGTGCTGAAGTGTTTGTACAGTAGGGCTACGATGGCTATCCGAGTACAGAACCAGAGTACGAAGCGTATCCAACTGCAGAGAGGTGTAAGACAGGGTGACGTTATATCGCCGAAACTCTTCACCTCTGCGTTGGAAGACGTTTTCAAGCTACTGGACTGTAGGAAAGGATACGAGTATTACGAACACACACATCGAATATATAGGTAATAAAAACAAAATTCATAAAAAAAAAACATCAATGGCGAGTACTTCACTCACCTTCGATTTGCCGACGATATAGTCCTTATGGCAGAATCGCTGGAGGACCTTAGCACTATGCTCAATGACCTCAATGGTGTCTCCCAACGGATTGGTCTTAAGATGAATATGGACAAAACAAAGATCACGTTTAATGTCCATGTCTCACCTATGCCGGTAGCTGTTGGGAGCACTATGCTCGAAGTTGTTGACGAGTACGTTTACCTGGGACAAATAGTCCGACTAGGTAAGTCCAACTTCGACCGAGAGGTCAATCGACGGATTCCACTCGGCTGGGCAGCGTTCGGGAAATTACGACACATCTTCACGTCAGGTATACCTCAATCTCTGAAAACTAAAGTGTACAACCAGTGCGTATTGCCAGCAGACTTACGGATCAGAGACGTGGTCTTTCACCGCTGGCTTATGAGGACGCTCAACAGCTATGGAGAGGGCTATGCTCGGAGTTTCGCTGCGTGATAGACTCAGAAATGAGGATATCCGCAGTAGAACCAGAGTGACCGACATAGCCGAACGGATTAGTAAGCAGAAGTGGCAATGGGCCGGCCATATAGCTCGAAGAACCGATAACCGATGGGGAAGAAAGGTTCTCAAGTGGCAGCCTCGTACCGGTAGGCGTAGTGTAGGGCGATCCCCCACTAGATGGAGTGACGACCTGGTAAGACATGCAGGAAGTCGATGGATGCAGGTGGCTCAGGACCGTGCGTTGTGGCGTTGCTTGGGGGAGGCCTATGTTCAGCAGTGGACTTGTGAAGGGCTGTAATGATGATGAATGATGATACTAACTGCCTTGCGAGAGAGTAAAATTACTGTGGCACTGTCATACTTACGAGATATCTATTCTAAAAACTGAAATAGAAAATAACTAAGTTAATTATTTCTTATATTAACGCGAATACAGTACTATTCGTTAAATAAAACTAATTTTACGGAATTTTATCGCGTTTAATTTTAACGTTTTTTGAATCCTTACGTTTCACCACCCCCACGACCATGGGTGTTGTAAAGCGGCCGAAAATCGTCGGGTAAAGTTAAAATTAAATGTGATAAAATCCGTAAAATGAGTATTATTAAAATACCTACTTGTTTTTAAAGACATGCTATTACTAGTGACACCTACGTGCCGCAAATATCTGATAGTTTTCAAAGCAAATAGAAAATATTATGTATTGACATAGATACACGTATTTGCGCTTTTCTTTTGAATTCACTGTGCCAGAAAGTAATCACTTTGAGTCAGGTAATCTTCTCAATGTTCGACGCACTCTTGAAAACGTGCGAATTTTTCAATCGTAGTCTTTCGAACTAACATGGTCACATGTAGATAATTAAGATGCAATTGTAGCAGCCTTCAAATACATTTCAAATAAGAATGTACCAATATATCTAATCATCAGTAGATAATACTTTCTATTTATCATGAACAGATCTTTACTAGCAAAATATCTGGCATCACTAATGCGATCGGTAATTACATTTTTTAGTGTTTTATTAAGTAAAAGTTGGCGAGATCAAAGCCTGATAATCAAGGTACATCATTATCTTCCTTTTCTGTAAATAATTTTAAATCATTTTCGCTTCCTTATAGGCGAATACTAACACTAATGCATTTCAGACCGAAATCAGGTAATTACGACCAGTCTCAACGGAGACCAGGTGCCTGCAGAGGACAGGATTATAGTGGACGAGTGCGTGCGCAAACATAGGCACGCTTTAAATATAGGAGTATGTATCGGACTCTATATAGAGGTACCAGACTATGAGAGTGAGGGATTCTCATAGTCCGATACGACTGGAGAGAGATCAAATGCAGGACCAGCGGCATTACGTGCTTTCCGAGGCAAGGGGTTGAAATACCGCCAACTTCTTGATTCCGGGATGCCACTGAGAATTTTTTGACGGAAAACCTAATTACTGATTTTGCCCCGGCACAGGGTTTTAAGACGGGACCTCTTGATCAACAAACACGACCTAATTTTCATTAAATTATGCGTCTCAATTTTATCAGTTTTTAGGGTCACGCCACTGCTTATCCTTTTTATTGTTTTTAAGTTTCTCTGTCAATTAGCCTAGCTACTTTCTTATTAATGACATAACACATTCCGCTTTTCTTAGGTCGTCATCACTTTTAGTCACAAATGACACATATCTCTTATTTTATGTACAAGTCACACCACCTGTGACTTAGCGATTTGTCCATCACTGGTATGACTTTTTACTACTTCGATTAATTTCATATATCTTATTAAATTGTGTCAAGCATGTTTTAAACTATATATTATTGTTTTATGTTATATATTATTGTCCCAAATTACTAATTACTGTACTCTCTATGTAGAACTATATTGAATATTAACTAGCCCATAGTATCCGATGGACGTCGTAAGAGGAGACGGAGGGAAACAAACGCGGAGATGGGTAGCAGGTAGTTGTCAGGACACGAATACTAAAATTTGAAAAGACCTAATTATATTTTTATTTATTTTTTGTTTGTTTGTTTCTATTAATTTTAAATTATTCCCGCTATTTCGCATACTTAACGGAACTTTGGTGTTCAACATCATGGTGTCCGTGCAGTTTTCAGCTATTAAATACACATCCGAGCAGTTTTCAGCTATTAAATAATATTTTTGTACGCTACGATATGATATGATCGTTATGTGAGCTTATCTTGTATTTCCGGAGAGGTATACAAGTTCACTGCTGAACCTAGGCCTTCTCCAAGGAAAGCCACCAAGCACGGTTCTGAGCCACCTGCATCCATCGACTTCTTGCATGTCTTACCAGGTACGTCACTCCGTTTACTAGGGGCAGTCCTACACTACGCCTACCGGTACGAGGCTGCCGCTCGAGAACCTTTTACGTAGGTCACTCAATAAGTTTTGAGATGCTCGAAATTTAAAAATGGAACGCACCCGTGTTATATGTTTCTAAAAAGCAAATTTATCTAAAAATATACTCCATAAGCCATTGCTCAATATTTAAAAAAAAACAAAGTTCTATTAACCTGTAAATTCGCCGACGGTACACATGTGTACAAGAAATATACATCTTCCGCTCGCTCGATAGAGGTACACATGTGTACAACAAGCACTACCCTTTGAAAAAGAATTTTTTTAATTAAAACAAAACCAAAGACACTATGCAATAGATAATATATCAAAGACTTTTCAACACAACTTAGGCAACGCTTACCGCGCTTTTCATTTAAAACGATGGATCTTAACCGTAAACATTTGCGCGCTATGATCAATTATGATTTTAAATTTGGTTTACCTGAACAATTAAGTTTACAACGGCTACAATCAGTATTAGGAGACTCAGCTCATTCACGCGCAACAATTTTTAGGTGGTTTTCTGTATTCAAAAGTGGTAAAATTAACCTTAAAGATGACCAAAGAACCGGAGCTCCGCAAAAAGCAGTAACGGCAGAAAATTTATGAACTACTGAAATATTTGTGCGAAAGACCCTACTGAAAATAGGCATTCCATCTCAGTCCTCACGTGACAACGCATCTGCATTTTGATTTGTAAGAAGATAGATGTAGATGCAGCATTACCATCAGGTGGACTGTGTGCTCGTTTGTCAGCCATTCATAAAAAATTGTCAGAAACCGAATCACATATACACATCGAATATTGTAGCATTAATTACTTCGGAGTTGGAGTGAGGAAGCTTTGTTGTCGATGGATCCCTCGTTTGCTCTCCGAAAGCGAAAAACAGACTCGTGTGGATTGGTGCCATGAAATGCTTCTACGTTTTGAAAACGGTGAATCTAGGCGTGTTTCAGAAGTCATTACTGGTGACGAGACATGAATCTATCAATATGATCCGGAAAATAAAAGGCAATCATCGGTATGGGTCTACTTTGACCTCTCAGTATATCTATGAAAATTTGATGTATGTTCACAAAAATAAAGGTAGTTTTAGAAAAAAAAAGTGACATACACTCTGTAAACACCAGCAATAAACACAAGCTGGTGCTAACAG
Organism: Parnassius apollo; assembly: GCA_907164705.1. NCBI lineage: Eukaryota > Metazoa > Arthropoda > Insecta > Lepidoptera > Papilionidae > Parnassius > Parnassius apollo. The sequence goes on from CAJQZP010000387.1 coordinate 1,521,955, forward strand.
TTTCTCGACTCCACAGAGTTAGTAATTCATTATTGGGGCAATGTATACTCTATTACAATAAAGTCCCAGAAAATATACAAGGTCTTTCTATTACCAAGTAATATTTAATTTAACAAAAATTATATGAAAAAGGGCTATTATGATATAAATGGTTGATAATAACCCCTGTGAATGATGTTGTCGCTTCAAAGCTGTTTCTAAAATAAATTTTGTAAATATTTTGTGACCCTTGACAATGAAAAAAATAAAAAAAGTCCCGCTGGGTTTCTTGCTGGTTCTTCCCTAGAAAGTGGTTTTTTTCGAACCAGTGGTAACGTAAAATATTGACTTTCAATAAGAATTACTTGTAATCTATATTAAATTAAAAAAATATTCTATTCTATTCTATTTTACTCAGAAGGATAGTTACCGACAAAACTGCAAAGACCTTGCAACGTCCGCAAAAAATGGTGGCTAGTTTTTTTTCGCGAAGCGGATATTTGTTGACGTCAATGCTGGTAAATTGTGGCTCTGTCAACTCTGAATAGTATACTACAGTTCAATTACCCAAAGCTTTTCGAGCTGTGCGGGAGAGAAGACCAAAGAACGGGCTCCGGTGAATCATGCTGTATCACGATAACGCCTCTTCACAATCTGGTTTTGAAATTCTAAGTCACCCACCCTACAGCCGTGACTTAGCTCCTTGTGATATCTTTTTGTTCCAAGAGTCAAAAAAATAAATAAAAGGCAAGTTTTTTTCAAGCGCCGAAGAAGCCGGGGCTGCCTACAGAGAAGCGATTTCCGAACTGTCAGATCAAGACTGGCAGAAGTGTTTTCAAATCTGGTTTAGGCGAATGGAACTTTGTATAGAGCATGATGAAGAATATTTTGAAAATATATAAAATAAATATTAATAGTATCTAGAATATTATTTGTATATCTCAAAACGTTTGAGTGTTCTACGTACCCAACGGTTGTCGGTTATTCGTGCTATATGGCCGGCCCATTGCCACTTCATCTTACTAGGCTATATCGGTCACTTTGGTTCTACTGTGGATATCCTAATTTCTAAGTTTATTACGTAGAGAAACCCCCAGCATAGCCCTCTCGGTAGCTCGCTGAGCGACCTTGACCGTCGTCATACGGCCAGCAGATTGTACTCTTCAGTCTTCTGTACAATCCGTCGTAGGGTATGTATGTGGTCTATGGTACTGAAGCCTTTTCGGAAACCGGCTTGTTTAAGAGGCTGGAAGTCGTCGAATCTGCGTACGAGACGATTCATAATGACATTCGAAAACAGCACGTAGACGCGGCTTAGAATGAAAATCGGTCTGTAGTTCTTCAAGAGAGCGTTGTCGCCTTTCTTGAAGAACATGACCACCGCATTTTTACTCCACGCCTCCGGAGTAGTGCCATCATGGGGGACGGAATGAAGGGCTTCTGAAGGACTTTAAGTACCGGTGTTCCAGCCACTTTCAGAAACTCAACTGTGATTCAATTCTCGCTTGGGGCTTTGCCGTTTTTAAGGTGCTGGAAAGCTATTCTAATCTAGCTCATACGTCCGGGATATCATTGGAACTGACGTCCAGGATATCATCGTATACTTAGACTGGGATTTAATTAAGTCAATTATAATATCCTAAGCCATCTTCCCTATATACATAACTCGGGTGTTTCTGAGCTTTAATAGTCTCACGAATTATTTTTGATAAGAATCTTTGAATTATTGGTAATGACCGAGACGTTCCTGAATATGTTCAGAGGTGCAGACCTCCTGACATCACACACATGTCAGGATTACCATTTTAAATAAAATAGATTGTAAAAATAATGATTACGCAGATGCATTGAAGTGTGCCGTGTAGTTACAGTGTAAGAGACTGGAGACTTGGTGGTACGTCCACTTCTGGATGCATATACGTTCACCTAAAAACATGTTAATGGCTGCAAATGATTTATATGTATATGTATGGTTAAGTGCGTTGTTCTAACAATAAATTGAGCAAGGTTTTGGATTGATTTTGGTGTCTCTTGAAATGTACTCAGCGCATCTTTCTTTGTTAGTCTGAATTTGCAGTCAGAAATGTGTTCATTTATTTTAAATGGATTTTATATAAGAAAGTACCCAATTTCTCATTGCACAGTGATAGCTTCTCCATTCATAAATTATCTAACTCGAGTATTCCACGAAAATATGAATCTCAATTAAGTTCTAGTTTATATGACTAGAAGATTTATCTTGGTCCATTGCCAAAATGACGCTGAAGTGTTATAACCTTTCACAATGAGGAAGAAACTAATCACAATTGATTACAATCGAAAACTCATTAAATAATATATGGTTGGAATAATAAATAAGAAAATTCGAGATATACATGGTCTCTTTACCTCGATTTTTTCGTTAAAAGATTTGATTAATCTACAAGTATTTTTTTTATATAGAATAAAGGTTACAAACGAACACACAGTTTATCTGATGGTAAGGGAATACTGCGGTCCATAAACATCTACTTTTATGTTCTATATTATGAATTATCGATTAAGAATCAAAACACAAATGCGTTGTCAATCGTGAAGAATAAAATGGAATACCTCGCTTCCACTGAAAAGGGAGTCCGGTTCTTTACACTCACCATGCGATAAGCCTTTCCAAAACTACTCTAACGAGTATGGGTAAGTTGCTCGAAGGACTCAACCATATTTACCATAGGTTTTAAAAGCATGAACTAAAAATGATAAGTTAAAATGTATCGAAGTGTTAAAGCGCCGACTTCTGAAGCTGTTATGCGGAAGATATATATATATACATAGATCAACTTTATATACCAAATCACTGACGAAAGTCTTTTGTTTAAAGATGTACTGAAAGTTATCAAGTAACTATATGTAAAATTTAAATGTGATAACCAGTATTTTACAGTACGCGTTACCTTTAATACGAAGCGACAGTACTCGTAACCTAACGATTGAGACTCCAAAAAAGTATTGTGTTCAATCTGCCATTCGATTACTGTCCTGGACCACTCTTAACACAAAAAAAAAATTAACTTGGAAAGGCAAACAACATTATTACCAATGTTTATAAAGTTACTAGTAATCTAGTTAAAAATATTTTATTTAAAACAGGCCGCAAAAAACGTGACTGACAGATATTTTATACCCGTTTCAGTGGCTGATACTTTACAACATAAGTTCGAAGAAATAATTTCCTATTTTTATACGAATTTGGATGATGTTTTACTGTTCAAAACATAAGAGTATTTTGTGCATTAATCGTGAAACTCGTACTTATTGTTGAATAAGGAGATGTCACAAAGTTATTTCTTGGGAAAGAAGAGAAACTTTTACAATTTTAATGAAATTGAAACGTTGCCTGTGAAAAATTGTTCAAAAATGCAAATGTATTTGATTTATTAACCGCAACTGCGACAGTCGTAAAATTTATTATCAAAATTTATAGCCAATCATTATTTATATAATATCTTTATCTTCATTTTGCGGTCGGCCAATGTAAATTCGGAGATCTCATTGATATAGCACTACTGTTCGCCATCTATTTAGTTTAACTTCTTCGTTTGCATTTGTACTTTACTCAACGATTTTTTGATAATCTGGATGAAAAAAACTATAATACAAACATACATACATACATACATAAGCACTCAAACCTGTCCCCTAGAGGGTTAGACAGAGTCTACAGACTTCTATTTGACACGATCCTGATACACCTCTCGCCTCTTCTACATCGATATATACCTAAGCATACATGTTTCGGATAAGGGTACTCCTAATTTGGCCCATTTTCAATATATCCCCAACTTAATCGATAAAGTTTCGCCTAGGAGTCCCTTTCTGACTCTGCCATTCACTTCCGCAACGTAAATTTGCTTTGTCACTCTTTCCTTCTTATTCCTTTCCATATGACCAAACCACCGAAGCATTTCTTTCTTAATCCTGATCACAACATCATCTTGAAAGCTCCTTAACGACCGCATTTCTACTGCTTTTACTCTACTCTCGTGCTTCTTCTGTTACACCCAACTTTTACTACCATGCGTTAAAGTAGGAACCAACATAGCATTGTGAATTGCCATACTTGCCTTTTTTGACAGATTCTGACTTTTCACAATAGAGTGTAGGGCCCCATTTACACTATTTCCTGCGTTCATTCGTCGTTCTATATCCTTATCATATACAAATTCATCTACTTGTTCTATCAACTCTCCTTCTATTCTTATTTCGTATATCGTTTTACTTTCTTCTCTTTCAAAAACCATAATTTTCATCTTACTTGCGTTCACTTTCATACCACTTTCTTTTAATGATCTGTTAATTATTGCAACCATCATTTGCAACTTGGCCGCCAACGACGCAAAAATAACTTGATCATCTGCGTAAAAAACGCATGTGACGTTTAATTCACCCACTCTTAATCCGCATTCTTCAACTTTCCAATTTTCCGAACAACTGTCCATAAATAGTATAAAGAGCCACGGGGAAGCCACACAACTCTGTCTGACAGCTTTGTGGATGCCAAACCAGTCCAAATAGACCTCGTAGATCCTAACACAAGCACTAGAGTCCCCATAAAGAAACTTTAATGCTAGTATAAACCCAGCGTTCAACCCAAATACGTTCAGTGTTTGCATAACATATCCCTGTCCTCTCTGCTAAGGCTTTTTCAAGTCCATGAACGCTTGAAAAAAAATTTTGGTTTTTGGCCAAAAACTTCTCCATGATCACGCGCATGGAAATACTTGGCCCGAACATCCTACTACCTTTCTAAATCCCGTTTGCACATCCCAAATTTTTCCATCAGTTTCTTTCATGACCCTACCAATTAGTACCTTAGCATACAGTTTTCCAACATTGCTGAGAAGGCTGATACCATGGTAGTTTTTACAGTCCTGCTGCAATCATTTTCCTTTATATATTGGAACAATCACGGCTTCGCACCAGTCTACCCGTACTCGCTTCAATTCCCAGTATAAAGTAAACAAGGTTTTCAGCAAGCCTGCCACCACTTCCTCTCCAGCCCTTACCATTTCGAGTGAAACTTTATCATATCCGGCTGCCTTACCTGCTTTCATGCTTTTTATTGCTTTTATTATTTCATCTATACTTATCTGCCTATCTCTTTCCTCTTCTTTCGGAAGTTCTAATTCATTTAGTTCATACGTTGTCTCCTCACTCACAAACACTCTTTTAGAATATTCCTTCCATCTCTTTAAACTCAAAACTTCATCATTCAGAATATAACCATTCTCGTCCCTTATAGAATTCATTATAGGTTATTTTGAATGTACCCTGGCAGTTTTTACGAATTTCCAGTACATTTTAATATTTACCTCGAAGTTATTCGATATTCTTCTATCATTTTTATCCGTTCTTTCTTGCTTTTTTCTTTCAACTACTTCTTTTACTCTCTTATTTAGATGTCTAAAGACTGCCTTTATTCTTGCAATATCATAATTCGTACCACCAGAATTATCAGCATTTGCTTACCAGCCTGTGTTTTTACCTTTCATTCGTTCTCTTACTAACACCAAATACTTCGGTAGCTGCAATTCACTAAGCCTTTCTTAACATTTTGCCATACATTTTTTAAGTCTAACACACTCATACTATACATACATATAATTCATCCAAACCACTATATTTTGATAAAACTATTATTTACGAACGCGTTTAATTACTTTAATTATATTATTATCCATTCAGGGCCTGAGATGTTGACTCCCATTCAGGATATAAAAAAAAAAACAAATAAATCATTATGTTCGCGTAAATTAAGAAATCATCACTAATATTTTCTTTCAGTCTATATTTTTACTTGTTTTTCTCACTTTTATCTTGTAACCTTTTTGCTCTAATACGCTGTACCGCAGTAATAGAAACAGATGTCCAATTCGGCATAAAACCAAGTAATGATCAGTTCCCACGTTGGACCACCGGTAAACCCTTGTGTCTATCGATGCGCTCCTTATTCTTTCACCCACAATTATAAAATCTATAATGCTTCTATCATCGCTTCTTTCCCAATGTGAATCTTTTTGTTCCGAAAGAAAGTGTTCGTCACAAAAATATTCTTTTCCACACATACGGTGAGGATTTTTCACCATTCTCATTTATATTTTTTTTTCATCATAAAACGTTCTCAATATCCTTTCATAACCAAACCTCTTAACCCCAACCCTTCCATTTAAATCTCCTAACATAACAATATTTTCATTTCTCTTACACTTTAATAACACCATCCTTACCATTTCTTAAAACTGCTCTCGGATATAGGTAGACTTAGATATGTCTGGGGCGTAGACCCCTAGCAAAAACAACTTTTTTAAGCCTACTTTCATTCGTATCTATAGCATTCTCGGGCTTATTCACACATTCATACTCTCACACATTGGCCTACCCCCCCTCCCTACGTGAGACAGATCGTGACGGATGGCGAACCTCGTCACCAGTTTTTCTCCCGGAGATTCTTGGCACCTCTGCTCCATTAAAGAGGCGCCGGGAACTTGGGGCCATTTCTTTTCTCTGGTGCCTTATGGTGCGAAGCTTTGGGGTGGTATATGTCACACCTATTATGTTAACTGCAGCCGAAGGACCCAAAATGACCGAAACATGTTTAAAATACTTAATTATATTATAAAAATCACAATATAATTATTACAACTAGAAAAGGAGTGAATGGGATCGATGCTAGATATAGAATAGATTACATTTATTAAAATAAAAAAGGTAAGTCCATATTGCTGAGCTCAAATTGCATCCGTTGACGTCAAAGCTCACGTTCTGTTGAGTTGTGCCTATGTAAGTCAAAGTGTATGTTTTACTAAATATTTTTATTTCATACGTGGTAGAGCCACGTTGCCGCTATATTATGGTTGTAGTACGAATGGGTCGGCTTGACCGGGGAAGGAACACGCTTTCACAAACTACCAGCGTAAAATAGCAGCTTAATACTGCTGTGTTTCGTATGATGAGTGTAGAGATTTTACTCTATTTTACTGGAGATGAGGTATTCCATATTAGTCCTCAGGGGTGACAACGCATCTGCGTTTTGATTCTTAATCAGGATAAATATAGATGTCTATGGGCCACAGTATCTACTTAACATCAGGTGGACTGTGTGCTCGTTTGTCACCATTATTATATAAAAAAACTAAATACACTTTGACTCACTCCGTGCTCGGCCACCGCCATGTTTGGGTTATTGTATCATTTGTTTACAGCAGCTCTTAATGAAATATATCGAATGCTGTAGAAATACAAAATATTCCAGAAACCAAACTTGATACATAATTGACCCAGGTAAGAGGTTATTATTACTTTTATTATTACAGATTTCCATCACAATATATTGTTTCGCTAAAAGTACGTAGGATTTATATACAAATAAACTTATACGTCTTGGATTTTATGGAATGACCTGAAGGTGTACTTCAGCATCTGTTACTATAACTCCTCGAAGAGGACCAAGTGTGCCGAGTTTGGTTTCGTTTTGTTAGTTATGATGGTATCTTACCTCCGGAATTTGTAGTGACCTGTAGGTGCACTTTGATGAATGCCAAATTAAAATACTAGTTATGACTAGATGAATAACTTTTTTAAAATGAAATAAAGTTGATGAGAAAAAAAATATTAACGAGTCAGGTAAAAAAGACTACGATTGTCTATTTGTGAATACCTAAAAATTGAAGTATTGTTAAAGTTGATTTCTGATCGCTTTAAAATAATTCTGATTAAAGTTTTTTTGTTCCCTTTAATTGTATCTCAATAATAAAAACATAGAGAAATTTAAAAAAATGATTTTCTAGTGTTGATTGAGATGTTTTTCTAAATTTTTACGATCATGTGAGTTTTTATTGACGTTTGATATACTAATATCGAAAAATTAGAAGTAATTGCAACAAGGTTATTTGTAAAAACTTGTGTGTATTTAAAATTCTTTTTAAATACACACAAGTTTTAACACAAGTTTAAAAACATTTGGATTTATCAAAAGTTTTTAATATATCTTATGTGAAAACAAATTTTCATAATGGATTACAATTGTTTTTTTGTTAAACTGAGCAAGTAAAACTTTATATTAATTCTAATTTCATACAAATCGTAAGAGCCGTTTCCGAGAAACAAATTGTAACATTTTGTAATATAATGCTCGCTCAATGTATTAGAATTTCCATCATATATAAATAGCAAAAGTGTTTTACTTTATATTGATTTATGGCTTCGGAAACTTTTCAATACATTTCATCTGTATTTATAGAGTACACGCTGAAGTTACATGTATTTAATCAATTTTTATCAATTTACCGGGATGTTTTAATCTCAAGGAAAAGCTAGCCCCTCGTTAAAAATTAATAAAGCACAAGCGACCCTATGAACAAGATGCGAATAATTTTTAAATGTCAAGAAAACACAATTTCGGTTTCTCACAAAATATTGAAACTGACGTTGACAAATTCACTCGAGCGTAAAAGAAAGCACAAAAAGTGGAAACGACGAAGAAATTATAATCTTCATTATAATGAAATAATTTTTTATACCAACGATTTTCATTTAGAATATGGCCTTAATTTTTTAACAATTTCAATTTTATACATTTGTAGTGTCAGCAACAAATAGGCGCGTATATTAAGTCTTGTGTAGACTTATTTGTATCCATTAATTATAATCCAGCACTTGACAACAATTGTACCTGGTGGTTAGTGTCCTAGATAAATAGTAAATCGCACTGTCTTAGCATAATAAAATGTATTCACTCTTATCTTGAATATTGTTTTGACGCTCAGATTTTATTCGGACGGAAAGATAAACGCTGGCAAATTATTCCACTTCTTTGCTGCATGCATTAAAAACAAACCGTTTGGTTTTTATGCCTGGAATATCGAAAACAAAGAGGTGAAGACCCGCCAACCGCCTGGTTGTTCAATGACAGAAAAAGGAAGGAGGAACAAAAACATGTATGTAATTCTTGCGCATATTCACCGAAACACATTCTATAGAATATTCCAGGGCTGGATACATTAAGCCTGTGGTTGTGACTGATGAGATTAGTTTCAACAAAATCTAGGTTACCAATGAGCCCCTTAGCACGTCTCTCCACAGACCGCAAAGTCTCTAGGTGGCATTTGGCAGCACCAGCGCATATGTGACAGCAGTACTTTATACACGATTTGTGCCTTATGTAAGTTAAGAAGCTGCCACGACGTGAAGAACCGACGCACTCTTGCTAGGACGCCTTGAGTTCCTTTGCGGCTGCTTTGGCCATGGACTCAGTCAACCGCCCATAGTTGAGGTTTGGAGAAAATTCAACTCCTAACAACTGAAGGCGGTCAGTGTACTCCATTCATACATTTCGGAAAGTAGTAGCCAGGGTAAGCATGATCTTTTTAGCGGTGAAAATACACGCTTGTGTTTTAGAGACGTTGAATCTCACGAGACTGGCATAGACTGCCTAAAGTGAGAGATTGGCATGCTCAACCATTGCTTCTCTTTCGGACTGAATTTGACTCCAACTGGCACGACCATTCGGCTGGTACCTCTCTGCACAACTGTGCTGTAGACTACATAACCATAGATAATGGAAACAAACATTTGTCGCGATAGGACTAGAGGAGCAGACGTTAATGAGGACTTGGAGATGTCTTTCATTCAAAAAGTTCATCACTCAGTCAATCAGGCCAGGGATAAGTACGCTTTAGACTTACCCAAAAGGCTAGCGTGCTAAAACACATGAAAGGCCATTGAGACATCAAGGGAAGCATCTAATGCTTTTTCATTTTTTTCGAAAGCTTCGCCTCATATGTGAGTGGCTTAAGCTAGAAGCTCCCGAGTTGGGCTAAACCCGTACTGGCAGTCACTGAGTAGGCCATTCGGCTCTAGGTATTCCATGACGTGGGCATTCAATATACGCAGTGTACGGAGATGATTGAAATTTGCCGATAGTTGGCAGGGTCAGCACGGCTGCGCGTTTTAGCCACAAGCTGCACATTGGCTATCTTTCAAGATTCGTGCACTATTTCAGTCCTGAACAAGGGGACAAGCGCGTCAACGCAGGCGACAACTCAGGCGCACAGACCTTGTGAACTGTATCTGGTATATCATCAGGTCTATTAGCTTTGTTCACGTCTAGAGCGTGGTAGCTCAGATGGTTAACGCTCGCTGTAAATATAACAGAACGTGAGTAGCCCGGGTTCGATCCCCGCCCGCACCAATGAAATTGTTAATTGCAATTTTAAGTGCTGATTTACCACGTGCCCGGCGGTGAAGGAAAACATCGTGAGGAAATCTGCATGTCTGAGGAATAACAAAAAAATTTTTTCGAAGACATGTGAAGTTCACCAATATGCATTGGGGCAGCGTGGCGGACGCTTATTTGCCCTAAAACCCTCTCAGAAATGAGAAGAGGTCTATGCCTTTACTTTACTTTAACTTTGGCTGTAACTTTACTTTACTTTACTTTACGTCTAGACTTCACAAGGTTTTAAAAAACCACTTTTTTGGTTAAACAGGCCACTGACATAAAGGTACCGCAGTGAGGTAATTGAGGTAGTACGCTGTTGCTACTGCGCAGATGCGAATTGCAAGTAAAAAAAAGCAAATCATTGCGCTTTAGCCACATACGCCAGATAGATGGCTAACGGTTTACCTACCTAAACTTTGCGGTCTCGAACATAGACCCAGGATTATTACGCTATATGCTTGAGATATTCAGCATGAGTACATTCGGCGTTGAACTATTTTACTTCGGTAACAATATTGAATCCATTAATCAAGACACGCAAAATGATCTATACATACTAAGTGGTTTTGCTCAAATCTACTTCAATAAACGTAGCCAAAACAAACTATAGGTATGATTTTTATAGCAAATAATAAAAAAATACCCGATCTCACACCTCTAAAAATTAATGACATCGTAATCAACAAAGTAACAAGCGAGAAGTATTTGGGCCTTACTTTAGATAATCAACTGACATGGAAAGAACACTTGAAAAAAAATAAAACAAAAAATGATATCCCTAACCGGAGCACTATGCGAAATAGTTCGTTGCCTTCCACAGAAAGTCCGTTACATTGTATACAACTCCCTAGAAATCTGGGGATGAGCTGCCAAAACTAATCGCAAATCTGTTCAAATCGCGTAAAACAAGTTGATAAAAATTCTTTTCTGTTATGATTTCCTTACATCTACAACCAAAATATACAAAGATACTAAAATACTTAATATATAACAATCATACAAATACTTTTTTCTGCGAAATACGAAAATTTTCAAATTAAAACATACATACTAACTTAAATTTTACAAAAAAAGAAAAATGTACAAACTAAAATATTAAGTAGTGCTAATAACTTAATTCTGCGACGGCCAAGAACCAACTATGGAAAAAAGAACATCACTTATGAAAGCGCACAACTATACAATAAATTGCCTCTATATATCAAGGAAGCTAAAAGTATGCTAACATTTAAAAAACTGTTAAAAATAGCCTACAAAATCATAAACTATAATAACACCCTAACTACTTCTAGAACAAAAAAAAACAACAAAAAAACTATCAAACACATAATTATGTAATAAACGTATAAATATTAAAAACCATCACTACGGTTACTAAATATCATATTAATAATTAGTATAATATAAAAAATCATATTAATAATTAGTATAATATAAATAATATAAAAATTCATATTAATAATTAGTATAATATAAAAATATTACAATAATTCTCGTTATGATGGCTAGTCAATTCTAGTAAAGCATCTTAAAATCCACGTATCTGTGTTCGCTTGCACCGTTTGTTCTTGTTTTGCTCAGGCGATCTTCAATCCTGTTATGATGGTAAAATTTCTACCCGCACTATTTATATATTTTTGTAACATAAAATATTTGTGTACTTTGCCTGGCACGCTCGGTGACCACTTACTACCTAACACTCATTACGTATTTTGTTTTTAATGTATTTCTCATTTAAGTGAATTTTTGTAAATTCTTATGAGAATAAATGTCTTTGATCCCAACTATGGGCGAACTGTACCACCAATGGACACGTCAGCAAAGAAGATGAAATCTTTCGTCGTTTAACGTATTACATCGATACTGGCATCCACGCAGCTCAATGGATCTTCAGACGAGAAGCAGACCGCTGACTTGTATCGCCACATACGCCGCACAGCTTGGAAATCGTAGTTAGATTGAGAATATAAGGATACAGATTTCACCAGACAGTGGTAAGAAGTTCTTAAGAGTGTGGTAACGTGGACATCGTACCTGTCTGGAGCGGTCGTCAGCTGAAGATCGAGGTAGTAGGCTGCGTGTCCATCAACATAAGATCGCCTAGTTACTAGCCTTACCAGCAGGTAAAGCCCCAGCTGCAAGGCAAAATTCCACGCCTCTCTCCCGGCGTGGTTGGTCTTCTGGTACAGGAATAGCTATTCCTGATGACAGACATTGAAGTCCTCCAGAAAAACCAACTGTGCAGTAGGATCCCAATTCAGAGCCACATCAGAGGATTCACTTAGGTTTTCAACAATATAGATTCAGCGGTGGATGCCTCGTGTAGAGGCGAAACACGTGGCGTATTATCGTCGATAGTGTGTATTTCCTATTGTAGTGGTGTTGGGAGTAGTGGTGCTGGGATTAGTGGTGTAAGGATTAGAGCACGCAGTAAAGGGAGGGTGTGAGGTGATCTTCAAACTAGGTAAGACACATCATTTTATTTTTTTGAGAGGATGTGTGCGAAGTAATTCTTAACAACTTTAATATTATGGATTTCCGCAAAGTAATGCCTAATTCTATTAATAATATTTTGTGTACCTAATCAATGAAGCATGATTGAAAAACAAGTTCGAATTCCTCCGATGGTATAATTTTACGTATAAACGTTAAGCTAATCTATTTTCTCTCACATTTTCCTTGTATCGTGAAAACTTTTACAAAGGTTGTTGAACAACTAACCAGACCTTAAAATATTTATAGATCATACAAATATAATGAAATGAAATTCGGTTTTCTCTACTTTTCACAGAACATGCTCTATTATATTACATAAATATAATATTCTATTTAAAGTTACCAGTCTTTATTTAAAATATAACCAAAGTTATCATATTTATTTTATTTCATTTCACATTTTGTATCAAAATTAATGAAGTCTTATGATAGATACTATAACGTACTAATCTTTGTATTATTTTCCTTATAAATAGTTCGCTTGCATAGGTAATATAATCTACCTACTACCTACCTAATTCAAAGCTGCATCGTTTTGGGTTCCGATTCAAAGGGAAAGAAAGCTACTACAATTCCTGGTTGCATTTGCAGAGATGGTTGCAAAAGTAAGAGCTGCATCAAGCATCTACAATCAGGCAGAAAGTTTGCTAATTTGACTCATTTAAACTTATAAAAATAATCTGCATAATTTTATTGTATTTGTTCGTATACTTATTTTTTATTTTGCTTTATGTTTATTCATGTATTTATTTAAATAAATAATAAATTATTTATTTCGTCAAACATTAATGTTACATTATATGATCAGTGATCGAAGTCACCTAGTAAGCAAAAAAAAAATGCCTGTAACAGGTGACTTCGCTCTTCCATAGCTAATAATTACAATATTATTAACGAAATAAAATATCCTAAAGTAAATAATAAAGTGGTGCATGTTGTATGAGTATTGTGTGAGTATGGGTGTATGTATATGTATATGTTCATTTAGTATCTGTATTGTAATAATGTCTCTGTTTCCTCATAATTTAAGGGAGATAAAAATTGGTAATCAATTTCATACATTCCTTATTTGTTTTGCTGTAAATCTCTAGTTCTTTGTTTAATTTGTTATATAGTAAAACGGAGCGGCTTGAGTATTGTTTACTAGCAAATGCAGTTTTAGATTTATTTAATGAAACGACAGCTTTTCTTCTTTTTTGTTTGATGCTGTCATCGTAGGTTAAGGTTTTATGTTTTTTTAATACAGTGAGCAGAACATATAGCTTTCTCACTGATAAGACTTTACTGATGGAGTAAAGTTCATCAGTTGGAAACCTCCTTTTTTTGAAGTGCATTACTTTCAAAAGAGCACGTTGTGCACGTTCCACCTCCAACATTTTGGTTTTACCCGTCCCTCCCCAGATTGGGATGCAGTATGTTAGTAGGGACTCTGCTAACGCCATATAGATCTCCTTGAGTATATTACTATGAGAGTACTGGCTACCTGATTTCTCACCCGGCACCACATGTCTTTAATATCCAGATCAGTTTCCTAACCTTGTCTGTTACTTGTTCAAGATGTGGATGCCAGGATTTCTCGATTTCTTAATAACGGGATAAACACAGTTAGCCAATCTGGGATAGGAATTGCAGGAATGTATTTTGATTTTAAAATCAAGATTAGGTTATGATTGGTCACGGATACTGTAACAAATAAAGTTCGTCTTGTCTGTATTTAAGGTAAGAAGATTATCCTTTAACCAGCCAGCAACTAAACTCATACCTAACTCCGCTTTTTCCTTAACATCATTCCAATCTCTTCCAGTGAAAAATATAACAGTATCGTCGGCGTAGGAGAGAATATGGGCCTTATCGATTTGCAGACAACAAAGATCGTTTATATAGACAAGAAAAAGTGTGGGGTCTAATACACTACCCTGCGGCACGCCGTGTGATACCGTGACGTCATCACTCATGAATGTATTGAGCTTTACTCTTTGAGTTCGATCCGAGAGATAACTCTTAAAAAGAGACAGTGCATTGGCTCTTATACCAAATCTTTCCAGTTTATTTACAAGAATAGGGATAGAAACTGTGTCGAAGGCTTTTTGAGGTCCAGGAACACTAACAAGTATTTATTTTCCTTGTCCAAGTGTTCAGTTGTAATTTGAATTAGTGCAGCTACTACGTCCTCTGTGGATTTACCTTGCCTGAAGCCAAATTGCGTAGAAGACAGAAGTTTATATTTGTTAAGATAATTTAGGAGTCTAGTATTCGTAAGTTTCAGTTGCAGGGAGAATTGAAATTGGCCAGTAATTACCAACATCACCTCGATCTCCATTCTTGTACACTGGAGTAATTAAAGATTTTTTTAAATGGATTTGGGAATATACCTTGCTGAAAGCAGAGATTTACAAGGTGAGTAATGATGGGTACGAGTTCTTTCTTTGCAAATTTCAGAAAGGTAATAGAAATACAGTCCCAGACCGGAGCGCTACTAGATCTTAGATTCATGAGGGTATTTTTTTCTTCTTTTTCGTCAGTTTCTAACAGAAAGAACGAGTTAATTTGGGTTGAATTACTTTTAGTAAAATTATTATATCTTGGAGAGGCACTAGGTTGTATACTAGATGCTAGTACTCGAATTTTTCCTACATTTGTGAAGTAAGCATTAATGAAATTCGCTGAATCGTTAGGATTAGTTTTAATATGTATTAGCTCTTTATTATCGTCATGCGATTTGCAACTGTAAGTAATGTATTTTATATTTTTCCACAAAAGTTTATTATTATCTACAGATTTAGAAAAAGATCCCTTTCATATTTACGTTTAAGTTTTTTGATGACATTATTGCAGTAGTTCCTGTATCGAATGTACGTTACTTTTAATATATCGTTTTGGCTCTCTTTTCGTAGTTTTTGTTGTAACTTATTACGATTTTTTATAGAACGTAAGATGCCTGGAGTGAAGGTTTATTACACGTTGACTTTTTGGAATATTTGAGTGTGTGGTGTTAGCTTTTATAGACTCACTAAGGTCAGTTATTTGACGATTTGTTATTGTGTTAGGGTCGGTACAAAATAGTAGGTCAGTAAATTTTAATTTTTGAAGGTCTCTAATGGCTTGTGAATAATCTATATTATTTTTTGTTCTAGTTATTGGGCATTTGGCTGTAGACTTAGAAAGAGAAAGCAGTATAGTAAAATGATCGGTGATTGTAGTATGCAAAACAGCAATAAATACAGAATTTTTTTTTGTTATACTTAAGCATAAAATGATCAAGACAGTTTTTTCCTCAAGTAGGCAACTTATGACCAGCAAGTATACCATAACCAGAAAGTGCATTCAAATAGTTTGTTCTATTATTGTATTCAGAAGGAGGCTCATCAGATTTGGGGGCAATGTTTATATTGATGTCACCCGTAATTATTATATTATTCTGGGTAGTTAAGGAGTCAAGATGAGTGCAAAGTTAGTCTACGAATGCATCAGAATTTACATTTTAAGGAGAGCGGTAAATACAAAGTATAGTATTATTAAGCGTATCCAGCTGTAGACAGGAAGCATGAGTAAGTCTGACTTCTTTAACTTTATGTTGAAGAGATTTTTTAATGAAGACCACCACCCCATCATTTTGGTTCAACTGGAATGTTGGTAAGTCTTATAATTATCTAGTAGTGGAATAGATTTGCTCGTCAGCCTACATTCAGTTAGTACTAAAATATCAGGTATAAAAGGTAGACTAGATAGTGTTACCAGAAAATCATCAAAGTTACAGTAAATACTAGGTATATTTTGGGATATAATTGTAAGGTAATTTTTTTAAATGTCATGTACGATGATAGCTCATCACAATCGCATTCTATAGCACTATCAATTTCAATACTGTCTATCACGTTCAAGTTGTATAGTTAATCACCTATCATCAAAGAAGTTAAAAGAAGTGCATGTCGTTCGATTTAGTATTAGTTTTTTTAAATAAATGCTAGCAAGTAGTTTTCTTGTGTATTTTAAAAGTGATTTACGTAGAGAAATTATTCGTGTGAGTTTATATGTGATTGTTTTTTGCTGAGATATATGTGTGTAGGATTGTAAGAATACAAAAATAACAATATTATAAATCTTGAACATAAGTAAAATCAATAACCGTAACAGAGACGAATGGTATAATAAACATTTTAAATTAAATATCGTTAATAAATAAAAAAGAGCGAATAAAAACGACATCGTAAGAAACATTACAATCGGTGTACCTTGGTTGAGAGATAAGGTTTCAGGTAGTCAGATGGCAGGTAGCGCTGGAGATTGACCCGTCAATAGTTGCTGTATTTGACTCTCATTTTTAATCATAATAATACGAGAGTGTTCATTTTCTCTTACATATACCTCGCCGTAGGCAGTCCAACAGATCTTGTATTGTTTTGATTTGGCTAAATCTCGTGCTAGAAAGTGTAGGCGTGCTCCTTTTTGGGGTTAGGTGTTCTGACAAGTATATGGGGGTGTCTTCTTGAATTTTAAATCCAAGATGTTTAGCACACAGCTTACTTTTATGCTTGAAATTAAAGGATTTTGCAGATTTTAATATTTTGGTCTTTAATATAGTTGAGTTCGTTTCAACTACAATAGGTGAGTTTTTTTGTCAGTTAATTTTGGCCTCACTCTGTATATGTCTTTGATATCTGATACAGAGATGTTACAATCAACTGTCTTCGACAGGTTAACAACCATCTCGATAAGGTCTTCTTTATTTTCATTGGGCTTTTTCGGGACATTTTTAATTTCAAGACTAGATTTTCTACTCTCTGTATGCAATTCTTCTAATTTTGATTCTAGTATAGTAATGTGGATCCTGTCCTGCTTTGCTTCAGTTTACAGTTGGTTAATCCTCTGCCAAAGTTCCTCATTTTGAGTAGTAAGATAAGAAATCGAGTTTTCAATATTGTAATTAAACTGCTTTATTTCTTTAAGCAGCCTGCAGATTGCGAGGCAAAAAAGGATGTCATTAGTTTTCGAATTTCCTCTTTAAAGTCATCCATCCGTTCGGCTATCGAAACTTCCATCTGGACTCTGCATGTCTTATTACGTTGAGAAATGAAGTTTGGCGGTGTAGAACGGGATATATCCGTTTCAGATACAGATTTGTTTAAAATAATGTCTGTTTCTACTAAGTTTTTAGAACTGCTAGGAGGTACATTCTCCGCTAGAGAAGGCGGCAACTGCGTTGACTCAGAGTGCGTATTCTTATTAACAGGTGTTTGAGGTGGAGTTTTCTTTAGCGGCATCGTGTAGCAAGATATCAGAGAGAACAAACAGTTAACGTTGACGCGTGTAAATAATGAGCTCAAACTAATTAGCACTAGAAGACCGGGGGTCAATGAATTCTGGCAGTAATCGAGGTTTTCATACAAATATACCTTGTGTTGTATATTGTCCAGTATACCTTGACCTCTTTACTTGGGCAAATAGTAATGAATGCGCTTACAGTTTTGTTTGATGCGCTCCTCCGTAATTGGAAGATCAATCGTAACACCCCTGGAGGCGGCAACAGCAAGGTACAGGGCGTTGATGTTTCGGTTGATGACACACCAAACAAGACAAGGACGGTGCAGCTAGCATAGAGATCTCACAGTTATGCACTCCTATTATTTTGGCTTGATTTATTTTGTAAATTAGTTTTTATTTATAAAATTAAATCAAAATAGTATAGTGGTATATTTAATACGTCTGAACTCCTCAGAGGTTCGGGGGGAAGAGGCCGGAAGAGGGAGTTATTTATACATATTTTATGTGAAAGTTCTAATTGGCGCGCCTTGGTAATAACCGACTAGTATACTCGTGCGTACCGTGGCGGCAAACGTCATGACGCTGTCTTATGCTGTCATCTCCCCATCTTAGGCACCACTTTCGACTTCCTAGATCGATGTATTAAAAACACTTGATGTACAGTATCGATTCATTCGATGTTTTGTTAATTCGTCACCATCGATTAAACATGGATGATTATTATTCGATGCATCGAAAAGGCAAATCTGAAAGGATACCATAGCTTCCGCATAAGCGACACTACTAGTGCAATGGTGAACGAATTTTATCCTCGGAGGAATTTTCCATAATAAAGTTTTCGAAATATGAGGAGTATTCAATTCGTTTTCCGTATATGACAATGTGAGCTTTGTCTTTTCGGTTCAATGACTACTGGCAAAGTGACGCTTATGTGAAAGAATTTGTAGCGTTCACCTGCTGCAAATACTTTGTATCGAGTTGTAATATAAACTTTCGTTAAATAAACTTACGTCTTTTTAACTATTTTTATCTTAGATGTATATACCCCCCCTACATGCGAAACAGATAAAAACGCAAATATAGGCCTTTTGTTAACGACAACCGCGTCCCTTGCAGTCAGCTGTCAGGATAGGTCCACAGGTGTAAAGTCGACACCTGTGTTGAAACAAGGAAATTCGACACACGTTCTTTCAACAGGTAACCCATGATGGGTTGTACTGGTCTAGCATTAAATCTTTTACATCGAATACAAGCACGAACTATTGATTCTGATAAATTCCTTCCCCCTAGAGGCCAAATATTTTGTCTAACATTAGATAATATTAATTGAGAGACAGCATGAAATAATTCTTTATGTTTAGCTTCAAAATAAGTTGAGTTAAATGATGTTTTGAACACAACACCATCGGGTGAAATTAGAAGTGATGAAGTTTTTATAAACTCACCACTTCTAATTTCAACCGTTCGTACCATCTGTATGCTGGCGACCTACAAATGTACGTGCAGTCTACTATTGATGAACTACATAACGCTACTGCGAACTTAAATAAGAACTTAAATGCTGTAAGTGATTGGTTTAGGCGCTTTGGTGTTTCTGTCAACCCAAAAAAATGTCAAACAATAGTAGTGGGTAGCTCGAGAATATTGTCGAAGATATGCCTATCAAATCTGCCTTCGGTCTATTACAATGACATCTTGATACCCTTTACGAGCTCCGTAAAAAATCTAGGTCTGTACGCGGACAGTACATTGAAATGGGACACACATGTCACTGAAATCAATCGCAAAGTCTTTACCACCTTACAATCTCTCTATTGTCTAAAAAATGTTCTACCTGTAAACACAAAGATCATGCTTGTGTAGTCACTTGTTTTGCCAATTATTAATTATGCAGATGTTTGTTACTCCGATTTGGACAAATATTATCTCAACAAGCTAGAGCGTCTCCTTAATAATTGAATTAGATACGTATATGGGCTTCGAAAGTATGATCATATTTCAATTTATCATAATCGCCTAAAATGGCTCACAGTCAAACGGAGACGCAACTCTAGAAGTCTGCTTATTCTCTTTTCTATATTAAACAATTCAGCCTCTTTTTTATATCTGTAAGCCAAGCCATGCGCACTTTCGATCGTACAATACCTACCGTACGTCCGCCAAGCAGTGATCTAATTTGATCAGAATTATGTAAACATGTGTACCTATGAAAAAACTATTTTTTCGTTTTAAACAAAACCAAAGACACTATGCAATAGATAATAGTATCAAAGACAAAGATATGCTCTTTTATTTTAAACCATAACCTGGCAATGTTTCTTAGAAAAAAAAAAAGAAATCACTCTGAACTTTCGGCGTTCCACGTGCCGTTTTGATGAAGGTGCTCCGTCTTTTTTATAGAATTTTATATTTGTGTCTGGACTAAAAACGAAAGTATTATACTTTTTTATATTCCTTGTAATATAGTGAACACATATATATATATATATATATATATATATATATATATATATATATATATATAATTTGTGGTATAAAAAGTGAAAAGTAAATTGCCAAAAGTGCTTCAAAATCTGGAAGGCCCATTATGGCGGCTGGGTCATAAATGTGGTATTTTTCACATTCTCATTTATTTTTAGTGTAAAATGTAAGTAAAAATAGTTTTCTTACATATTTCAAATAACTTGACGTTGTATTTATTTCAAATTCACACAAAACTATTTTAGAAATATTGTTCTAAATGTCACACAGATAAAATATTTTTATTTAATTTTTTTTAATTTCTTTATATTTTAATATTTTGGTATGAGTAACGAATGGAAACATATAAAACATAAAAATATACATATTTCCAAACATTTTCATATAAATTTCTCTAAAAACAAAAGTGTAGAATTCAAATTAGTAGTAATTTTGTCATTAAAATTGAAGTATATACCACTATACAGCTATACAGGGTAATTTACGTATTTTATTACAATTTCTAGCAACCAAAAATAATTTTATTCGATAGTTTATACATTCAACAAGAATTCCTGTAAGTTTTATCCATAAATATTGTCTCAAAGTGAAAATATAGCAAAATTTGCAATATAGCAAAAAATTTGCTAATTTTCAAATTTTGCCGCCATTACGGTCCCGAGCGAACGGGATTATAACATGTCGCGCGCTGTCAGAGCTTACAGGTGGAAAGATTTCAATTTCTTTTTTCAACTCATGACAGAGTTCTATAGTCCTCGTCTATTCATATAGTCTATTAGTGTTCAACTTTTACGTGGTAGAGCCATGCTGCAGTTATATTAGTAGTATAGTTGTAGCACGAATGGGTCGGCTCGACCGGGGAAGGACCACGCTCTCACAGAATACCAGCGTGAAATAGTAGCTTGATGCTGCTGTATTTCGTATGGTGAGTGTAGAGAACCGGAGACCCTTTTTACTGGAAACGAGGCATTTCATCTTAGTCCTCACGGGTGACAACGCATCTGCATTTTGATTCGTAATCGAGGATAGATGTAGATGTCTATGGGCCACAGCAACCACTTACCATCAGGTGGACTGTGTGCTCGTTTGTCACCCTATCTAAAAACTCATTTCACTAAATTCTCCAGGAAATCCTTTACTATTCTACTCTGGAAATCCTTACCCGAAGACATACGAAACGCTCCAAGCAAGTGCTCGTTCAAGAGATTACTTCGTGAACACCTCTTGAAACAAGATATAGTTTCATAATAAGAATATTTTCTTGTTATGTTAGTTGTATAATTATGGTATCTATGTATATTTATGTTAGGTATATGTTTATACCTAACATACATATACATCAGGGTGTCCGGTTTCCGATATCCGATACTTTAAGGGGTTAAAATACAATTAATTTTATCGACAAATCAGGGATCAATGATTTTTTTCGCCATCAATAAAAAAATGGCAGCACTTTAACAAAAATTGTTGGCGAAGCATAGATGCTTGTATTAATTTAACAATATCTACCCAAGTAGAAGACTTTCAAAAACAAAATTGGTCTCAAATGTTAGTTAATAATGTAGACAATAAATCTAGATTCAAAATATTATTTTTTAATTTTTCAGTATTAGTAAAAAACATTTTTGAAAAAATAAATTAGACAACAAATTGATGTTATTTTTCAGATTCTTAGCTTTAAAAAAAACCATCGTGTTAACCAATTTTTTTACTTGTCTTTATTATAATACAGGATATTTGCTATAAATGCACATTTAAATCATAACTCTTAGTTAGATAGTTTAGGAGCTATGATAATTTGAATGTAACTGTTCAAAGTGCCTATACCCCGATATTAGATAACTAAACACCCATTCCAGTGAGTAAGATAAAATTCTTCAATAATTCAAGCAATCGTAAGCAAGAACAATAGCTTCATTTGTGTGAGCAGGTAAAAAACGCTGTGCACAACAGTGCGAGCGAGACAGAATAACGGCTGTCTCCAGGTAAAAAGGGTGCAGTGTGCGCTTGTGCCGTCGAGCAGTCGTCCCTCGCTCTGCGTTGTGATAACATTCCTGGTTTTAAGTAAATCTACTTACTGTACATAATTATTGTTTGTTGTTAGACTTTGTTACGTTTTTGTTTTGTTGTTGAACTGTTACTTTTTGTTTATTACAATGAACGAGTACTCAAGCCAGCATATCGCTGACATCCATTTCGTGTATGGATTGTGTAACGGGAGTGCAAATAGAGCTTGGTACCTATTTAATTTTTTTTGCAAAGATCAAAAATCAAGTTTACAACTGCCATAATAGCTACGGGTTGACTGGCAGAGAACTTCGAGAGGCTTTTAGTCCGCCCATGGTTACCTTAGTTATAACGTGTAAGAATTAAGAATAAATAAATAAATAAGTGTCATTAAAGGTGATAGAGGGAAATGGAACAGGAGATGCGCAGCAGCATCTTCCTGATTATAGCTCAAATTAAAAAAAAACTGCGATTGCCAACCCGTCTGTCTAGCGTGGCAACTATGGCAAATTCCCTCTATGAATAAATCGTTGAGGGATGTCTATATGGACTTGGCTGTGATGATAATGATGACGGTTGACGCGTTTTATTAACTTATTCGACGGGGAAACACTAAACGTACTAGTCAATAAAGGAAGACGCAGAATAGCACCTGCGTGTGAGATAGCCGCCGAGTATATAAGAGTGTATTATATTGAAAAACAAATGCACTATATCACCGAGAATCCGTTTTGGAGTAATAGTTATTGATATTATCATCAGTAACAAATAATAGTAGTGAATAGTATTACCGTGTCCTCTTTAGTTCACTGTGACCATAGCGATGTAAAGCACTCGAAATGTCGAGAATTCGAAATAAGTAAACGCAAAAAAGCCATAAAATTAATTTAATAAAGTCTTAATATATAAAATATTAAGCCCATCACTTTTAAAAATGTCTTCGTAAATATAGTTTAGTTACTCAATATATTTGGCCATTTGATGGCGGCGGCATAAGAAAATCCATCACTTAATTTTGTCCCGTAAAAACAATTAGAGTCGACTATGGAAATCACCAGAAAAATCTGTCTCCCTATAATGGGAGAAGCCCATTCCGCAGTGGACGTTTAAGATCCAATTATAACGATAAGGTATTTAAAGCTAAGGTTCAAGTTGGTAATATTTTAATTTTGAATGTATTTGGCGGGATTGGAAATATCTTAACGTGTATTAACTCCCATGCTCTGACAGCGCGCGACATGTTATACTCCCGTTCGCTCGGGACCTTAATGGCGGGAAAATTTGTAAGTTAGAAAAATTTTTGCTATACTGCAAATTTTGCTATATTTTCACTTTGAGACAATATTTATGGATAAAACTTACAGGATTTCTTGTTGAATGTATAAACTATCGAATAAAGTTATTTTTGGTTGCTAGAAATTGTAATAAAATACATAAATTACCCTGTATAGCATAGTAGTAGCATATACTTAGTGACACTACTTAGTGACAAAATTACTACTAATTTGAATTCTACACTTTTGTTTTTGGAGAAATTTATATGAAAATGTTTGGAAATATGTATATTTTTATGTTTTATATGTTTCCATTCGTTACTCATACCAAAATATTAAAATATTAAAAAAAAAAACAATAATAATATTTTATCTGTGTGACATTTAGAACAATATTTCAAAAATAATTATGTGTGAATTTGAAATAAATACAACGTCAAGTTATTTTAAATATGTAAGAAAACTATTTTTACTTACATTTTACACTAAAAATAAATGAGAATTTGAAAAATAACACATTTATTACCCAACCGCCAAAATGGGTCTTCCAGATTTTGAAGTACTTTTGGCAATTTACTTTTCACTTTTTATACCACAAATTATATATCAACGTGTTCACAATATTACAAGGAATATAAAAAAATATAATACTTTCGTTTTTAGTCCAGACACAAATATAAAATTCTATAAAAAAGACGGAGCACCTTCATCAAAACGACACGTGGAACGCCGAAAGTTCAGAGTGATTTCTTTTTTCTTTTTTTTTTCTAAGAAACATTGCCAGGTTATGGTTTAAAATAAAAGACCATATCTTTGTCTTTGATACTATTATCTATTGCATATTGTCTTTGGTTTTGTTTTAAAGGAAAAAATAGTTTTTTCATAAGGCAGTACTTCTGATCCGACCTGATCTAATTCGACCCGTACCGGAGCCGACGTAAGGTAGGTATTGTATGATCTGATTAGATCGGTAGCCGAGTCAATGGAACAAAATTTCCATCTCTTTATTAAAAAGCCCGCGAGGGAATAAACTAACTTCGAGAATAACCCTGAGTAGGTAGAGCAGTTTCATTATATTCGATGTCCGGATAATATGAACGTTAATCATGCAGACATACTAAAGTGTACAGCGTGATGGAGATAGGTTAAAGTAATAGTTTTACTTAATTTTACCTCGAGTTTACCTAAAAATACCCTTTTAATTAACTCTGTGCCTGATAAGACAACGTAGAATTAACAACCGTTATAAAATAAGCTTCTTAAGTGGCAATACCGGTAAGCGCAGTGAGTACCTGCCATTTATTATATTATACGTTATATGTGGCAGAGCCACACTGTAACGTGTTATGGTTGTGGCATGAATGGGTCGGCTAGACCGGAGAATAACCTCTGCTTTCAAAGAATACCAGCGCGAAATATCTGATTAATGCTACTGTGTTTCTTGCAGTGAGTGTAGGAAACCAGAGATCACGTTTTACTGGAAACCAGACATTCCTTCATAGTTCGCAGGGGTGACAAGGCACTCTACATTTTTTTTATTAATCGAGTATAAATGTACACCTCTGTAGGCTTCTAATTACCATCAGGTGGACTGTGTGCTAGTCTGTCACGCATTATTATATAAAAAATATAATGTCAAACCAATAAAGCACACTGAAAGAGAAATGATTTAAGTGCCGATCATGCTTTTTACCAGTCTCTTAACAAATATTATGTTAACGTATATTATGTTTTAAACTTGGTTGGGCTGTTTAAGCTGACGAGAGGTGATGGTGACAAGTTGTCTGTATGATGGTATTGAAGGCCTATGATTACCTCAATCATTGATGATTTCTTTTCAATTATTTGTTCCTTGATTTATTGGTATATGATTGTAGTTATCACCTTGTCAACATTAAATGAGTTTACTAGAAAGTACGTGGTATTAATCACTATACTTATGTAGTATTCCTATTATGCAACATTTATTATTAAGCACAGTATTTAAAAACAAAATCTTGCAAGATTATATTATTGATTAGTTAGCCATTAGCTTATAATATTTTTTAAATTTATTTACTTAACCTGATAATGCTTTTACTTAAATTGTTTTAGGTGATGTTTCTTTCTATTCAGCCACTTTATTTTAGAAATAACCTAGATACACAATGTAGGTATTTATTTAAGTGCTATTCAAAGGAATCAGTGACAGTTTTCTCTCGCCTAGTTTTTCTCTCTAAAACTACGGAGTTAAATAAGTAAATTTGTTTTGTAGGAGTAGTAAAAAACTAACAATTCTTGTTTGAAATACCATTTAAAGAATGTTTTTCTTTAAGTAAAGGAAAAAGAAGAGAGAGCTAACCAGCTTGCTTCTTATCTGATGGGAAGTGACTTATTACAATAATAACAAACTCCACCGTATCTTTATAACACATTTCACTTTTCACAGCTAAAAATAAGAAAAGCAACTTGTGTGGCTAACTGTAATTAGTACACGTATCATCAATTATTCATAAGTTATACATACTTTCCTGTATATTAGCATATCAAATAGCGTAGATTCGTAATGCTCCTGCGTTTCATAGAGTTTAGAGAGCCGGAGACCCTTTCTTACTGAAAATGACATACCCAATAAGAAAGGGTCATCTTACTATGCAGGGTTTTCAACTCAACTATATTTAGATTCTTAATCGAGAACATATTTTTTGTAGAGTTTTACCACTTTATAAATTAGAACTATTACGAAAAAAATAAATAAGATTTAGGGACCTTCAAGAAAAATAACTATTCCTTTTTTAAAAGGCCATCAATACACCTACTTCTGGTATTGCAGATTTTCATTGGTGGCGTTGTTTAGTTAAACAATAAATGAATATTTAGGATACCTATAAACATTTACAGAATGTTTTAAATTGTATGTAATTTCCGTAAAGTTAATGTCCGGTGTACCCACTCCATTACCACACATTTGATCCAACCGATAAAAATCACAAAATATTTTTAAATTTATCCATTGTGTATTATATATTTAAATTTTGTTCACAGACACATCGAAGACAAAATGTGAAGCCCACGGTCATGGAAGAAGTAGAGTGTTATAATTGTAGTCTGTTCTTAGATGTAAATAGCACTTTCGAGACAAACTCTACAAGGAATGGAACACTCATTAACAAGTTTTATTTCTACCAGGTAAATTATTTTTAACAACTCCGGTGCTCCTACGTTTGTAGATTGTTGTTGTGGTTGTTATTGTTTTCAAACTTAAGTATCTCGTAAAGTATAACATGATAAGGCCAATGCTGTAGGAAGTAACGGGATAGCGTTAATTATCAAAAATGGTAAATGTGTGAGAGCTTGCGCAATTAATCATTATCAATAATAGGACAGCGTTACACACTATGCATTCAGTATAGAGTAATTATAATTTGACTATAAAATAAGAAAAAATAACTTCACTAATAAAATGACTCAAGCAAAATCTCTCGTACTCTGCACCTAGACTGAACTTTTTACTGCACAAATGAGTGGAATGGTTTCTCGATATACCCTCAATTCCAAGTGGTCTCGAGATCCATCGGTATTTTATAGACGCGCCTCCAAGTGTATCGGAAATACCGGGTGGGCCAAAAGTCCGGTAACATTTCAAATGGTCAAAAAAATACAAAAGTAGACACGAGAGAAGAATAGTTTATTTATTATGAAAGTACAGAAATTGGGCTTTTATTATTTTTAAATAACGTCATACAAATGTGATCCTTGATTATTTTGGTATACCTGTAACCTAGAGCGGAAATTTTCCATCACCGCCCAACAAGTGTTTAGAGAAATGTTATGAATTTCCTCGCATATATTTTCTTTTAAATTTTCAATAGACGATGGGTTGTTATTAAAAACTTAACTTTTAAGGTAGCCCCAAAGGAAAGTCCATTGCTGACAAATACGGGTTGCGGGGTGGGCAGTAATTGTAACCTCTTTTGGATATGACTTTTTGGCCAAAAATTTCGCGAACTGCAGTCGTCGGAGGTGTGGCATGTGGCTTCATCTTGTTTAAACCATAATCGTTGATTAAAACCTGAGTAGTCCTGCAAAGTTCTGTAGCATGGCATTGTATCACTCTGTGTTGACGGTAACGGGGCGGCCTCTTTGATCTTCATAAAAATATGGACCAATAATGCCGCTGGATGATAAAGAAGCCCATACAGTAACTTTGGACGAGTGTAAGGGCTTTTGGTGCATCAATTATGGGTTAACATTACTCCAGTATCCGCGATTTTGTCTATTGACATGCCCAGTTAAGTAGAAATGTGCCTCGTCTGAGAAAAAGATGTTATTGAGGAACCTCTGAAGCATTTCGTTAGCAAACTGCAGTCTCTGAGCGTAGTCATTAGCCGAATTCGAGTAAATAGGCCAGGTTGATCTCTAACAGATGTTCGTACGCGCTCTATGTTTACAGGTTCACGCGACGTCCTAGGTCGGCCGGATCGTGGTTGATTTAATGTAGGCCCCCGTCTTTTTGAACTTCGGTACCTAATTTTTAACTACACAAATAGATGAAGCTTGATTTCTATTCCGTATGTAGTACCGAAGAAAGTATTTTCGTTGCGCTTCAGTCGCGGAATCGTTATTGCTATAGTACTTGCGTACACAAAACGCACGTTGTGCTTTGGTGAATGACGCCATGTTATTAAATTCCTATTAGCCGCTCTCGCGTTTGGTAATAGAATAGAATAATTTTTTATTCAATATAGATTACAAGTAATTCTTATTGAAAGTCAATTTTTTACTTTACTACTGGTTCGAAAAAAACCTCTGTCCTGGGAAGAACCAGCAAAAAACCCAGCGCGAGTTTTTTTAAATAAATTTTACAATGGTCACAAAATATTTACAAAATTTATTTTAGAAACACCTTGGTAGCGACCACTTCATTCCGAGGGGTAATGGTTGATAATAACCATGTATTCATTTATATCATAATAACCCTTTTTATACAGTTTTTGTTTAATTAAATATTTAAACTTGGTAATAGAGAGACCTTATATATTTTCTGGGACTTTATTGTAATAGCGTATACTTTGCCCCAAGAATAAATTACCGACTCTGTGGAGTCGAGAAACTGGTTGTGTTTGTTCCTAGTGTTTACAGAGTGTATGTCACTTTTTACTAAAACTATTTTTGTTTTTGTAAACATACATCAAATGTTCATAGATGAGAGGCCAAAGTTAATATATTTATTTCTTTAAATTTTTCTCTAAGAGACTCTCTCGGTTTAAGGTTTATAAATAGCTCTAATGACTCTCTTCTGCAAAACAAAAATAGTTTCTAAATCAGCAGCACTCCCCCATAGCAAAATCCCATATGACATTATGCTATAAAAATAACTTAAATAAACTTATCTAGCTGTCTCGATACTAGTGAGATCTCTAATTTTTTTACAGCATAAGCTGCAGAGCTTAGTCTGCTTGCTAGTTTAGATATATGGGAGCCCCACTGAAGCTTAGCGTCGAGAGTGATGCCAAGAAAAACAGAGGATTCAACAGGACTCAGTTCTTCCCCATTTAAAACACATTGGTACTCGGATTATTAACATTTGTTGATGTAAATTTAATACATTTAGTTTTATTACCGTTTAAATGTAGACTATTAATGTTAAACCTATGCACTAATTTCGATATGGTATTATTCACTTCGTTACATTTAAATGATTGACGCTTAAGTTTAAAAATCAAGGAAGTATCATCAGCAAATAATAATATATCGTGATTATTCCCAACTAGGGAAGGTAAGTCATTAATATACACTAAAATTGGAATGGGCCAAGAATTGAGCCCTAAGGGATACCCATCTGTAGGATCCATCCGGAAGAACTTTTGCCAGTAATAACTACTTTCTGTACTCTATTACTCAAATATGAAATAATTAGTTTAAGCGGTGTATTCTTAACACCACAGTAGTGTAGCTTCCTGATTAATGTCTCATCGTGAACACAGTCGAAGGCCCTAGAAAGGTCACAAAATATACCCAAAGTATCCTCTAAATTTTCCCATACACAAAATATATGTTTTATAAGCTCAACTCCGGCATCGGTTATCGAGCCACCCCTTGTGAAACCAAATTGACTCGTATGGAGCAATTTATTTTTATTAAAAAACTTATCATCTGATGTAAAATAATTTTTTCAAAATTTTACTTCAACATGGTAGTACAGAAATTGATCTAAAATTGGCGGAGTCTGATGTACTACCAGATTTTAATAAAGGTATATCTTTACTATGTTTCAATAATTCAGGAAACACGGATTAAAAATGGTGGCTAAATAAGGTTCTGTTGTATCTATTACGGATGCAATAACTTTAATGGAAATCCCCCATTAGTCTGCCGTTTTCTTAACATTATTAGTTTTAAAATATTCTTTAAGCAGGTATATAGAAATAAAGCTTAAACAATAATTCGGCGATAGTAGGATAAGCATTTAATGATTTTGTTGTCAAAAAAGGAACATCGGTAAAATATTTCTCAAAACCCTTTATGTTCAATGCCCCGCCTCTACCCCACTCCCAGCAATTTAAAGCAGCAACCGATTCAATTGTTACCGGACTGTTGGTTCATCCTGTACTTGAGGAAATTAATTGTCAGAAATAATAGTGATGAATAGCTGAGAAGAATAGCTGGTGTTCAACTTGCTCTCCTGCTTACACAATTAAACACTATCAGCAATAAGACAGCGTACTGCACTATACATCCAATATTCTGTCATTCGGTATAGAGCAATTACAGTTCGCCCATATCGTGATATGTCTTCGTCACAATTACTCAGTAGTGTAACATGAGGGAGTTAATTACATGATAAAAACAAAGTATTTGAACCAGCAGCAAGCGATACTACTCATTTCATTGTAACACAGTACAGCCTTTCAGCAACACCATCGTCCTTGCTTGCACTAGAAGAATGAATACAATGAACAAAACCACGATACTGTCATTCTACGAGTCTCAGCACTCGTTGAATTATTTAGGCAAAATTCATGGCGCACGGTGCCAACTGAGAACTTTATACTGCACAAACGAGTGGGAGTTTCTCGATATACCCTCAATTCTACTGCGCCATCATCGATATAGCAATCGCTAGAGTAATTCCCATATTTTATAGATGCGCTGGTATTTCTAATGTGTCAATTTCGATGGATCCTGTTTAAATTAAAAAGTATTGTTTCTGAAGCGTTACTGCAAAGGTAACGGTAAATAAATAAATTTTATTTACCGTTATTACCGTCACAGCCTAGAAAAGTTCACTGCAACACAGGTCTCCACCATAGATTATCTTGTGGCGATGAAGTTTGTCATATTTGGCACGCTGGGCCGACGAGTTGACAACCGCAGTTTATTATTTTTATTATTTTAAGGATGATATTGCTGCTTTTCTCCTGGTTTGTTTCGCTACATTGCCTTTTACGACAATAAGGGGTTATTGGGTAGTCGTGGTCCTGTCGTGCACGAAATAAAATGGAGTTGTTATTACACTACCACTTTACGGTTATTTATTTAAACTTTATTGTAATTACATTCAACCTTAACAAAAAGGTTACAAAGGGCGTACTTAATGTCTGTACCCATTCTCTCCCAGTCAACCCCTGGCTAAGTCTGGTAATGTCACAAAAATATATTTAACACCTTAATAGGAGTATTTTTTTATAAGAGAGGAGGGAAACGAGCCATATGGCTCACCTGATGGTAAGTGACTACCGCCGCCCATGAACAAATGCAATGCCAGGCGAAATGCACGTCCGTTGTCAGCCTATAAGATAGACTAAGCTCTTTTCTTGAATGTTCCTACAGAGGGATGCTACCAATACAAACACACGGGAATTCGGCCCTTTAGAAAGGAAGTCGTATCGGTCCGGAAAAATCACCGGTAGTAAACTTATTCCACAGAGAGGTCTCACGCGGAAGAAAACTCCTAGTGAAACGTACAGTGGTGAACCGGCAAACAACCAGATGGTGTGGATGGTATCGCGAGTTTTGCCGCGATGGGCGTTATTGAAATAATGGAATATTACTTAAAACTCCAATAGTTATATTATAAAATAAAATAAAAAATCGCATAATATATAGAATACTATAAACCTTCTTTTCTACATAGGAATCCTTCTAGGTCTGTACCACACTTTTACTTGTTGCATTCAATATTGTTTCGGTTGGAAGGGTAATAGTAATATGTAGTATCACTTTTTAGGGTTCCGTACCCAAAAGGTAACAAACGGTATCCTATCACTAAGCCTCCACTAATCTGTCTGTCTGTCAGCGGGCTGTATCATGATCCGTAATAGGTAGACAGTTGAAATTTTCACAGAATGTGTATATCTTTTACCCCTATAATAAAAAATAATAAAAATTTAAATAAATTACAAATTAAAGGGGGCTTTCCTACTAGAAACATGTTTTACAATGGCACGGAACCCTTCATGTGCGAGTTCGACTCGCACTTGGCCGTTTATTAATACTATTTTCTGTATCTCCTCGTAAAATTCTACCGCTAGACTGCTCTCACAGCGTGGGGAGGTTTTGCTTTAAATGTCACGGTTAGCAGGCGGCTTGACGGCAGTACCAGACGTCTCGCACCTTCGACGTCGATTATGTCGGGTGTAATCAATATAGTATACGATCGCCTATCGGAAGTTGTTTTTTTTTTCTAGTAATTCACATAGTCGCCTCTTCCGAGTTGCACAGGGCAAACAGAAGTGATGCACATGTCATATTCATTCATCATCTACATCATTATTACAGCCCTTCACAATTCCACTGCTAAGCATAGGCCTCCCCCAAGGAATGCCACAAATTACGGTCCTGAGTTACCTACATCCATCGACTTCCTGCATGTCTTACCAGGTTGTCTGTCCATCCAATAGAGGCGATAGCTCGGCTGTCATTAGAAAACCTTTCTTGCCCATCGGTTGTTGGTTCTTCGAGCTACATTTTATTATATTTACTATATTTTATTAAATTGTAATTAATTATTATTTTGTTTTAAGTTGTAAATGGTTTTCGGTAATTAAAGTGTCAATTTTGATTATTCAATCGGCAGTTTTTATTGTCACGAACCCCAAGCTCGTAACAGTACGATGGCGTCTTAGAATTCATTACCCCATTTGTTCCCGTGAACGTCCTGAAACGCAAATCTAGAATATTTCAAAAAAAATGTTATTGCTTCCGATTAATGACAGTTTAACCACTCCTTTACATCAGTGGTAAATTATCCAGACCGGGGTCGGGAAACAGCGTCAACGTAGTGAGACACCTGGAACTGCGATCGTCTGAAGTCGTCTCGAATCGATCGTCACCTCGAAGAAGCAGAAGAAGATTTTTTATAAATGTAAATACATATTGACTTTGTACGTAAACGCATAAATCAAAACCACTGCAAGACTTTAAGACACAGTAAGTTAATTTGCGTAGATCGGACAAATAATTAATCAGATAAATAATTACTTAAAAAGCTGAAGGTACTCTGGTTTAACTTTGATATTGCGACGTCAATCACATCAGTCTCCCCGTAATCATGGATGCTGCAAAGCACTCGAAACGTCGGGAGTCAAAAAAGTAGTATTAAACGAGATAAAATCCGTAAAAGCAGTTTTATTCAAGGTGTACTTTTCAGGTAAATATAAGAAATCATTATGGTTAATTTTTTGTGCTACATATCTTTAGCTATTTTAAAAAAGGATATTAAATGTAATGTAGTAACAGGATAACAAAGAGTGTGAACAATCGCAATATCAATTAATTAGGAGTTTTATGGGGACTTCAATTGTAAGAACAAGACAAAATATTATTGTAATAAAATTAAATCATTCACAAATAGCTCTGATTATGCCAACCGACATTAGGTGTTGGGTACAAGTTAATTGCTGGCAAGAATTGCCCTTCTGAAGTATGGGTCTAGACTCTCATTCTGTATTCTAATCTCATTTTAAAGATGGTGTATTCAATGAACGCCAGTCAATTTTGTTATTTTAGTGTTCTACACTGTGCTAAATCGCTATAAGTTTAAAGGGACCTTCCAAAAGATTTTAAAAATAATTAAATAAGTTAATATTTGTATGTGTCAAACAAAGGAAATTCTAGGAAGAGTCCAAGACTTCAAAAAGTTTATTTAGCGATTGCCATCCGTTATGACAGATAAAGCCGTGTATTTTGGTAACTTAAAAGAATCTCATATCCTTTCGTTAGTGTGGTAAAAGAAGGAAGTGTAAAAGAGGATTGGCATTATTAAATAAGCATACGTTCAGAGAGGACTTTAATAAACTATATTGATAATAATGTAAATGATAAATTTATATATACTAGATGAACTTTTTTACCGTCTGGAAAAGAATAGGGTGTAACATGTGAACGGAGTAGAAGCCTATGGCACTGCAATTTTACAAAAAATAAAAACAAAAATTTTGAATTAAAAATAAATATTATATAATTAAAATCTAACGAAATTCAAATCATATCCACCCTAGCCTGTAAGTGACAAGGTCAAAGATGCCTACTATATTTATTATTTTATTGCCGTCCGTAAAGTAGAGTGGATATGATTTGAATTTCGATAGATTTTAATTAATTAATTAACTTAATTTAAAATGTTGTTTTTATGTTGTGTAAAATATCAGTGCCATAGGCTTCTACTTCGCCCACGTGTTATTCCATATTTTACACCCCATATTTTTCCAGACGCTAAAAATGGCCATCCACTATTATAACCAAATCGTCTACGTGTAGCGGCAACAAAGGTTCAAGATTATTGGTGTCGTGGTCGCCAATACGCCTACCACATCATCATAATTATGGACAATCATACTAGTTCTTTTACTAATAACCCTAGAGGCAGGTCCTAAAAACCCGTTAGGGTTGTTTAGATTCCAATAAACAAAATGAAAGTCTTAAAGATCCCTTGATGAATGTTTTCAGAAATGAATAT
The DNA here is from genome assembly GCA_907164705.1 of Parnassius apollo. Taxonomy (NCBI): domain Eukaryota; kingdom Metazoa; phylum Arthropoda; class Insecta; order Lepidoptera; family Papilionidae; genus Parnassius; species Parnassius apollo. Next base: position 1,556,648 of record CAJQZP010000387.1, read on the forward strand.
ATTCAAAATGTAATAAAAGAATATTTACGATATAATTATTTACAAATTTTAAAGATATTCGCCTTGTGTAGGTCAGATAATCTAAACAGCCATACATATACATGAAACTAAAGTGACTAAAGTGTATGTCTGTAATATCGAAGTAATTACTGCCTTTTATTAAGCTCAGATGGTCATTTGCATGATATTTCCGTCTGTCTGCCGGGCTGGTCCCCGGAATGGCTGAAGCGATTGCGATGAAACTTTACGAACAAACAGAGGACAATGCCAGGAGGAATTTACGCTAATTTTTATCGAAAAAACTACAATTATTTTTCGATTTAGATAAATTTATAAAAGAAATGGTCTTTCCATTTTAAACCTAAATGACGAATGAGTAGCAAATATTTAATAAGAAATTTTGAAATCGCTTTAATATTATCAACTGCACCAAAATTAATAGCTTTACGTTATTATAATTCTTTATCCTCTTCAAGAATGATATTAAGCATCTAATTTTAGAGAATTGAATAGTAATATTTTGCACCATCTTTTTTTATTTTGAACTTGATGGACATTTAATGATAGTAATTTAATAAGTTTTACTAGAGGGTCCAAATGTTACTCATTCAAATTCCTTATTTTACCCTTACGATAGAATTTATTATGGTTAAATAAACAATATCTCGTCATTTTTGTAGTATAATAAGAGAGACAAACAAGTACACAGTCCACGTGATGGTAAGTCGATGCTGTGGCCCATAAAAATCTACATTTATCCTTGATTAAAAATCTAAATGCAGATGCGTTGTCCCACCGAAGGACTAAGATGTAATGGCTCGTTTCCAATAATATATATATATATATATATAGTTTTCTACACTCACCATACAAACACGGCTTTAGGCGTCGTCCAAATTGGCAACGATCGTACGAGCAAAAGATGCGATTTCGTCGCACAACGGGATTAAGCTTACACGTTTCTTTAGTGTCCTAACTGAACCTTGCAAGTGATCGCGTGAGCACAAAAATGCTTAAAAACGATCGTACGATCGGTTTGATAGAACGATCGTACAATCAATGCTACAAGTCAATTTTGAGTGTCCAAATTTGAGACGAATTAGAGATGAGTAGGGAACAAGGAGACCCAAGAGAGCAAAAAATGTGCATCTAAGAAAACAGCCATTTTTAAAATGGCACCGTTGCGTTGACGGCACGGCGGCATCGTGTCAGGAATCAGCATGGCTGTTGAACCATCGCACGATCTTTGTCATCCTGCGACGTTTAATCGTTTAATCGTACGATCGATAACTAATTAGGACAACGCCTTAAGCTGCTATTTCACGCTGATATTCTGTGTGAGCGCGGTTCTACCACGGTTGAGCAACATCCATTCGTGCCAAAACGTGTAGACAGTCTTCATTTTTATATGTGAAATATTTTGTATGAAATATTATATGTTGTAGATCGCATAAACTCAATTTAAGCGGATTTTTATATAATAAATAAATTACTTTTTAATCTCAGACTTCCAATAACTTTTTAATCCCAGTTGATTTAAAAAGATGCAGTTCAAAACATGCATATCATATTAGCCTAAAAGTGTTCTACTTTCATGTGTAGGTAGTTAAATATCGACAAAATATCTATACACTAATAAAAATTTGTTGAACCTGCAGACCATCCCTGAAAATTCCCGCTAATTTCAAAAGCAAAACGCTCCAAATTTTTATTATATACCTGTCTTTGATTGATTATATACCTGTCTTTGATACTATTGGAACTAAAATAATAAAAAAATAATTTCCATATATTGGCTTATACAGTAGTGACAGTAACGTCACGGACGCCCGTCCTGAGATACATAGTTAGTTAGTCGGAAGAGTTTATGTAAATTTAAAATTATTTGGACGTTGTTTAAGTTAGAATTTTTTGTGCAAAAGTTAAACATCTGTGTACTGCGAACCTTATATGGTGTGGATACATTAGAGTGTTTAGTGATTAGTGAATAAATAGTAAAAAAAACAACATTTACATATTAAAAACATTTTATTTTTAAATGTCATCGAATAAAATTTAATAACATAATACCGTCATATAGTACTGATCAACACAGCTCCATCTCACGCTTCCGTTGTGTACTAATAAATCAACGCATAATTTTGCTTTATCAACTACTCGTATTAAAACTTATTGATCATGGCAGTTAAGTGCAGTGCGTGCGGTAAATACATGTCTCCGCAAGATGGCGCTAATGTTACTTGTACAAAGTGCAATAAACAGCTACATCGTGCGTGTGTAGGCATCCCAGTGGGCGCTTCACTAATGCCATCCTGGGCTTGCCCTGAATGCAAATTGAAAGAAAAACGTTGCAACAAGGACACAACGCCGATAAAACCCGCAACAATTACTGTTGCTAATTCGAGTGAGGTTTCAAACCTCGGAGAGGAATTGCGATGTTTCCGAGAAGAAATGCGACAAACCCGCGAAGAATTTCGGGCATTCAGAGAAGAACTTCAGGAGATAAGAAACCTTGTCAGCAAATGCGATGCTCGTTTAGATAAGCTCGAGAACACGGTCCAAACTATCCTGGAATCACAAGAGCAATATGGCTCTCAAGGATTCAAAATTGAAATCCTAAAACTCGAGTCGACCGTCAACAGCTGCAAGCCGACTTAAACGATAGGGATCAGGAGTTGCTTGCAAATGACGTCGAATTAAGTGGCATTCCAGAGGAGAGTGGGGAGAACCCAACACACTTGGTTCTATCAGTGTGACCAAGCTTGGTGTTCATTTGGAGGAAAAGGAACTGGTCCATTGTATGCGAGTGGGGGCGGCCGCCAGGATGCCACGTCACGTCCGCAGCCCATCGCTGTGCGGCTGGCGCGGCGCGACGTGCGTAACGACGTGCTGCGTGCTTCCCGCGTCCGCCGGTCTCTAACAACCGAGGCTCTAGGTCTTAAGTCCGCACCCTGCAATATCTATATAAACGAACGACTGACTAAAACAAATAGGCAGTTGTTTCGCATGGCACGCGAGACAGGCCGCAAGCAGGGATGGCGATATGTTTGGACGAAGGGAGGCCGAATTTTTTGCACGTCGGGAAGCAGGAGCTCCAATAAATCGCATTCGCTTCAACGCGGATATTGCTAAGGTTTTTGGGTCCGAATTTGTTCGATCACCATAACTGTCTCTCAGTTTACCTACAAAAATGAATTAGTGTTTTTAATTTCTTTATTTAATTTTGTAACTATTTACTATCGTCAATTGTTTTGTGGGTACTCGTATATACCCATAGTTATTAATAAGATTTATTTACAACTTCGAAATAATACGAAATCCGATTTAAAAAAAATATATAGTTGGGCCAAATTATCGTAATAATCTATTTGTATTTCCATTTAGAGTCATAAAATATTTGCTACCCATATACATTATTTGTTATAGTCTTTTGAATTTTATTAGTGCACCATTTATTATTAACTATTTACCAAACAAAGTAAATGTCTTTTTAAATTACTCAGACTTTATAAAGCTTGACGCTCATTGTTGTTGTTATTATGTGTGTAGTAGGACAATGTCTACAGGGCCGATACGTATGTATATTTATGTTACTTCCTTTATAAGCTTTATAGGCATTAGTTATTTAAATGTAAGAAAATATGTATATCCCCTAAATCCTACCCATTATAATTATTTGTTAAATTCAGTTAACATTCTTATGATATCACAAACCTACAACAACATAAATAGAGTAATGAGACAAGCTCAGAGTAGGAACAATTATTGTGAGTATTACTCTGATATTTGTTGGTCAAAGATGTCAATTGTGAATATACTTTTATATCATACAACATGACAAGTAATCTTAAGTTAGGGCTTCTAAATGTAGGTTCACTAGGTACAGGCCATGAAGAACTAGTAGTAGCTATAGATCGCCACGCTGTCGATTTAATGGCGATTAACGAAACTTGGTTGCATGAGGAAGGATACCGGTTACGTCACATTCCCCGACCGACCAATGTGCGCTCGCGAGGTGGCGGAGTTGGCTTCTACATACGGCAGGGTCTAGCTGTTAGAACGTTGCCTCATCCTTCGACTCCGCTTGTACAACAGACGTGGCTTGCTCTAACTATTAACGGTACTAAGATCGCGATTGGTACTGCCTATAGACCACCATGGTTAAACGTAGACACATTTTTCGATGCTTTGTCTGAAACTATCGGGACTCTTGCATGGTGCAATTATATAATCTTGTTAGGGGACTTTAATATAAATGTATTGAACACCGCGGATAGTAATTATAAAAAACTTAGAGAATTCTTACAGTGCTACAAACTGAGCCAATGTGTAACTGAACCAACATCATTTCACCGATCATATTCAAACCTTAATAGATATAGTTTGTACAGACATCCAGCAATACAATATTTTAGTTAATCACATACCCGATCTGAGTAGCCATGCATTTAGTTGTTGTGAAATTAATTTCAAAAAGCCCAAACAAAAACCAATTATAATATCACGCAGAGACTTACATTCCATTGATGTCGAACAGTTTCAATTAGATCTAAAGTCGATGAACTGGGAAACCATCAACACCCTGAATGACGTTAATGATATGGTATCTCTTTTTAACACAATGATGTTAACCATATTTGATATTCATGCGCCTCTTTGCACAAAAACTGTAAGACATTTACAATATCCCTGGATCACTTATAATATAAAAAAAATTATGAAACTCCGGGATGAAGCTGGTTTAGTAGCACGTAAATCTGGTTCAGAGATACATAAGAACTATTATAAGGAACTAAAAAAATACTGTATTGAGGCGCTTCGCAAAGAAAAACAGGCATACTATGACTACTATATCAACAATACTAAAAGAGATCCTAAAGCCATATGGTCACACATAAAAAAATGTAAGGTTAAAAAGTAAACCAGAACTACCGTATCATATTTTTAATGATCCCAATTTAATTAATACCAGCTTTTTAAATGTTCCTGGACATGATCAAATACTTACTTCTAACACGTCTTTCTTTGAATCTCATATAAAAGTTTCAAGTAAATTTAAGCTAAATACAGTACAGGAAATTGATATTTTAAAAATAGTACAGTCATTAAAATCAAATGCGGTTGGCGTAGATGGCATATCCCTTAATATGCTCGAAATGTCAATACCCAACACAATATCTGTTATAACAAATATAATTAACAAATCTATAGAAACCCATACATATCCCACAGAATGGCAACACGCTTTGGTTAGAACTATTCCTAAAAACGTAAATCCAACTAACATGAAGGACATCCGCCCGATCAGCATATTGCCCTGTGTGTCAAAGATTTTACAGAAGGTTGTGGTCGAGCAGCTAAGAAAGTATTTGGAAACAAATGAAATACTCCCTAGTTTACAATCGGGTTTTAGGCAACATTATAGTACAACTACCGCTCTGATTAAAGTAATCGATGATATTCTGTCAGACCAGGACTCTGGAAAAGGCACAATATTAGTTCTACTAGACTTTTCTAGAGCATTTGACTGCTTGAATGTACCATAACTTTTGTCAAAATTGCACTATTATGGTTTCGACGTAACTGCGGTGAAATGGTTTGAGAGCTACTTTAAATATCGCGCACAGCGAATAGAAATTTCTGACCATAGAGGGTTGCCGCTAGTTTCCGATTTCAAGGTTGTTAAAACAAGGTGTACCTCAAGGCTCAATTTTAGGACCACTTTTGTTTGCTATGTACTGTGCAGATATGGTAGATCACATCAAACATTGTAGATATCATATGTACGCTGATGACACACAGATTTACATATCATGTAAGCCTGAAGAAACTCAATCAGCAATAAACAAATTAAACAAAGATTTAGAAGGCATTGCTGATTGGTCAAAATCGAATGCTCTTGTTTTAAACGGAAATAAGTCAAAGTATATGATTCTAGGAACGGCTAAGCAAATTCAAAACATTGCGAATCAACGGCTTCATGTCACCATAAAAGGGGAACAAATTGAACGTGTGACTGAAACTCGCAATTTAGGTCTGCTTATGGATGATCGTTTGCGCTTCGAGAATCACATACTTAATACTGCTAGAAATTGCTTCTACAGACTTAAAGTCCTGTATCAAATTAGAAATTTCCTGAACACAGATATTCGAATAAGGCTCTGTGACTCAATTCTTTCTAAATTTAATTACATGGATGTAGTTTATGGTCCTCGTCTATTAATACGTAGTCAAAAACTCATTCAGCGAGTTCAGAATGCTTGTGCAAGATTTTGCTTCGGGATACCGCCACGCACTCACGTTACGCCGTAAATCAACCAAGGCAACATTTTAAAAATGAAATATCGTCGTCACTTTCATTTAGCAACACTACTGTTTGGTATAATTAAATATAATATGCCACCTTATCTCTTCCAAAAGCTGGTATGGTCGCGCGACGTAAATTCAAAAATAACTCGTGCGTCGACTTATTCTCTCGCCGTGCCATTCCATCGCACCGCTGCTTTTCGTGGGAGCTTTAGGTACGCTGCCTCAAAGTGTTGGAACGACCTGGCGCCACCGCTTCGAAGCCTGAAAACTATTAAAACCTTTTAAAAAAAATATAAAAACTATCTAATATCAACTCAGAAGAACATAGGCTGAAGCGTACTACTCACCAAAATGGGTACGGGCACATAGCACAGGCGGACAAGGTACTAATAAAGTTGAGTGATGATAATATAACCTTAAATTGGATACTGTTCTGATAGTTCCAACTGTCCGTAGGCTAAAAAAAAGTGTAATTTAGTGTCGTCAATCAATAACTGAGGTAATTTATGTATAAGTTTTAGAAATAAGTGTTAAAATATACATATATTAATATAAGAAAACAAATACAACGTAATAATAACTTTTGAAATAATGTAACATATTAATTAATAAAGTTAAGAGCACACTGGTAACAAAATTTTTGAAAATAAAAATAAAGTGCATGTATAATAAGCACATGTACATACCTTTGTTTGGTTTGAAATCAATAATTTCAGCATAGTTAGACGGATTGGTTTTAGAATATTATTATGTATCACTCGCGGACGTCCGTACGTTATTATCCGTTCGGGCCCACTGAAAACCAGCGCTGTTGCTCCGGCGACAGCATAAGCTGAGTGAGGTCCGTTTGTATGACGCGCCACACACATACTCGTACAATATGAGAAACGATTCTTTTTGTCTTTCTATTTTTTTTAAATTATAATCTATAAGTATTAATACTTTTAAATTGTTTTATCCGTCAAATTGTGGTTTTGTTTCCTATTTTTGTTTTTGTTTGTTATAATGTTTATAATTGATGTGTCAAAATTTAAGTGCCTACTGATGTTTGTGGCGTGCTGCAATAAATCTTTCTTTCTTTCTTCTTTCTTTCTTTCAAATTTCACCAAATTATGTTGCGAAATCTCGAAGTTATGTTAAAAAAAAAAAGTTTATTGAATTCTTTTTCCTTCAATATCGAATGAACCGATTTTTATTTTCCAAACGGCATACGACGTCATTTTTTGAAGTTAAGAGTTTAGTTAACTTAGTTAGAGGTTAGTTTTTGAAATCGATCGGTTAAGCTGTTTAATAGTTATACCAAAAAAACAGTTCTTCAAAGTTTTTATTTTACTTGATTTCTCAAAATCGACTCTTTAGATCGTCGAAACCGCATCTCAATCGATCAAGATGTTCAAAAGTTCTGAAAGGTTTATACAAACATACACACACATTCACACACACAGACACACACCACGCACGCACGCACGCACGCACACACGCACACACGCACGCCACGCACGCACGCACGCACTCACGCACGCACGCACGCACGCGAGCACGCACGCACGCACGCACGCAAGCACGCACGAACGCACGCAAGCACGCACGAGCGCACGCACGCACGCACGCACACACGCACGCACGCACGCACGCACGCACGTACGCACGCATGCACGCACGCACGCAAGCACGCAGTCACGCACGCACGCACGCACGTTCGCACGCACGCACGCACGTACGCACGCACGCACGCACGCATGCACGCACGTATACGAACACGAACTCGAACACGAACACGCAGCACGCACACGCACAAGCACACTCACATGCACGAAAACACGCACACGCACACGCACACGAACACACACACGCACACGCACACGAACACGCACAAGCACATGCATATGCGCACGCACACGCACACGCGCATGCACACGCACACGCACACTCACACGCACACGCACCATGCACACGCATACGCACACGCACATGAACACGCACACGCACACGCACATGCATACACACACGCACACGTACGCACTCATGCGCGCACTCGCGCACGCACACACGCACACACGCACATACACACACCATACACACACACACACACAAGCGCAAAATGACTATGCCCAACTGAAATATTCTTCAATCTACAACCAAACACGCACAGACACACACACACACACACACACACACACACACACACACACACACACACACACATCCATACGGCGTAAAATTAGTCATAATAGCTTCCTGGGTTCTCAAAACGTCGAGATCTAATTAAAACTCGATTTTTGAAAATCAGGGTGAAACCAATAAATTCCCTGCGGAAAGTTAAAAATTAAACGAAAGTATTTCTAAAGAAGCGTTATACCTTAATTCACTTCAAAATTATCAGACTACTGGGCGAGCTTGCGCGTGAGCAAAAACAATTTTCTCTCAAGTCTATACCCACAAATTTTTATGTTTAACCTTGTGATTTATTTATGGTCATTGCAGTAAAGCAGACTTTGAGGGAAAACTGTATTCAATAACTGATTTCCATACAAATTTTTTACTCCTTTTCCACCCCCTTAGGGGGCAAATTTTCAAAATCCTTCCTTAGCGAATGCCTGTCATAAAATATAACTGCCTGTATGCCAGATTTTAGCGAAATCAACTCAGTAGTTTCGGCTGTGCGTGGATAGATGAGTCGGTCAGGTTTGCGTTTTATATATGTAGATTCTTCCAACTTTTTACCCTAAGTACAGTTTAACACACCAGGTCATCACTCCATCTAGTGAGGGGTCGCCCTACACTACGCCTACCGGTACGAGGATGCCACTCGAGAAACTTTTTTCCCCAATTCCTCAACAGTTGTCGGTTCTTCGAGCTATATGGCCGGCTCATTGCCACTTTAGCTTACTACTCCGTTGTGCTATGTCGGGTGGGTACTACTGCAGATATCCTCATTTCTAAGTTTATCACGCAGAGAAACTCCGAGAATAGCTCTCTTCATAGCTCTTGACCTTGACCTTGAGCGTCCTCATACGGCCAGCAGTAAAGGACCAGGTCTCAGATCCGTAAGTCATCACTGGCAACACGCACTGTTTGTGTGTGGTGTGGATTGCATGTAAATCAAATTAAATTTCCTCGTTTTAAATATTATACATTATTACGTAATTTATTATTTCCGCAATATGCCTAGGCTACCAACACTTATTTTGAGATTGATGTCATGGATAAATTTATCACATTTAATGTACATTTGCAATCGTTTACTAAATGTCTTTACTACAACAAATATTTTAGCGAATAACTGGGCTTCTTCTTTCAAGCATTCCAAAAACGTTACCAACGAATATTTTTATTTAACTTCATTTTAAATTACTTTATGACAAGACTCCAACGAATCCGTTATCATGTGAAGTACTCCTTTTATTTCAGTGTTGACCTTTCAAACAAGAAATATGTATGTATTTTTATAGGTAATGTCTACTAAGTATGTTGGGATAGTTTTTATCATGTTTCTATAAATGACTGAACACAGCCGAGGGAGAAAAGCGGAAGAAATATAATATATACGAATTCCGATTATCCACCCCATCTGGGGTGGATAGACGAAGAAGCGTTTCCGTGTATCCACTCTAAAGAGGATTTTTTAGGGTAGATAGATGAAATACCCCTGCTTCGCGGCTACTTTTATATTGTGTTTAATTTGTTAAACCAGTCATTAATTTTCGCCCAGACCGCACAGTTGGCTATACTGTGGGTGCTACTGGCGGCGATCGTCGCTGGGAATGCCACCGTGGTCTTGGCATTACTTCTTACTAAGTCCAGGAAGAGTCGGATGAACTTTTTCATTATGCAGCTTGCTATAGCAGGTAATGTATTATAATTGTATTCATATCAATTACTATTACTATTATTGTTTCTATTTTTGTTTTTTTTTTATAGTATAGGGTGGCGAACGAGCACACAGTCCACCTGATGGTAACTGGATGCTGGGGCCCATAGACATCTACATTTATCCTCAAATGAAATTCAAAATGTAGAGGCGTTGTCATCCTCGAGGACTAAGATTTAATACCTCGTTTCCAGTAAAATGGGTCTCAGGTTCTCTACACTCACCATTCGGAGGATAGAAACATAAAGCTGCTATTTTTCACTGGTATTATGTGAGAGCGTGGTATGGCGTGGTAGGACCCTGTTTGAGCTGAACCATCCATGCTACTACCATAATATAGCGTGGCCCTACCATGCAAAATTATCTTTAGAATAAAGTTTAAATTTTTTTTAATGTAAATGAATTGTTTTAGATTTATGGGTGGGATTAATAAGTGTTCTCCCTGATTTAATACAACGAATAACGATATCTTGGTTGGCTGGATCGATTGCTTGTAAATTGATGAAGTATTTACAGGTTTGAAATTTTATTTTATTATAAAAATGTTGTTTAAAAAAGTTTTTTTTTAGAAGCATTTGGCTTTAAGCAAAAACACTGCAATATTTACCTACAAGAAAATTATTTTTAATGTTTCTTTTCTAGGGTGTAGTTACGTATTCCTCTACATACGTTT